>JAZFAU010000024.1:5670000-6070000 GCA_037178615.1 Dione vanillae
ATTTATACATAAAAACAAGCGTGCATACACTCCGTCCGTCGCTTTAAACTCGAATTCGTAAGGTAGAATTAAAAATGAAACCAGTAGTTCTTGAGATAAGCGAACTTAATCAAACAGACTGAAGAGTATAACATATGTATAATATTACATATGTACATATATACACACTTTACACATGCACGCTTTATCGCTACCGGGATTTCTAGAAAGATAACGACGTTACAAACTAATCTCCTCATACAAACCCACAAGGAGTCCTCCAATTTTACATAGCCTTTCTTTGACATCATCACCGTGTTCTTAAAGGTCAACCGATCCTTTTTCTGTATTTCCTACGAAAAGAAGGTATATTATCCACACACCTACACATCTAAAGCGTTTAATATTTTTTCATTCTTTTTCCGCTATATAATAGTGTATACTAATACTGCATACTGTACCAGCACGGCCAATCGTACAGCTATGCTAACAACGTATGAGAAAAAACAACTTAACTTTTCATGGATTCACCGTTCGGGTGCCAGGTCCATCGTGTTGTAGAAAGAGGAGCTCCGACCAGCGCTTGGGACTTGCGAACCAAGTGTAGGTTTAAAAAGCATTAACACTCATCTCCACTGTCCGAGTTACCTAACCAAATTTTAAATGATTCTACCAAAGCCGCCTTCGAAGTGCATTCTAGAAATGAATTTGTCATAGTTCTAGACAGGCGGAGATCTTTTAGTGAACTACAATGCAGCTGAGACACCGTTAATTCTGTTAACTTTTCACAATACACCTTGCTGCAATTCACCTTTCCACAGTCATTATTTTCATCCATCTCCACTTAATATAGTTCCCAAGTTTCCCAATTTGTTATTATTCATTGTAAGTCATTTAAAAGATAATGTATACCTGTTACTTTTATTATTGCTGTTAATAAATTCGGAATTTTATCCAAACAAAATCCTTTCGATTACGTCTCATTCATAAAATAGTGAATTTACAGCTTGTATCTCGATTGTAACGAAAATTGAATTTGCGGCGAAAAGCTATAAAATGCCCCTCCATTTTGTACAAATAACATTTCTACTTTTCTTAGATATAATAAGTTTTATTGGAGCGTAATTTTAATGTAAATTAAAAATACTCGAGGACATATTTATATAAAACATAATGTATGTGTGTACAATTGTTTGACAAATGAAATAAAATTTTAATTTTAAATTTCTGTCTCTTAAAGATTTTTTTTGCGATTATGTAGACTATGATGTAAAAATAGGGAAAATAAAATAATTTTAACTTCGTTATATGTTAATATTCCATCAAGTAACGCTATGAAAGTGTCAGACTAAAAGCGAAAATGGGGAACAGATCAAGTAATAATTAAAAAGCCACGCCGCCTTACCTTGCACAGCTAAGAATATAACTTTTGACGCTAGCATTAGAAGGCTCTTGACGGATGATTTCAGAATATATTTAATAAAAATCCTTTCTGTTGTATATATTTCATAAAACAAAATGAACTTGAACAATATTGGGATGGGGTTATATAACGCAGAGAGTAAAAACATGGAACGAAGTGTTAGGTTTTCTCAGTGATAAAGTGTGAAGCTATAAAAAAGATAATTACTTTTTTCTTCATAGGCAACGAATCTTCACAGGTAGTGAAAGTCACTAACCACAGCGTAACACGCTACTAATAACGGAGGTAGCAGAAAATCTTATTTAGCTAGAGCACATATGGTAAGGACTGAACAAAGCTTTTATAATTCTTAGAAATTATTTTATATACAAAATGTTTATAAAGAACAATCTTTTCATTAAAATTTTGCATCTGAATATTATTTCTTTATAAGTCTACTTTTAATGCACTACTGAACACAAGTTAAATATATGTATATATATAATATGTACAAATAAAGTATTTTTGATATAATTCTTAGAAGCATAGTGATTTAAGTTATTAGTATACTTGTTAGTAGTACCAATTTCTTTAATTAATTATATTTAAAATGACCTCAACACTAAAGTAAGCAACAAGTAAGCTTAAATAAATACAAGAATATAGAATTTTGGATGAAGTTGTTATATTGTAGGTGGAAGAACCAATACCACATCGGCAGATCTAGATTTTATTGGATACATTGTGATCGGCAATCGTCGCGTCAAAAGCCTATTGCATCCCAAAGGCGATAGGCTTTGATGGATATTGCCCTCCCCTACAGATACGGCACGGAGTCTGTGTTGAAATTTCATCATTAATATTTTTTAAGATTCCTTTAGAAATGAAGAATATTTTTTGTTTTGTAAATAAATACAATTTAAATTAGAATTGTTTATAGGATTTGCTATAATAGTATTATAACTTCATTTTACCAATTGTTTCGCGTTTAACCCCTAAAGGTACACTGTATGCCTACAGCAGAGAACGAGGCGGAAATCGTTACGGTCCTAAACCTCTTCACGCACGGAGGTTATCCTCATACGTAGTACCTGTCTTCAATATCGTTAACCCTATGTTTTTGTAAGTCAAACTCTCCTACCATTACCGGATAGCAAAAATTAATCTCTAATTATTTGTACGATTTTGGAATGTTATAATAAAATGGATTATATGTCCTTAATAATATTAGAATCCCCACTATCTCTGGATATTAAAGCCTACTTTTACTTATTTTAGACCTCTTACAATTTCAATGTGACCTTATATACAAGCTAATTATTTTCAATTCAAACTGTAATATTATAATTTGTAGAAGAGAAATGAATATTTCCTTTTCTTATTTAGACTTGAGTGTCTGAATTGAAGTTGACATACATACATATTTAATATTTATTATTACAACATTAGCTTGTAACTCCTTTGAACTAAGACTAATCGAATTAAATTAAAAGAAAATTTTATCATTTTATCAAATGAATTAATTCTTTTTGAATTGAACAAAATAATAAAAAAATTACATTACTTTTAAATTATTTGCTCAAACCAACATGTATATATTTTTAAACTCCAATATAAATATAAAATTATCTAAAATATCTATTTACTGTGATCAAAAGATGAGATGAAACTTGTTCGAGGCAATATCAAAGGTGGGTTCTACAAGGAAGACTTAGCAGTGCTTAAATATCGCTAAGAAATTAATATCATGAAGCTGTTGGCTCCAAGTTTTGCTTACCCGCCTTGAAACTTCGCAACCAATGATTAGGATCGGAACTTCCTTATTAGTAATAGTGGAATATTGAAGGCCTAAAGCTCAGATGCTTTAGTAGCTTTTAAGTAATAATATATAGAATATTATATTATTACCTAAAAGCTACTGAAGCAACTGAGCTTTTGTATTGTGATATGTATGAGAGTGGAAATGAAACATAGTGGTGGCGGATACAATTTCACTATGGGGAAGATATTATTTTTATTTCTAGAGTTCTAATTTTCAATATATATAATGACACAAAAATCTGGATGAAGTTCGAGATCCAAGTGTTTTAACAATAGTTTCTCTCTGCAAATCATAAATATTGAAGCTCAAAAAAATCTATTTTTTGTTTAAAATTGTTAAATAGCTAAGTGTTGCCATTTATGGGTGTAAATTTATACTACAAGTGCGAAACGATTTTGTTATACAAAGAGATAATCTCAAAATGAATAAAAAATAATCAAATTTTAAGATCGAAAATGTTGTACTTATATTGTTGGATGATTTTGAGATATAAGACGTCCATATAAACTTTTTTCGTCATAAACGCTTAATATATAACGTTTTTACCTAAACGAAATTTGTATAGTAATATAATATATGAAATCAATTAATAATTTATAATAATATATGTTGTAATAATGTTTTGAGGACCGTCGTGGCGCAGAGGCGTAGTACCGGTAAAAGCGACGATTTGTGGGTTTGAATTCCACTCGGAGATGATGGATTTTTCTGTATCCATTTTCTTCTCTCTGGCAACTAGACAAAGCAAAACGCTCGCAAAAGCGAAAAGCAGGCAACATAGTATATATATATATATATATATATATATATATATATATATATATATATATATATATATATATATATATATATATATATATATATATATATATATATATATATATATATATATATATATATATATATATATATATATATATATATATATATATATATATATATATATATATATATATATATATATATATATATATATATATATATATATATATATATATATATATATATATATATATATATATATATATATATATATATATATATATATATATATATATATATATATATATATATATATATATATATATATATATATATATATATATATATATATATATATATATATATATATATATATATATATATATATATATATATATATATATATATATATATATATATAATATATATATATATATATATATATATATATATATATATATATATATATATATATATATATATATATATATATATATATATATATATATATATATATATATATATATATATATATATATATATATATATATATATATATATATATATATATATATATACTAGCTGACCCGTGCCCACTTCGTTGGGCATAATCTTAATAATCATTTTTTAGTACAGTGTCATGTTTTAATTTCTAACTGCCAAAAGGTGAGTTATACGTAGGTATAGTTTGTATTTGCATGCTAATACAAAATTCGAAAGTAACTCTTTCCGAAAGAAAAAAAAAACACCTTTTCTAAACGAATTCCATGAGTACCAAGTGACGGGAAAAATTACTCTGGTTATGGTAATTTTAATTGTTCAAGACTTCTCTGTAAACTATATTGGTTGTAATGTTACCATTTCGAAGTAAAATATATTATCTATCAGGAGATCCAACCCGAGATAAGCCCACATATAACTGTCCATGGGAAAGACACGGCTTTCTCATGTCAATGCCCACCAGAGAGAATGTATGACCTTGGGACTTGTTAATAGTGAGGGCAAAAGAGATCTTCACTGGAAAATGTAGCCTTTTAAACGGTATGGGTAAATCAGTGGTAATCATGGGTATATAATAATTAATAGGAATATATGAGAGAATATACATGTTTCACTCCATTGTACGGCCTCCAACTCTAAATATAAGTCAACTCCTGTTCAGCGCGTTTGTAACTTAGGTAATGTAAGTTGTAGTCCACAACTTACATTACCTAAGTTACAATGGCCTATTATTAACTACTCATGACCAATTAGAAAGTATCGTTTTTCCCGATGCAAGGCCGTTAGTTGTTGAGGAGTTGTTCTGGAACTCCATCATCAGCTAGACTTCATCATATGCATGTTGATTAACATCAATTGCTTAGCGACTATGTTAAAGAAATAGAACCAAACCCGTAAAACAGTTACTTATTATTAAGTTCTTATGACCATTTGTGGTCTTCATCAACAGTTCCACTTCATCAAATGTTATTTTACGTGAGAAAATGACCAAGATTCTTTAAAAAAAACCGAAATCACTATAGGTGTGCCTATAAAATTTAAGGAGTTCCCTCGTTTCCAGGATCCTATCACTCAGCAATAATGTAGCTTTCTATTAGTGAAAGAATTTTTAAAATTGGTTCAGTAGATCCCGAGATTACCCCTTACAATTTACAAACACACAAACTTTACCTCTTTATAATAATAGTATAGATAGTATAGATATATATATATATATATATATATATATATATATATATATATATATATATATATATATATATATATATATATATATATATATATATATATATATATATATATATATATATATATATATATATATATATATATATATATATATATATATATATATATATATATATATATATAATTTAGAATTTCAATTACCGTACCAAAACTATAAACAATGGATGAGTCTGTAATTATTGTATGTAGGTGTTCGTCAATTCTCATAGCCGTTTCGCGTGCCGCGATGTTATCAGAACCTATCGCAATTGGACTCATTTTTAGAAAGAAACATATTGAATTGTAAAATGCATCGGCATATTGGCTTGCTTATATAACCCTACTTTAAGCTTACTGTTTACTAGACCTTACTTTTTACCTTTCTGAAAAAGTTTTTTTTTTGACAAAACATTCAACAAATAATAACATATTATTTTGTAATATTTAGATATAATATTTGTAAAATTTTATATAATCCGTCGTGGCGCAGAGGCGTAGCGTCTGCCTGTAAACGTGACGGTTTGTGGATTCGATTCCCACTCGGGGAAGATGAATTTTTCTACTTCCATTTTCTTCGCTCTGGAAAGTAGTCAAAGTGCGACATTGAACTCTGCCACTCAAAACGCAATGCCTCCAAAAACGGTGGAAAGTGGGGACAGAGAAAGCAGGGACTAAAGCAACGGAGTGTCTTAACACTAGGTTCGTATGGTTCCTGCAGGTCCCTCTGCCTACCCTGCCATGTGTGGGATAAAATGTGAAGTTAAAAAAGAATAAAGAATTTGTAAAAATTCATTACTTTAATTTATATGATCCGTAAATAATAAAAATGATTTTTGATTTGCAATTATATCATTAGATAGAAGCTTTAGTTATACACTTTAATCTTTTAAAGCGATGTAAATAAATGTGTAGGCGAAAACTAATTACAGTAAAACGCTTATGACTGAGGCTTTACGATAAATAATATACCTAATATAATACTAGAATAGACGCGAGGATATTAATGTAATTACAGTAATGTCTTAAATTTATTTAGTCATTTGCTTTTCGATTATATTTTTAACTTGAATAATTTTAAATTATTGTAGCTCAGTGGATTAACGTTAGTCTGTAAACGCAATTATTTTTACTTGTCAACTTTTGTCAAATGACACGTTGATTTTCGCTATTCAAGATGCAAAGTCTTGACTGGAAAATGAAGAAAGAAATGTCATAACTTCTCTTTTCTCTGTAAGACATACGGTGTATGTGCTATAAATTCTAGTTCCATATTGAAAAGCAAATGAAGCTATAAAATTCTTATGTGGCTGTATTACGCTAGTAACTGACGGCAGGTTTATTAAAGCGTCCAATTGACGACTTAATGAAAGGCAGAAACGCTTTGGTATTATATTAAAAGTTTACGTGCTTTAAAATATTTTTTAAGAGACCACACCGTGAATTTCTTGTGGTAAAAACACTCTATTTTAATTAGTATTAGCAATATTCCCTAAAATGTTTTGTTTAACGCTTAAACGTTAATTTTCGAATATATAATTCGAATTAAATGTTAAATTGATTTTTTTTTAAATGTGCTTAGCAGTTTCTTTCGCCATTTCTTCTCCATGACAAAGTACCGAAATAGTCGTTAATAATGTCATGCATACATGAATAAATGATTTTTGATTTTGATTTTGATTATAATTATTTACATAGGAGACTAAAAAACATATATATTTTGAACTTCGCAATTTATTTAAGCTTAGCATTTAACTTTATAATACAATATCGTTTAAAGCTCGCTCTTGTATACTTGTTACTTACTGTACGTCGTAAGCTGTTAAAGCTCATATCGCGAGGTTGAAGACTATAACTTATTATTCTTCAGTAAAACAGTATTTTTCTTTTTATGTGTTGTAACAGTGGCTTTTAAATTGTTATATATAGTACCTACAAAAAATTAAATATAAGATTGATAATAGTTAATATTATATGTTCATAATAATATAATATGTATATATCTTGAAAAGCAGTAAGAAGGGAAAAGTCTTAACACTAGGTTCACTCTACCTCACTATGTACGGAAAGTGTATGTATGTACGGAACATACCCATAGCTGAATTGGTATGCTATATAGATATGAGACTAGGTAAATATAAAAATATAGAGCCTAATTCGGAAAAAATAATTAATTTTCTATAAAGGATATAGTACGAAGTTGAGATAATAACAATTACATACATTAAGTTCTAAAAGGAGATTAAATCCATCCATTGGTTTGTAACAAAGGAAAAATAAACTCTATTGTATCCATTTACGCTTATTAATCTTCTCAATCAGCAGTTATTACGATTTACTATGGAAATGGAAGCAATTAGGACATTTCCAATTCAGTTATTCGACTCCGAATGCTTAAAGTATTTGCTATTTTCGGAAGGTTCATACTCCTGTTTGATGGAATTATATTGAACAATTATAATCAAGAATATTATCTTATTATTTACTTAATAACTATGACCTTTTCTTAGTGTAGAGAAGCATCACTGTTCGCTTTTTGACCAAATGTACGGCTACTTTGTTGTCTTGTTATTAATGAATCTTCTATTGCAATTTATTGACAAATTATGAAATATTTGAACTGCGTTCACTTTCAACAAACGAAACTATTTATTAAAACATTTGAGTAACAACATATTTTTAAAAACATAACAGTTAGTATTTTTGTATGAATGTATTCATTCAAAAATACTATCCAATTTTACTATAGCTCGATAAGAAGGAATGGCCGATGATATGTATAGATACAATTTAGTGATCAATAACTTAATTAATTTCAGATTGTAAGTATGTATGGTTAAAAGGTAAAAAATTTACAAGGTACATTTGCTTGAAAGAAAAATAATTTTCGGTAAATTTTATTTCTAAAATATCATTACACTTATGGATATATAAGGTTGCATTGGCAATAAACGTGATGGATGTGTATTTCATCCTCACTACAAGATATGAGGAAAGAAAGAAGTATGAGTTTATAAAACATTTACGGACGTCACTATTAACATATACATAAAGAAGTCTATATTCTCAGTGAAAACTATTTCACATATTGCAGAACCTTTGTAGTTGTTTTGAAACAATCTGAACTTCTAACTCTGAATATAATTAGAATATAATTTAAAATATCTAAAATCATTATTTCTTGTCTTTTTTTACCGGAAACACCAATCAAGTAATTCATTTAATGTTGAATCATAAAATATTAAATACCCAACTTCAATAGCATAATTACAACAGTAACGAAATATACTTGTTTTCTGGAGTCGATTATAGGTATATAAAATTAATAATAAACCACAATACACACTTTGTCACTAGTATTTGCTCAGTAAACACTTAGTTTTTGGTCCCCGCCCGCCCTAGCAGTTTCTGTTGCGACGCCGCCCCCGACGCACGCCGCCGGCATATCGACCGCGTTACAGTTTGTTGTTATATACGAGTAGACGTGATAAGGCTTTCGTCTGACCGCCTGTGAGGTAAAATTATTGGATTTTTTGTATTATTTCGTATGAATGAATGGATTTTAATGGTTCTTTTTCATAAAAGAATTGCGATTCTTAGGTGATTTTGTGGTTGTTTTTGTACAGATTATGATAGAAAAATGGAAAATTAATAAAGTCTATTTCATTGTTCTATTACTATTACTATCAATCAACTTCGAAAAGATGCAAGTATAGTTGGTAAATACTTTTTTATAACCGAAGGCTAATGTAAAAATAAGTTATTGTATCATTTCTTTTGGAATGTTAATTCATGACAGTTATTTTTATTACACCTAGAAACATAGTTCGAACGTAAAATTACATATCATTCTTATAAATGTATATTTATGTAAGTAAATCAAAAATTAATATCTTCCTGTAGATTTAGAGGCAATAATAAACCCAAAAAGTTAATTATAATTAAGTGAACAGCTAATTCGTATAAATATTTGCTGTACCACAGCGTGAGGCGGCTGAGCGTGTTGTGATGAGATCAACACGTTGCTGTCTCAATCTTAAGTTTAAACGTATTTTCAAATTTGTTTAATTCATTCTATACTGGTAGTTATTTATTAATATTTGGGTATAAGATGGTTTTAATTAATTTTATTAATTTCATTTTGTGTGTATATGTTGATTTCGTAGAGTAGTAAAACTAAATGAAACACTTTTCTAGGTAAAATCCTTATAAAGTACTATAGAATAGTAGTAAAGTATCAATAACACATTGTTATGTACGAATTTCTATTTATATTGTAACAAATGTAAAAATAGATTAACAACATTTTTTTGAAATTAAATTGAATTGAACGTTTTGTTTTACACTAAAAATATTTACTGATTTACGCGTCCATTTAGTTGTATAAATACAAATGAAACCAATAATTCTTGTTAAAGACAGTAGTTTTTTTTAATACTATATAAAGTATAACGAACAGACAAAGCTTACATATATATTGTTATATTATGTAATATATATTACTGAACAAAAACATATTTGAGGCCATCGTGGCACAGTACTTTTGTTTTTGACTGTATGGCGGAGAAAATAGGGCGTTTACTTTCACCACTCAACAAATGAACATGGGTGGAACGAATAGAACGGAGTGTTTTGACATCTCTGTCAATAAGGATTGATTCTACATATATAGCGGTAGTCTTGAATTGAAACAAAACGTATGTTAAATTATCATCAAGTCTTGTTTCATAAAATTACGTAATATTATTATTTTTGATAATTATTTATTTCTGATGACCCGAAACGAGTAAATACAATGTGATAGTATGGGTTGTCGGAAAACACAGCCGTTAAACGCGATTTACTGGCATCGAGTAGGTAATTCAATATACCCATATTATTTACGAACTCATGATAATACATGGCTTTCGAAATATGAAATGTGAAATAAATTGTAATATAAAATTTTTACATTTTTTTGTAGCTACAATGTAAATTTATATTATTCTTATTTTTAAGAGAGTAGTACTAAAATACTTGTCCCTGCTTTTCGCCTAAATGTGTATACCATTGAATGTAGGATAGCAGAACTCAACGCCACGCTCTTTTGTACTAGAATGGTAAGTATACAACGTTCCGAATAGAGATCAAACCTAAACCGCATATGGGCTGACCTTTCCCAAAATGCTCTTGATTGTTGTTAATGTGTTGTTAATGTTAGTGTTAGAAACATAAAGATATCTCAATATGAAGATTAACTTAATAAATATAAATGAAATTCGCAATCGTATAAAAATATTACTTCACTAAATTTCGTTCACCTATTTTTATTCAATCTTAGACTTAAATAAGTCGCGATATTCCTTTAGTGATGTCAATATATAAAATAGATATTGATAACCTAATATTATTAATTAGCTCTTACATTTTACTCTTATAAACGCAATGTGTGGGTTTGCTAGTTATTTTACGACGAAGGAAAAAATAATTATTTTCATATTTACGGCTCTGGTGGGACAAAGTGCAGCGTTGAACCCCTCCACTCAACATGCAATAGCGTTACAGTCGGGCTGAAAGTGAAGAACGATGTAGAAACGTTGTATCCAGGAAGGAAGAAATGTATTCGGTCTACCCTACTACCCTACTCTATAAGTGAGATGCAACGTGAACATACAATAGTTTTTGCACTGGTTATACAGATGAAAAGTGGATATTGTTAGGTAACGTATAAACAAACTTTCTCCAAACTTTGAAATATTGAAACCTAATCGGTGCATCCGTTTAAAAACTACATATACTGACATACACACACATGTTCAGACATCGAATTAAACCTTATTATACTCGTGTTTTAGCGTTGGAAGTAAAAAAAAATATAAGGAGTAAAAACAATGCTAGTATTAGTACTACTTACGTCACATGGTACTTCATAAATATTTCGTAAATAAACGCTTTTTGTCAATAATATTATTTTTTCGTACATTTCAAGCTCTACAAACATAAAGTTGCTGTAATGACCTTAATATGCTTTAGTGCTCTTGGTACTATTTTTGTTCAATCACCCTGAATCATTTTCAAAACCCATTGCCAGTATGTACTATATTTATTGTTCTTTTTAAAACAATACTAATCATTCATTTTGAAAGTACCTTCTAACTATTGTAATTGTAAATGAAAAAAAAAATAGACTATACTTTCGTTTGCCTTGAATACAGTTGAATATAAAGTATTATTCTATTATGTAATACCGAAAAAAATATTTTTTCGTTTTGAGCAAGATTATAAAACTTTATTCGCCCGCTGTGAAGTATAGTACTCCTCTTGGATCACCACCGTCCACAGTTGTCTGCGTTCTTCATCTATTGTCGATTTGGCAAAGTCATTTGTCCATTTGATTAGTCCCTAGGCTTCCAAATTAAAAAAAATCACGTCCATCTGCCATCAGTTCAGCCTAACGCGGTTTACACTGTGTTGAGGTTCTTGTGCATTTACCCAGTTATTTTAGTAGACAGTTCTGTTCTGTTGGTATAATTCTTTTGCATTTTTCTTTGTGCCACTTGCAAGTGTGCCATTTTTTATTTAGACAGAGGCCATGGTTTTGCACTAAAAGATAGGAAAGTATGGTATCATTGCTCAAACGTACGAAATTTAAATATCAGGCCTTTAAATTTATCCTACATATTACTCAATGCAGTTTGGATCTTGGACGTTTCATCCGATATCGCGAAGGTAATTTTTACAAATATATTTATCTACTCTTCAATTCTGTAACAATCAGTCTACCATGGTAGATGGAAACAAAATACGATGAATATCATATTTGAGATCATATTATGCAGTACTATTACTTTTTAGGATGTTTATTTTAAAACCGATAATATACTTCACCTAATGTAATAAATTATTTATGTAATATTTCTCTATTAAATTTAAATATTAATAACAATGAATACAAAATCATTTTATTTTTTCTTTTTTCACAATTCTAAGCATGGTGTGTTGAGAGACCGAAATCAACGTAGCAGTTTTCCTATCAGATACGGAATATGATAATATTCAAATTCCTTATTAAGACGTGCAAAATAATTATTTCGATATATGCGGCTGAAGTACACACTCTATAAAAACTCGTTGGAGTATTTTCAAGACGTAATTTCGCATTCGATAATATATAAGAAGACGATCATTCAAATAAATATAGAAGTGACATTCAGTAAATACTTAGTTTATCAGCTAAAGTTGAACGTGAAGGGCACTCACGCAAGAGCGCCCTTATTTCAAAAGTTTCGCTACGGCAAGCTTTAGCGAAATCTTGAAGACTCGCAATCATAAGTAATTGTAAATATAATAATGAATAAGTTGATAGAGATATATATATATATATATATATATATATATATATATATATATATATATATATATATATATATATATATATATATATATATATATATATATATATATATATATATATATATATATATATATATATATATATATATATATATATATATATATATATATATATATATATATATATATATATATATATATATATATATATATATATATATATATATATATATATATATATATATATATATATATATATATATATATGCTTTATAAAAATACTAACTCTTACATACTGTTTCGTTCAATTGGTCAAATTTAATTGACTAAGATTTATTTATGATAAGTAACCGTAGAAATTCTAATCGCAACTCTAGGATTACATCAAAGCGATTGAACTCTCGATTTGATAGCCAATAACCTTTTTAAGTACCATCCAGCAATAGAAAAAGAATTCTTTTTTACTAATTACACTTTACTAATTACACTATTATTATTTTAATGTGCGTTAACAACCTGAGCACCTCTTTGTTGATTCTTAAATATATTTAATATTCGGCAGGAATTTGATCAAAGCAGCCTTACACGATTTTCTCAATTATTAGTACAAAAATAGATTTTTTTTAGCTTCACGCTTTATCCCACACATGGCAAGGTAGGCAGAGGGAACTGCAGGAACCGTGGAATTTAGTGTTAAGACACTCCGTTAGTTCCTGCTTTCTCGTGTTCCTGCGTTTCCCTCTTTCCGCCTTTTTTCGAGGCATTAAGTGTTGAGTGTCGGAACTCATTGCCGCGCTTTGTCTACTTTCCAGAGCGAAGAAAATGGAAATAGAAAAATCCATCTTCCCCGAGTGGGAATCGAACCCACAAACCGTCGCGTTCACAGGCAGACGCTTACGCCTCTGCGCCTCGACGATATTTATTTCACACAGAATTTCTTAGATTAGCGTATTTAAAAAAGCAAATTTTTCAGTTAACATACTTAGTTAACTTAGTCTTACTAGTTTCCTTTACAATATAAATTTTATTAAATCTGACAAATATATACTAAGAACCTAAATTATTATATAATAATATATACTAAGAACCTAAATTATTATTGTAAGTGTTATTATCTCCTTTTTAGTTGCTACCATTATCATAAAACAAGGCACTTAATATATTGACACTATCAAGAACTATGAGATAAAAATATTTGGTAATCAGATAATACGTATTTGTAGGCTTTATCAAATTACGCCCATTTGAATGAATTAATTACAAAATATTAATACGCGAAATTATTGTGTAATTTCATTCAAACACATAAATCGATTTACAGTGATATATGTATGTGACAAATACAAAAACTATATTATTAAAATATATTCAATGTAAATTATGAACAAGCGGAAATGTATTGTTATTTAATGTTTAACACAATTATATGGGCAAATATTTAATTTTTTGTGGGTATATATAGTTCATTTTTCCATCTTGGTATCGTGCCCGCAACCCTACTCTTTGGCAGTAGTAAGGTGTTCATATAACACGATTCGGCTTAAATAAATATACAATATTCTTTTGCGTTAATTAACTAGCACAAAACTAATTTTATATCAGCTTCAAAAAGATCATAAAATAATGTTGAATTAATAAACCATAAACTAAACTCAGTTTTAATAATATCCTAATTTTATTTTTTATGTTTTTATGCGACGACGGCTAACCTTTACTAAAATTACATTTTACGCCAACACAGTAGAATGTTGTTGCATTACACCAAATTTAATATATTTGAGTGATACGCGATATCTTATTGCTTTATGTCTTTTACCGCTTAATGCTTATTTTATGGAAAAGCTATCTTTAAATTTTTTACAAAAATTGTAAGAAAACAATGGCGTGGATTGAAATTATAGTTATTAGTTCCATTTCGTTATTAAACTCACCTTAGCTTAGTTTTACCATACCGTTGATGTAAAGATGTTTTTACATATGACTTTCTCTCTCTTAGTATCCCAACGTTTGTTTGTCTTATAAGAAACACAATTATTATATAAAATAATAATTTAATTACTCAAATAATTCCACTGTCGGCTTCTCTTACAACTCGTATCTAAATATAAGAAAACACGTACATTATCAGTCCCACGTGAACTAAGTAAAGGTCGACACACTTATATAAACTACTGTAGACAGGTCGAGTACAGTGAATTTGCTACAACGCCACATACGATCCCCTTGAGTCGAATTTCTGTCTAAGGGGCCTTTGAGGCAGGACAGTTATAATATACCGCTCGAAAAATTACCTTTATATTAGTAGTTATGCTGTAACGATTACTTAGACGAAAACCGTAAGCAATAAAATCAATTTAAATTTATTAGACGTAAATTAAATCCATATTTGAAATCCAGCTTGGCATATGGCAGACTAAGCTAAAACAACTCTCCACTCTGCTTTCCGCGTAAATTCGAGGCATTGGACGGAAAAAATAAAAAAAATATTCATCTAACTGCAATAGAAACAACAAGTGTGCGTATGTGAAATTATCCAGCTTTTCTTTATATCCTAGTAGCTTCTTTTTTCAGCATGATTTATTTATTAGCACTAACTGATACATAATGTGGATTCCGTCGATTTTCTTTCTCATATATTATGATTTCCTTCTACTTTAATAAGTTATGAGGAAAGCTGGTATATATCACGTATAGGCAATATAACAACGGTTTTGGAAGACGGGATTACAGTGAAGTCTGCTATTTTTTTTTATTCTAGAAGGATTTTGTTGGATTTTCATATCTTCTTAAGGGGTTTTGTCTCAAATCCTATCGTGTAGGGCCTTAATACCTATTGGCTGCAACTTTAATATTTTTTTTAATTGATTGTTATATTTACTTTACAAATATCATATAAAAAATCTAAAGCTACTAACATTTTTGGTCATGAAAATAAATTTGAAATAGTTGTAACTAAGCTATTTATTGTTTGAAACACGAAGTTGTAAATGTATTAAAAAGTAATACTACTCATAAAGTAGAGTGCGTTTAGAAGAAAATTTCAAATTTATTTCTGTACACTTAAATAATTTGTAAAAATCTCATTGTAATTTTAACAGCAATGTGTATTTCGGCTTGTAATTATTTTTACTACTTACGAGTATATTTATTCTATTACTTTCGTGTATTAAATATATCTGGTTCGTGGATTTAGTATTTCATATAATAAATACGTATTAAGGGCCGTCGTGGCGCAGAGGCGCAACGCCGCCTGAAACGCGACGGTTTCTGGGTTCCATCCCCAGTCGAGGAAGATGGATTTTTCTATTTCCATTTTCTTCAAAAGCGTGGCAATGAGTTCCGAAACTCAACACGCAATGCTTCGAAAAAGGCGTAAAGCGGGGACGGAGAAAGCAGGGACTAGGTTCCCACGGTCCCTGCAGTTCCCTCTGCCTACTTTGCCATGTGCGGGATAAAGCGTGATGAAGAAAAAAAGATACGTATTATATTCGAAGGTTCTTGATGGAATTTGAACCGATTTATAAAAGAGCTGTAAAGAGACTTTTATCTTTTATTAAAATTTTACATGTATCCATTTTTGTTGACATATTTTAGTAGAATCATTTCCACGCTTGTATCTACAAGAAAACGACTTACAGTCTGTAAGAAGTCCGGTGACCTTTTTATTAATTATTTATGAAAGTGTATGACTGTAGGTAACGACAGAATGTCTCTAGAGTCGAGCGAGTATAAGTACATGTGGCTAGCCGTAACAAGTTTTCTAAACGAAGAATTTACCTAAACATTCATCTACTAAGTAATGTAGACATTGGTTCTGCAAGTAATTTATATGGTTACTTTAGTAGTATGACTAGTATTTTCTTTTTAATTTAAGATATTTTTCATATACTTATTTAAAAATTCAAACGATCCAATGACTTAGAAGATTCTTTTAAGGAGATGTTATTTATTGTTACAAGCCTACAACTTCAACGTTTAAATGAATATATTTTCAGATGTACCACTATGTTGTATATGTATATGTATAAATATCTTAAAAAGACCTTGACATACAACTGGTGTTGTAGAAGAGCCATTCAAATAGAAATAGTAATATATTATGTACTACATATCACTTATCAAGTCAGAGATAAAATGTAAAATTGTATTCTGTTCTATTGTTCTCACAGCTAAGTCATGTTCTTTGTTTCACGCAGTCGCTTAAGCCCACGATATAAAATTAAGGCAATTTTGCCATTCACCTTCAAGCTCTAGAAGACAGTGGGTATATTGTTTAATATTACACAAAACATCATAATGGCTCCATTATATTAATGTACATTTATCAACACGAATTTTGGCCAAATAAATGATGTAGATAAAAATTGCATAGATAGCAGCGTGCGTGTGCGTATGTATAGATTTGATACAAAAAGCTGTTGCAAGTTATTAAAGCTCTCAATCAAAATAGGCTATGAATATATTTTGTATAGTGAAATGAAGTATATATTTTTTTCAGCTTTACGCAATATTACACTTATTGTGCCATTTTTTTATACTTAAACTAAATAAATGCCAATCATTTCCTTTAGTTTCTTTTATATCGTATAAAGTCATATATATACCAAAACTTGTTAACCAAAAGTGTCTCAAATTTCAAAAATAGTTTAAAGTAGAAAATAGTTCCACGATTCGTATTCAACAATTTAGAAGAATGTAAACTCCCTTCAAGTGGCAAAACAAAAGAACTTTACTCAAATGCTTTCGAGCAATATCTATTCACATTACGCTAAGGTTTCGTTGACATAGCTTTTTAGACATCGCTACGGAGTGATGGATCGAGTCCAAGCCGAGCTTAGAAAATCTGTACGTATTTCTAACGGATCTAATAACGGATGTGGAAAAGAACCTTTATTATTATTATTATATACTTTTATATATCTTTGTTGAAATATTATAAAGCTTATTTATATTTTGTAATTCTGACACTTTTGTTTAATGTACTTTATAGACAAGCACATCTACGAGTTAAAGTAAAAAAATGTAGTTCCGTTACATATTGTTGTATATAGTTAAAATGAAGCTGAGTTAAGCAATTCACGTTAATGGTGTCGATGTAATGCTTAAGTTTCTACTATGCTTAGAATCCGTCATGTATTTCAGCTCTTTGCTATTTTCATTTTAATAAGGAGTGAAAGTTACAGATAAAAGCTAATAATGAAAGTCTTTTTATTTGTTTTCATTTCATAAAACTTATTTTTGTTTTAAAGTAATAATTTAGTTAAACTATTGTCCGAGTAAATTTATATATATAAATATATATATATTCCCCGGTTCGTCGTATATAAAAGCACAGCGTCTAATTCTAAACACGGCGATTGTGAATTGATTCACACTCGAGGGAATGAACTTTTTCATTGCCTCTCCCTAATAAGAAGACAAAGAGCGGCATATATTTCCGCCACTAAACGCAATCTCACGAAAATTGGGGAGTGGCTGAAATTTAACTTCCCTCTGCTTCCCTCTGCTTTATATGTGAAGGTTTTTATTTATTAAATTTTCCTAAAAGGGTTAAAAAGTACGTGAATTTTTCTATCATGGTATTGTTAAACTCAAACTTTTACTTCGTTATGTTTGTTGCGCAGAATAAATATGGTCCTGTTTGAGATACCGATAGATAATGAAAATAAATCTATGAATATAATAATATGTATGACGGAACCGGAGCCGGACAGAGAAGTGCACCGGCTCACCCCTCAAAGTCTTAATATTCTTTGAAAATTATGGGCACTGGGAAAATTAGGGACAGCGTTTGAAGTTGCAATGGTTGTGAGTTCGATATATTATATACGAAGAGGAATAAAATGGTTCAAACTAACTTTAAAGAAAAACATTGCTTTTATCCGTCCCCGCTTTCCGCCATTCCGCCTCGAAAATGGCGGAAAGCGGGGACGGATAAAAGCAGGGACTAAGCAACGGAGTGTCTTAACACTAAGTTCGTATGGTTCCTGTAGTTCCCTCTGCCTACCCTGCCCATGTGCGGGATACAGCGTGAAGTTAAAAAAAAAAAAGAACATTGAAACATACGTGGAACATATGTTTCGAATATATTCGGACCAGAGATTCTATATAATGGCATAAATAACATAACTCACTTATGAATAATATTTCAGAGTAGTTCCCTTCCAATACGGGCCATTATCTGCATGCAACAGCCTCGATTAACATAATTTCGTTGGTTTTATAGACCTTGTCATCTTATACTACCCTCTTTTACAAGAAATTCCTAGCAATATAAAATTCTTCTAGTTGTTATTGTTACACTCCAGTAAGGCAAAGCGTGGCGCAAAGTTTTGCTTCAGAACTGGCTATGAATACAAATTTGACGGATTTACAGAGAACGGAGAGTCATAACGCTAGTAAGTTCTTATTGACTACTTGGTACAAGTTTCAATTACAGCAAGCTATAAGCAAAAGTATTTGTATATATCATTAAGTCATGAGTTTTAAACGACGGTTTTAAAGAAAGCAGAAAACAATGCCACAATTAGAAATATGCTGTAAGTTTCCTTTTTGTACGTCGCGTTAAAAATAAAGAGAAGTAGAGCGACAACGAGGTACAACAAGGACTCAATTGACTTACAAAGATCAAGTATCACGTGCTTAAGTTAGGTTAAAAGTTTTACAACTTGGAGAGAATACATGAGGGAGTAATATGACGAAATTATGAAGTAAAAAATATTGTTCTTATATTATGAAGTAAAAGGCATTGTACTTCAGAAATTATATGTTTTGGCAGAAATAATTTGTAAATTTAAAATAATAATTACTATAGAAAATCGAGAAATGGCATTTTATTAAATATTTATTGTAGAAAACAAAAATGTTACAATAGTTCATACTTACACCCACCCACCCACACACATATATCTATCTATATTATGTATATCTATATGTTATTCTATATATATATATATATATATATATATATATATATATATATATATATATATATATATATATATATATATATATATATATAAGTCTTTCCTTACCAACTGATATATATATGGCATCGAATTTAAATAGCTGCAGCAAGTTTTATTTTATAGTCCACACACATTTTCTTGCATAGTAGAGTATAATTTAAATAAACATTTCTAATTGTACTCAAAATGGCTGCAAGACAATTTTACAATCAAAAATACCATAAGAATAGCATTAAAAATTGAATAACGTTTGTTCAGAGTTTGGTAATGTAAGAAACAAAACAACGAAGCCCAAAGCAACTTAATATCTGTACAACAATTAAAAGTTGTAGACGGTACAAAAAGAAATTTGGATGAAAACAAAAATTTGCACAATACAAAATGCTTTTGGTTAATTTTGTTTGTGGCGGCTTGTGAATTAAAGAAATAATTTAAACGTAATTATTTTAACTATATACATAATTATTTATACTTTGATTTACTAAGCAGCTGCCCTATTTTCTGCCCAAATTTAGCAACATTACATATTGAAATGAAAATATTTATATAAAATCAGTCCCCCGAGTTCGGATTGAACCCAAGTACCATCGAGCCAGTACACTGTCGTGTGCAGTCACAATAATGATATTTTATATGTCATAATAGTCATAAATAATCTATTTTTAGTATTATATTTTTTAGGCTTACTTGATAGCTTACCTCCTTTGCTATAACCACAGTAGGTCTTGACCATAAATTGAGAACGTGTCATAGACTTAATCTCAGCTATTCATCATATCAAGATGTTTGTAAGAACAGTACATCTGTAGGACATAAGCCCTTCAGTGATATAGTGTGAAATGTGACAGATAATTAATTTGACTTAGTAAAAAACTTAAATATTCGTACTGTTATGATATGTTATCATTTAACACTACAATCTTTTGCCTACTTTTTGGAAGGAAATGGACAAGAGCCTTAAAGAAATACGAATATTTTGTCTAATGTATTTGGGTTTAAATTCTCAATCTACTTGTAATATATTTATTTAAAGTATGTTCTACTTATTTTACTACAATAAAATTACTTTAACAATAGTTTGTCCTGTAATTTAGTTATTGTTACAATTTTTCATTAATTATTTAATCGTATTTGTCTATGTTTGTGAATGTATGTATATATCGATATTTCAATCTATCTATCTATGAGGACCTTCGTGGCGCAGAGGTGCAACGTCTGCCTGTAACGCGACAGTTTCTGGGTTCGATTCCCAGTCGAGGAAGATGGATTTTTCTATTTCCATTTTCTTCGCTCTGGTAACTAAGCAAAGCGCGGCGTTGAGTTCCGACACTCAACACGCAATGTCTCGAAAAAGACGGAAAGCGGGGACAGAGAAAGCAGGCACTAAGCAACGGAGTGTCTTAACACTAGGTTCCACGGTTCCTGCAGTTCCTTCTGCCTACCCTGCCATGTGCGGGATAAAAGCGTGAAGCTAAAAAAAACTATCTATTTATTTACCAATAATTATGAAAATCGTGTAAGGCTGCTTTGATCAAATTCCTGCCGAATATTAAATATATTTAAGAATCAATAAACCTCTTTATTGATTCCTCAGGTTGTTAAGGCACATTAAAATTATGATAGTGTAATTAGTAACAAGGTCATAGTGTGATTGCCACAAATATTTTTTATGTAGAATGAAAGGACATGAAAAATCCTACATTTTTCTACATATATTTACTTCCCCCGCCGATGTATACTTCTATACCTAATATATAAAATTATAAAGCCCGAATGTTTATTTGGTTGAATGCGTTAATTTCAGGAACTACGAGCTCAATTAATTACATGTTTGAACCTTTACCGAGTGATTAATTATTACTATAGTCCGGTAAATATAGACATTTGAAATAACAAAAATTCCCGGAAAGCCAAATATTGGTGAAGACCTATAGATTACCATTACGAATCATGTTTTAAAAGTCCCTATCGATCCTATGTGTGTTTAAAAAGTTATTCGAGGTCAAAGGTCAAAATTTGAGGTTATTTGGATTTTGCTTGAAAATGGTAAGTTTTATCAATAAAAACTTCAAACCAAAGTTGTAGTTCCTAAAATTATCTACAAAAATGGTATCAATGATTTTTTTCCTAACAGTTACCATTCCTGAGATATCGCGGTTCTAAGAGTCATATTATACATGATATGCACATGTAAGCCACGTATATACCTACAATACATATTAGGCACTTAATACAAGTATAAATACTTATTTGTTTCTCTTTTATAGATCTAGTACTATCCTAAAAACATTTATTCAAATGCCAGTCCCTAACTGAATTTCCTCTATGCACGGCTTGAAAAACATCGGGCTATTCTATTGTCCGTAGGTTTCGTTCATATACCTGTTTTTTTTAGTGCTAAAAGTTCAGTTCAAATGAATATACGTACTTATTATAAGCGTCTACTATTTTGGTTATATGTGTTATTTTAAAGCTTTCTCAGTTCTCAGTCAGAAATGTCTCAGTTTTGCTGTATTTGCAATAAACTTTTAACTGAAGATAAAATAGTTGTGGTTGATCGTGGAATGCCAAATTTAATCGAGGCTAGTGTCGCGAGAGGTGATGAATTTACTGAATATATAAATATAAATCCGTTACAATACACGTGGATTGCAGAAAATCATATACACGAAAAACTTCAATTTCTGCAGAGAAAAGACAACGTGAAGATAAACAGGCTAGTACTTCAAGAATAAGTCCACCTCGTACTAGAACGCGGTAAGCGAATCAAATTTTTGTTTTAAAAAATATTGTTTATTTTGTGGCAATGAAGCCAATGAATAATCAGAGAAAAAGAAAGCACAGCATCTTCGAAAAAAAAATTCTTTCTTTCTTCACATTTCCACCTCACTAGTGGTATGGAAATGTGTGCATATCATGTTTAATATGACTCTTAGAATCGCGATATCTCAGGAATGGTAACTGTTAGGAAAAAAATCATTGATACCATTTTTGTAGATAATTTTAAGATCTACAACTTTGGTTTGTAGTTTTTATTGATAAAACTTACCATTTTCAAGCAAAATCCAAATAACCTCAAATTTCGACCTTTGACCTCGAATAACTTTTTAAGCACACATAGGATCGATGGGGACTTTTAAAACTTGATTCGTAATGGTAAACTATAGGTCTTCATCAATATTTGGCTTTCCGGGAGTTTTTGTTATTTTACCACTTTTTTATGTCTAAATTGACCGGACTACTATACAAACTTAGTCAAAACCATAGCAAAAAGTTTGTACTATAAACTACATAAGTATATCATACTATATTATTATTATTACTTATTATTACTATATTAAACATAATAAATACATATTCATATAAATAATAATAAAGCAAATAGGAAATGTTGATTTTTATTTACTTATTTCACTCAATCGTGTTTAACTTCGAATGCATTTGTCAAAGGCACATGCGGGCGTATTGTCAGCGTACTGTGAATATTCTGATTAAATATATTATTGTTATACGAGTATATGTTACAGTAAATATGAACTGAACTGTGTTTAATAATGGCACTTATAGCGCGTCATCTTGTCACATTATTATTAATTTGATTATATACAAGTAATAATTTAACTTTTCTTCCAAATTTTAGCATAATACAAAAGTATTACATAATTGAGGACAGTCGTGGCGCAGAGGCGTAGCGTCTACCTGTAAACGCAACAATTTGCGTGTTCGATTCCCACTCGGGAAAGATCGATTTCTCTATTTCCATTTTCTTCGCTCCGGAAACTAGGCACAGCGTGGCGTTGAGTTCCGCCACTCAACACGTAATGCTTAGAAAAAGGTGGAAAACAGGGATGGAGAAAAGCAGGAATTAAGCAACAGAGTGCATTAATATTAGGTTCCACGGTTCCTGCAGTTCTTTCTGCCTACCCTGCCAGCGTGGGATAAAGCGTGAAGCTAAATAAATAAAAAAATATACTACATAATTTCTAGATAAATAAATGTGGACGAGATGAGGACCGTAGTGGCCCAGAGCTGCAGCACCTGCTGGTTAACGCAACGGCTTATAGGTTCGATTACCACTTGAGGAGGATAAATTATTTTGATTCTTTTTTTCCGGTCTGGCAACTAGGCAAACGCGGTGTTGTGCCACCCTACCATTCATCACAATGCGTGTTGAAATCGAAAGGCGAAAACTATGGAAATTAGAATCTTCACTAAATTACCGTAGTTCCTGTGATCACATTTATAAATAGAATTAAGCGTGAAGATAAAAAAAATACGATTTTTTAATACGATAAAAAACATCTTTACTTAATTGTTTTTGATTTTTTTGCGACCCCTTGACAAATAATCTCAAATAATATACGCTTTAAACGTAATACGTCACGTTTATATAAACTATATAATATTTAAAAATATAGAATTGATATTTCTATGTCAAAACTCTATATATATTATATCGCATAGTATATTTATTTAATTTAAATTTAAAACCATCGTTTCAAGGTCACCAAGCGTTCTTTAGATATCTATACACCTATCCATATATAAGTTTTATTACGAAGACGTACACATTTGTAATCCTATCAGAGTATGTACTTGATCTAAATACACTCAACTGAGGATTGGTTTATTTCCATGATTTCAGAAAAGTTTCCATCTTCCTGCTCAGTGAACTGTACATTACATTGCCTCTATGAGCGTATGCTAATATTATTTCATGTAGAATTGAATATGTTGAGTTCAAAGAGTAAGGATTAAGGTTGTTGTAGCGGGCGGTGTTTTTCTTACCCGACTGCGTGGTGTTATGTGTTAATATATACAGTATATATGTACTGTATTAACGTTGTATATGTCTATATATGTACATATATGTAGAAGATATTTTAGTATATATGCGATATATATGATAAAATAAAGTTATTTATTAGCTCGTACAAATAAATAAGACGATATTTCCTTAAGAATTTTCACTTCGTGTCGCTGTTCAAAACTTAAAGCACTTGGTCTTTTTATCCAGGAGCTCAGGAGCTCAGGTAGTTCTAATAAATTTGTCTATGAAATTTCGGTACAAATAATTTAGCGCATAAGTAAGCAAGTATATCACGGCGAGTGCTCTGAGGAATTATTCTCTATAATCCCTGCTTCCCCTTTCCTTCATAGATACACGCGTGCTGGCGCGCGTTGTCACCACCTAACTGTAACATCTATCCCAACGCGCACAAAAAAATTTGGCAACTCTTTTCTTTGTCGCACCGCCAAAAAATGGAACTCTCTACCAGCACACGTGTTCCCCTCCTCTTATAACCTGGGTACCTTCAAACGAGGCGTGAAGAGGCATCTTGCGGGCTGGCATGGCGAGGGTGACTAGTGCAGCTCATTTTTGTTGCCAGTACTAGTCGTCTTCGCGTTTGGACTCCACTTCTACTTACCATCAGATGGAGTGGAGTCATATGCCTACCCGGATAATATAAAAAAAATATATATTTGCCATAAGTGCAAAATATGATTGATTACGTGATAGTTTCGAAGTTTGGTACCTGTTTAGAGGAGGATAGTATATTTTTCCCGACTCTGTTAAATCTAATTTGTCAAAATATCCCAAAAATTGAACTACCAAATGAAATATCTTAAGTAGCCGATATGCCGATACCTTGAAATTTAAACTTTGAAGTTAAATTCCCTTGTTATTACATTTAAGTTAATCCTAGTTTTGTTTTAATTCTACGTGGCTTAACAAACCAACACATGGTTCTAAGTACTAAATAAGTAAACAATCGTAAGTAGCAACCAACCACTCTTAATGGATAAAGTTTTTCGCACACAAATCCTTGTCCAGACTAAGGATTTAGACAACTCGATGTAAATAATGTTATAGGTTTCTAGAATACTTACTTGTAGTGTTAGTACAGTGATAAAAGTTAGATATATTATAAATAATATACCGTTTGCTAGAAAAATCTAAACATCAATATTTTTGAAAGTTGCTATAAATATATATTTTTTCAGCATAGTCCTTAACTTAAAAAATCGAGTATTGACACATTTCCTCATCAAGTATTGAAACTACAACAATCAAGTTGTTATATTCAAACCCTATTCCACATTCAATTTAATTTCTAAATAATTTAATTTAATCATTCAATATTTTTTTAAATAATTCAATTTAATTTATTAATTTAATTTAATTTTTAAATTATGTATATTCAATTCATTAGTCGGTATTCGAATTGCTAAGCTTATTGAAGGTGCGATTAGAATTAATGCTACGGGCAATATCGTAATCATTTAGATCACGTACTGTCTGTTAGCGATATAATTCCATTGTCATTAAGAGATATGGGTAAAATACACTCTAAATTAATGACATTAAATGAAGTACGCTATTACTTTCGATATAGATTGGACTTTTTATGGAATTAAATTTGAATGATCGTATCATATACATATATAAGTAAATAGTAATATATATGTATCTGTAAGTAACTATGTGCTTGGCTTTAAAACCAAGTCTGTGGGCTTAATTTCTACGTAAAATGAATAATTATACTATCCTCCACTTAATAGAAAGAGAAAGTGCAGCGTTCATTCCGCCGCTCTACACGTAATATCTGAAAAATTGAATGGAAAGTATCTTAACACTGGCTTCCATACACCTACGGTGCTCTATTC
This sequence comes from Dione vanillae, assembly GCA_037178615.1. Classification (NCBI taxonomy): domain Eukaryota; kingdom Metazoa; phylum Arthropoda; class Insecta; order Lepidoptera; family Nymphalidae; genus Dione; species Dione vanillae. The sequence goes on from JAZFAU010000024.1 coordinate 5,696,660, forward strand.
AGGATACTTCATGTAAAAATTTATTATAGATTTTTACCAAAGGAAATATATATTACATATTTATCTATTAGTTTTCATGGGCTTGGCCAAAGCATAATGGAGGCCACCCCATTGAATGTCTGTAAGAATGACTAATAAAGCCTATCTGTAGATGAAAGTTATTTGATGCGTCATTTATGTTTACATATGGACCAAGAATTAAAAGCTCTTAAAGAAAATTACATAGAGTTTTTAAAACATTGCAGTTTTCTTTGTTACTGATATTCTTAAGTAAGTAGTAGTAGAGTAGTAACGAAAATAGTTTACTTCTATTAGTACTTTTGTAAATCTCAATATTTTACGTAAATGTATAAATTTATAGACATTTTGATGTCCGTTCGTCTGCCTGTAAATGCGACGGCTTTTGGGTTCGAGTTCGTCTAGAATTATTTTTATTCTCATTCTACAATTAAGGCAAAATGCTCGGAACGACGGAAATCGGGAAACAGAGTTTCTTATCACTAGTGCCTTAAGCCTACAGTTCCGTCTGCCTATCCTTCTATCTGCAACAAAAAATATAATATGTCTACGTAAAACAATACTAGGACATGAAAATTGTAAATATCGTGTGCAATGTATGTATGTATGTACAGAATAGACATATGTGCGGATTACGTTCCTTTTTAATAAATTGAACTTTTCGATATATGTACGAATATTTTCATTATTAAAACAATATTTTTCCTGTTTTATTTGTTTTTGGCTTTTATTAATATCAATATCCTTTTTTGTAACAACTTGATTGGTTTATGGGAAAAATTGCAATACTGATATTATGATATTATACATCGAACTTCATCGTGTTGTAATTTTTTGTATGGAATACCAACGCGATGGAATCGAAATGCATTCAGTTTCTATAATTTGATTTTTCGGTATAATTTTCATTAGTTAGTATATCTGCAATTGGGTCTTAACTATGACAAGGCTGCCCTTATCGGAGTCGAATTTCGCATAGAGCAGGATGAGAACATGTCGTCAAGACACTTTGGTCTGTGTTTATAACCCAGATTCGAGATATCCCGTTCAATTTAAATTTTTTACGTCTTTCATTGCACGTGAAAATTATAATAATTCGTTGCCTTTAGTAATCAAACCTACCCACAGCTGTTGCGTTTTTAAGTAATCTGTAAAAGGAAAATGTAATTTTAGTATTTCAACTACAAGAGCGAAAAATTCTACTGTGATTTTTATTGTAACACATCAACATGTTTTAAGGCAAAGCGCGGCGTTAAGTTCCGCCACTCAACACGCAATACCTCGAAAAAAAGGCGGAGAGCGGAGACGTAGAAAGCAGGGACTAAGCAACGGAGTGTCTTAACACTAGGTTCCCACGGTCCCTGCGGTTCCCTCTGCCTACCCTACCATGTGCGGGATAAAGCGTGAAGATAAAAAAAAAATTTACTAGATTTTGTTATTACCATATTATTGATACCAAGGATAAATATTATATTTAAATATAAAGAGTATTTATTACATTTAAAAAAAAAACATTTTCATTTTTTAGAAATTTCTTATAAATATAACTTAAATAAAACTGCTAAAATAATATTAATATTAAATATGAAACATAAAGCGAGTCTTTACCAACTTAAATGTATACAGCAACTAGCAAGAGTTAGAAAATACTATAAATTCAGAAAACGTTCAGACAATTACAAAACGACTGCACTCACTCTACAGAAGTGTTGTAGCTCAAATTTCTTCTCATTAAGTGAAGCTCGGGTCTGTTCAGACAAATATTACCTTTAAACATTTTCATATTTTGAGTTTCGTTTTAAAAAAGCAAAAAATGAAACCCTAATAATAATACTTATGTGTTGTCTATCTCCCTGCTTGCCTATCAAGACTATTTTTCTTTTTTCTCATGTCCCATTATTTTAATAAGATTTGCAGGTCTAAAGTCCTTAGAGCGATGGAAAATTCAAACGTCCAAGTCGATACAAAGTTATGAGAGTAAATGCACCATTTTTGCAATTGTTTTCGTTTTAACATTATAAGTCATATATATGACTCCCATTTAGTAATTTGTACTATAATATGGCAATTAACATACGATGGATGGAATCTACGTTATACAAACGATTATTTACGATTCACGGTGTCTCGGCCCATTATACTCGCAAGTCGAAAACAAATAAGCATTACTTTAATTCGATCAAAGACATTTTCTTTCACTGCATTCAGTGTTAATTGTATTGGATTAAAGCGAAGTGTTACTGTGTTATATTTTTCATTCATTTCTTATTAAGTGTTTTTAAAATTGCTTGTAATATATTTAACTATGGTAACATTATATAATTTGTTTGCCGCAATTGTCTTAGAAACCTGAAATTATAGAAAATATATATATAACGGGAGTTATCGAGAACAGTAAAAATAAAAAAAAAATATTGGAGAATATTCTAGCTTTATACATACTTTAAAATGTCATATATAACTTTTTACTATTTCCTCCTAAGAACGGAAGCTAAGCCGCAGATGAAGATTAGCTTTTATGTTATATTTTAAAACTAGGTCTTGCCTTAGAAAGATAAAGCTCTTTCAAAATACATTACTCGATTTACAAATAATAATTTCAACATATTATATTTAATACATCCCTATAAACGAGTTAGCTGGCGACACGTCGTCATATTACCAATTACAATGACAGACGCGATGCAACAGTGCATTGAACTGAAACGCATTATGCCTACATTTGTTTTGTTTAATATATACTATTATATTATTGTAATGTATTTAATATATTGATGTACATAAATGTTACATTAACGCTACTTCTATGTATGTTTATTTTATAACCGACTGTACTGATTGATAATGCTTGAATATTATAAAATAAATTTAATGTACCAGCGTTTTATGTCCTTCACCCTACTAAGGGGCTCGATCTATTTACAAATATAATTGTACAAAGATAATGTAATGAAGTAGTTGAACTATATGAATAGCTAGAAAAAAATTAAGAAAACCTACTAAGGTTTAATTTGAACACATGCTCATCTCGTACAATTAAATTAGTACCTAAACTACGATCCTATCCAGTCGAAACATTTTTGTTTTCAAATAAAACAATGAAAGCCGAAGATATAAAAGAATATAAAAAAATCACTATCGTTTATAGCATTTATTTTGCTCATTCGTACTTTTTCACTGTCAATCAGTTCACGATTAATGGCGTATATCGAAATGTTTGACTGTTACGCATCTTCATCAAACGATCAGTTATCACAACACGATCCCTCATTAATCCAGATAAAGGTCGCGATTGATTTAATGATAGATTGATTGCTTGACAGCCGTCTAGGTGGTAGTGTAGCGTATTGCATAACCTTATTATAGTTGGTTGTGTGTTTGAATTTAAAGAACGCTGAACTTTGTACGTCATTTTCACTAACATATTTTTAAATTTAGTTACATAAATATTGTGTGTCTTGAATATGGAAACAACACTAATAATTGTCCAAAATGGTTTTAGGTCGTGACTATGAAACGAGTTACTTATTGTACTACAATTTTGTCCTTATTATCTCGAGTCAAGACTTAAATTCAATAAGCAATTTATGATAGGAGCACAATTTAGTAAAGTAGGGTTAGGATCAAAGAGGAAAGTCCAAGACACAGTGATAATAAAATCTTTTATTTGGCAAGAGGAGAACGAAAAGTATAAGGTGCACGCAATGGGCTTAGAAATGCAAAATGAGCGTATTTGTATCCCTTTAGCTTTAGAATGGCGAACGCTAATTCACGACTGGTCTCCAGAACTATTAAAATTCTACCTAAATGCATTACAAATGACTTTTCCAGATCAAAATAATTTAGTAAGATGGGGTAAGGCTACCGATAAATCTTGCTACATCTGTAAAGAGGCAGTGGGGACAGCCAACCATATGTTGGTAGTCAATACTCGCGGCGCCATGACAAAGTACTAGAAATCATACGTGACGCCGTTAGTCTTTCAGTAGCAAGAGCACAGAGAAACATAACAACCAGCAAACGCTCAATAGAGTTTGTGAAAGAAGGTTCTTATAAAAAACCTACACAAAAGCCTTTCTCCATATTAGATCCAGCTTTTGATTGGACACTTGTGATGGACACGTATGAAAAACAGTATAGAATCCCTGAGGATATTTGTATGTAGTCATCCAGACCGGATATTTTTCTTTATTCTTGAAGCCTAAAACGCTTAGTACTGGTAGAACTTACAGTTCCATGGGAAACAAATATCCCGAAAAGTATATTAAACTCAATAAGTATTTCGATCTTACAAACGAACTGACCAGGAATAGGTTTGGAGCTAGCTTATATATGGTTGAAGTAGGAGCGAGAGGTATAGCAGCGAAATCTCTCTATAGTTTACTAAAAGATCTCGGCCTGTCTAGAACTATCACAAATTCATTTCTAGAACGCACTTCGACGGCGGCTTTGGTAGAATCATTTAAAATTTGGTTAGGTAGTGGGAAGAGCTCGGACAGTGAAGGTGAGCGTTAATGCATTTTAAAGAGGCCCTTTTAAACCTACACTTGCGACGCAAGTCCTAAGCGGGGCTCATCGTGTTGCAGGAGGAGCTGCTCGGAGCTTCTCTTCCTACAACACGATGGGCCCGGCATTCGCACGGTGAATCCATGGAACGCTAAATTATTTCTTCTCATTATTTATCCAATGAGATTGCTTGACATGATATGATCGCTATAACTCAAATACAACTCGAAATAATATTTATAGCGTAGTTTATGTCTACTATTTCATTAATAATTTCCATAAAAATGTATCTAAAATTCATATGTTAATTTTCACACAATTTTGACGGAATTGTTGCACCCCATGTTGTTCTGCTGTAGTTTTCGCTGATAATGTAAACAATTATGTATACTGATATTGAAAAAATATCTTATAACATAACAAACGTAGCATAAATCAGTTACCACTTTGCTTTACACGTAATTTTGCATACTTAAAAATTCAAATAAAACATGTGAAATTAATCTTATTATTTTTTTTATGTTTTCACGCTTACTCCTACACATAGCATAGTAGGCAGAGGGTAAGCTCATGTACTGGTGGAACCTAGTGTTAAAGCACTCCGTTTCCCGCTTTCCGCCTTTTTTCCGAAGCTTGCGTGTTGAGTGGCGGAACCTAACACCGCGTTTGCCTGGTTGACAGAGCGAAGAAAATGGAAATTAAGAAATCCATCTTCCCCTTCGTAGAAATCGAACCCACGAACCGTCGCGTTTACAGGTAGACGCTGCGCCTCTGCGCCAGTCTTCGAGAATAATTTTTTTTTTCTTAATATAGTAAAATAATCTAAAATACTAATTCTAATTGCACCATGATATCGCAATACTTTTCTGTAAAATGTAGTCGATATTTATGGAATACTATGAATAGTGTTCACCAGAAGTTGTTTGTCGTCGCATCCGTTTGAGCCCCGCGCTTCCGGTGTCTCGCGATGCTGTTTTTTTTTCTTTTCAATATTTTTATTCGCGGGTTCAAAGAGTAACTATTTACTTTGAAACTATGTTATATAAACATTGCATAATATATTATTTTATATTTGAAAATGACATGCTTTCGGCTACGATACTATACTATATATATATATATATATATATATATATATATATATATATATATATATATATATATATATATATATATATATATATATATATATATATATATATATATATATATATATATATATATATATATATATATATATATATATATATATATATATATATATATATATATATATATATATATATATATATATATATATATATATATATATATATATATATATATATATATATATATATATATATATATATATATAAATATATATGTTTTCTGTGTATGGTTATTAATTGTTAGATAAATATTTGCTCTAATGAGAACTGAACCCACGACTTATACGACATTCAGTCAATCTGAGTATACATTAAAACAGCTTTACAACTAATAAAAAGCATAATTACTAGAAACTAATTTCAGTCATCAAAACTAAACGTCTGTTTAAGTGTAAACTTTTAAGCATTTACAGAAATTTACTTACATTAAATTTACATAGCATATGTATCATTGAGTCTATAATTTGCAAACACGATTGCCTAACAATTTCACGAATATTAAATCCTGTATTAAATTCGTAGACTTTCATCAAAGCGAATATAACACGGCTTTGTAGAATTAAGTTATCGATCTTACTCCATTGAGGTATTCGTTTCAGAATTTCTGCAAGTATTTTAGTTTGAGTTTGGTCTAAAAGTAAGCCTGAGTTATATTATATTTTAGTTTCAATAAGAACGGATTGGAGTTGCTGAGATTACAGTCTTTTATAGAACATTACTCTACAATAATAATTTTCAATATCTAAATTTTAACATAGTTTTAATATATTTTTCTTCTCGATATTTTTACCATATTTTCCGAGTAAATGTAAGGTCTTTATTATAAAAATCTACAGACTCGCACCCGCAGTCAATGCACCAACTACCAACTCGTCTAATCTCGCCAGTGGCTCTCGTATTAATGAGGTGGTGCGAACGAGATTGCCTTTGTCTGGTTATACTAGTGAATGTGTTTATGAAGTAGAGAATGTATGGAATGAGCGAATAAATGTTAGATGAGCTTGTAAATGCACACACTATTGTAAGTAAAGTGAACGTAATAACATATACTTATAGCTTCCCCTCTCATTCAGTGCTGGACGTAACTCGAAGACTGGGTAGAAATGTGTGTTTATGTCAAAAACATATGCAGGGCAAATTTAAATTACTTTTTAACTAACTATTTACATGAGAATAAGGTAAATTTGTAAATATACTAAATAATAAATTTAAACGAAGATAAGTTGAGCAGAATTGAATGTATAAAAATAAATTGAAAAAGAAAAAAAAAGAAATAGCTTAACAAAAGGTATTTTCCTCACCAATAATATAAAGCAACTCAATAGTAAAAAACGCAAATAAAATACTGGACAGCGACTAGCTATAATTGTAGTTAACAGAAATTTGAACTTATAGTGAAAATGTACAATGCAACCATATATATTGATGAAATCATAACGATATTATACTGTCTGATATTAATCCTCGTTGTTGCATTTACGTTCAAAATTTTATTCACAGACAAATGAAACATGTATGTTTCAATATAAAGCGAATACAATCATATATCAGCCTTTTGCCTGATATTACAAATATTTTGTTATATGAGCTTTCTTTTTATCTTTAGCTTCACGCTTTATCCCGCACATGGCAGGATAGGCAGTGGGAACTGCAGGAACCTTAGCAACCTTATGTTAAGACACCTCTTTGCTTAGTCCCTGCTTCCTCCGTCCCTGCTTTCCGCCTTTTTCGCGGCATTGCATGTTGGGTGGCGGAACTCAACGCCCCGCTTTGCCTAGATGCCATAGCGAAGAAAATGGATATAGAAACATCCACCTTCCCCGAGTGATAATCGAACCCAGAAACCGTCGCGTTACATGTAGACGTTGCGCTTCTGCGCCACGTCTGCATTTAAAAAATGATGAAATACTCTCGTATGGAAAAGTTATGTTAAAACACTCTGTTTTCATAACGTATTTATGTTTTTCAGTTCATCTTAAGTCAGTACGTGTTGGATAGCAGAACATAACGATGCGTAATCCTAAAAAACCAGAAAATTAATAAATTAATCTAATATATCCTATCTCGATATTGAATCAACAGATGAAGTTTGAATTTCGTATAATTAACAATTTTTGCTATTCAATGTTCTGAGATACTGCATGCGTTTAAATATATACATAACAAGTATACATTACTTATGTACTACTGAGATACTATAGATGTTTAAACTTATCATTACGCATGTACATATTACATTGCTAAATCCTCGCCTCAACTTAATTAGACTTGAACAAATATTTGCAATATCGGTGCAAACATTTTAATATATATCCATGTGAAGACTACGAAAACTTTATAAAGTGTACTCAAGATTAGTTTGACAAATTTTGTCATACAAATGTTAATGTTAAATTAATTGTGCCAAACGTAAAAGTTATGTCAGAAATACTCTCCAGTAATTTTATTAAGACGAATTTAAAAAAACTTTACTTTGTAAAATCTGATGAGACATCTTGAAATAGAGCTATCTCATCAACTTGATTATGTACCACCTTGAAATAGTTACGACTGTCTCTAATATTACATAAATCAAAAATCTTTAGAAAATACTAAGAGAAACTCGTTTCTATGGCTTAAAGCTTAGAGAATATATTGTTTTGGCAAGTTTTATTGTAATTTTGATAGTCCCGTCCGCCTACTTAAGTAAAAAAATTGTAGGGACAACCGCCGAAGGTGACATTTGGGACGTTTGCTTCTAACGATGTAAGAATTGTGATATCTTTTTCAGTAATCGTTGTCTTGGTTAGGATCTTCTTATCTACAATGTTTATTCATGCGGAATTTTACACAACATGATTGTCCTCGATTGAATTCCACTTCAGTAGATTTTGTATGTAGCGTGAAATTTTATATTTGTCCAATCACTTTAAGAATAGTTACGTGTTTTGTGAAGAATATCGAAAAATCATATTAACATTAGTACGTTAAAGTTAAATCAAATAAAAAAAACTATTTCTTTTAATTCTACGCTAAATAAAACGTAGCATAAAGCATTATCATGAACAAATACAAATGAAATTCAATTCTTTCTAACCATAAAATTTCAGCACCAAAAATTACTTTTTTCTATAATATTTCAAAGTAATAAAAGTTTACGAGGACACAAACAAGTTTCTCTAATTGGTTAGAAACGTCAACATGTGGCTAACTTACGGTGACTACATGAATTGCAAAGCGCATATTACTTCATTACACGAGTCTTCGGGGCTTTTAAGCTCTCCGAAAGCACACAATTTACCTGCAAGCTCTAAATTTGCATGCCATGGCATACCTTAGATTTACGATTTGCCCGGGAATACAGTAAATATTATTTTCCGCACAATGCTACGTTACTGTTTTATATAAATGCTTTGTGGATTGAAATTTATATACGGTTTTAATATGTTTGGCTTGTTTGATATTTTGTTTCAATATTATAATTTTATTTAACAAATATAGAGATGGCCACTAAGATTCGTTCACAATTCAAAAATAAGGAAATACTATCTATGTACGTATTTGCTCTATACCATAATAATAATTTAAATATTTTGAATTCTATAAGACATATAAACTATGTGTAAAGCAAACAAATACTGTTCAGATTACGTGTACAGATAAATAATGGCAATCATTAATTAGGATAGTGCAGTATTTATCATATAGCAAGATTCACAATCTAATGTAAATCTTTTCACGAGCGAACTGGATTTTGTTTTAGCTAATTTGTTTTTACACGTTTATCTTTCTTGCTTGTTTACTTCACTTCTATATATATATATATATATATATATATATATATATATATATATATATATATATATATATATATATATATATATATATATATATATATATATATATATATATGTGCGAGTTCTTATGGAAATTGAAATTGAAATTCAAATATCTTTATACTCAAGATAAATCAATAATAGACCTTCAGAGTCAAGACGTCAATTATTTAGCATATTATACGTCTCATATAACAAATGTTATAAAATATTAAGGCAGTATAGTAAAGTATACTACACTAAGAGCGTATATATTGCTTCGTTATTATATCGTGTTTAAGTTCAGACAAATCGCTGTACGAGGCGCTAGGTCTACCTACCTAAGAAATTCACACCTGACCACTAAATTTTTTTATTTATTTATCATATAGAGCCGTCGTGGCGCAGAGGCGTAAGTAAACGCTGCCTGTAAACGCGACGGTTTGAGGGTTCGATTCCCACTTGAAGAAGATATTTCCATTTTCTTCGCTCTGGAAACTAGGCAAAGCGCGGCGTTGAGTTCCGCCACTCAACACACAATGCCTCGAGTAAGGTGGAAAGCGGGGACGGAGAAAGCAGGGACTAAGCAACGGAGTGTCTTAACACTAGGTTCGTATGGTTCCTGCAGTTCCCTCTGCCTACCCTGCTATATGCGGGATAAAAGCGTGAAGCTATAAAAAAATACTACATATAAAATTCTTTTATTTATTTATCATATTTTCTTTTATTTATTTATCATATTCTTTTATTTATTTATCATATTTAGAGATATACTATAATTAAAAAGAAATACTACTTATTCTATGATTGAGAACCTTACGGTTTTTTACACACACAGTTTTTAGATAATAAAAGTTTCTATATAAATGGCTCTGGGAAATAAAATAATAAATTTGAGTACGTAACAAATACATCTCAATATTTTTATTTTATGTTTATCTTTTTCTACATAATCAAATGTAAACGAAGACCTAAGTCTAATTTTAAACCTACCCTAAGTTTTATACTAACGAAGCATTTAGCATAAAATAATAATAGCTCACTTAAGCATTATATAACGTAAATACCGCTTTACGCTATTATATACTAAGTCTATATTTTACTAAGTAATGACGTTCTATAATACGCCATTAATGTGAGATCCGTCAATCACTTTGACTGAGACTGTAATGAGAAGTATGTATATGCTTCTAGTTAACCTTTCCCGCTAAATAATTGCTTCATGGCTTTTAGTTGGGTTTATTTATAAAGAGTGTTTGCTTGTAAATTGTGTATTGAATTCAATATAAGGAATTCTGATTACGGGTTCGAATTCAGCTTAAAACGATTTCCTTCTTCTATTTCCTTAAGACATTCCGACAACGTTTTAGACAAATTGAACAAGAAGAAAACGTGAAAACGGAGTATAGAGTGCTCTGACACAAGATACCCTACTGTATGCAGGATAGCAATCGGAGATATGTTATAAAATATATACAAAATATACAAATCTATGACATTCTGTCATTATTAAGGTGTAATACTGTTAGCAACAGGTGACAGTTAGCATCTGGATTGGCGCCAGGCAGCATAATACTTATTATTTATCTAATATATTTTGTTTTATGTGGACTGAATGAAAATCAATAATTATTAAAATTGTTTTAAAATGTTTTGTGCTAGGTATGGTTCTTGGTTATTTGTATTGAAGTCTACTTACAAACTATGCAATACTCACTCTAAAAGTATGAACTTAAAGAATTGTGAAAGATGTTTGATTACTTAATTAATGTATTTCGCCTTTGATAATCTCGCTTCAGTCTATTTAAAACATATCATTGTAAGAAATAAATAAAATTCTAATGACCATAATAATCTAAAATATATCTTCTCAGGTTAAATATATATACTCAGGATATTAAATTTAGTAATTATAAAATTTGGACGTTAAAAAAATATCTTGTATTTTTATTTTCAATAAAATAATTTGAGTTTGAATGAGGAAGAATAAAATGTCAAGCTAAAACTGAAGAAACTGACCTATAAGGTAACTAAACGTAAACTTTTCTCAATCATTAAATGAAAAAGCTTCTGAACATGGAAAGTTTTATTTATAATTAACATTTGATATTGATTAAAAAAATAAAATTTATTTGTAAATCTTTTCTATCTTATAAATGTCAGTACATCAAGCAATATCAAGATAAACGGTAACTCTACAATATACGAGTATATGAAAATAAAAATTGTTATTTTAATAAGTAATTACACGTTAAATGAACAGTTCTACAGTTGAATAACTTTTGTATGAAACAAAAATGAAATAATGACCCAGTTTCAATGCGTAATATAGCTCGAGTACAAAACTAAATACCGACTGCAGAAACTGCAATTACTTTAATCTTGTTAATATTTTTAATATACGTTTATTGAATACACAAAATAGTTAATATTTTTATATATATATACATATATATATATATATATATATATATATATATATATATATATATATATATATATATATATATATATATATATATATATATATATATATATATATATATATATATATATATATATATATATATATATATATATATATATATATATATATATATATATGTATATGTATATATATATATATATATATATATATATATATATATATATATATATATATATATATATATATATATATATATATATATATATATGTATATGTATATGTATATGTATATGTATATGTATATGTATATGTATATGTATATGTATATGTATATGTATATGTATATGTATATGTATATGTATATGTATATGTATATGTATATGTATATGTATATGTATATGTATATGTATATGTATATGTATATGTATATGTATATGTATATGTATATGTATATGTATATGTATATGTATATGTATATGTATATGTATATGTATATGTATATGTATATGTATATGTATATGTATATGTATATGTATATGTATATATATATATATATATATATATATATATATATATATATATATATATATATATATATATATATATATATATATATATATATATATATATATATATATATATATATATATATATATATATATATATATATATATATATATATATATATATATATATATATATATATATATATATATATATATATATATATATATATATATATATATATATATATATATATATATATATATATATATATATATATATATATATATATATATATATATATATATATATTCCTTATTGTAATATACATCGGTAAAGGTTAGAGTATTACAGTAAATTTAGTACACAAAGGTGGACTTATCTCTATAAGAGATGTCTTCCAGCCAACCTGTGGTTGTGGATGAGTAGAAAAAATTATTTAATACTTTAAGTATTTTTTCTATCCTCAGTGATTAACACTTTTAAAAATCACAAAAATATTTAATAAAATAGCATTCTCTCTCGCCAAACGAATGTTCTTTGTAATGGTCTTTGGGTAGCGGAAATTTGTAAAAATCTCCCTACAGAGATGCTAACAAGGAAATAAGTTGTATAAACCATATAAGAATTTCGACGCAGCGTGATGTAGAACGCATAGCTCAGCAGTGAGAGCGCTTGCACGGTTCACAAGAAGGCGCAGGTTCGAGTCCCGCTGCGTTCGTTCAAATTTTTATGTTTTTTTGCGACTGTAAACGCTATTGTATTGGTATCACTTGAGGGTACATATTTTTTTTATAAATACTCTTCCTACTTTATTAAAATGGCGAGAAGATTTTTTTATATATTTTCTTTTTTATATATTTTCTTTTATTCTATCACTTGTATAATTTTTTGTTAGTACTAAAAAAATGTTTAGTGACTACTATACATTTTTTTATTAACAACAGAAAATATTATTATTCATTGAAACTATAAATACATATACTTATTCATACTTAATGCTTAAAATACTAAATACAATTAATTTTCTATATCAACTTTTTTAAGCTTATGTAACTTGCATGCACACGGGCAGGCAGAGAAAATTTAATAACGCTTTACTTTGTTCCTTGAAACAGTAGTCGGCGAAACTTAACGCCGCACTTGTTTTACCTGACAGCGAATAACAATGAAACTGTTAATTATCATATGTACAGTCTCATTCTCCTTATAATTATGATTAATAGTTTTATATCATCCATTGTAGACAAGAATTATTTCACTATAAACTATTTATATTTATAGTTCAACATTTAGAACAATATCAAGACAATATAAATATTGAGAAGACAATAAACCACGCGATGACTTCTATCATATTGTCATGCATTCGACACTTCCAAGTCAGTACGTGTATGGCTTTTCCTTGGCGGAGTGCCATCCTCCGTCTGGCAGAGAGATGTGGGTGTAACGAACGGTGGGCGTTAAAAATGTTAGCCAATCAAAAACTAATGTTATAATAAATGTAGGCGGTAATTGGTGTATGGGTGTTTTTATACATCCCATTAAATTCTTTATGGATGAAAATAAGTGACTTTTCACTCTACGTATGTTATATATTGTATTAGTCCCTACTTATAAGTAAGGCTCTAGAACAAAGGACGAACAAACGAAAAATGCTAAGTTTTTTTCTTAATCTAATTGATTTAAATAATAAATAATCATAGAGGATTATCTAACCCTGGTAGCCAGTCAATATATAGTACCTATATAATAATAGATGTGAAAGTCAATGCATGGTTGTTCTGGTGTCACGTAAAACTAGTGACGGAATCAGATGAAACATTTCAGTTATATAGATTTTACATCTTCTACATTACCAAAAATAAATAATTGTGTATTCCATCAGCCCAGCCGCGTGCAAGTTGCAATCTTAATATACGTTATTAACTTCTAGTCTGATTTTGTTTAATTTCTTTTTTGGATTAAGAAATAAAATATCGCTCTTTGTCAAGATAAATATATTTTTTATTATAAATAGTCCCACGATAGAAAACCAAACCCATATTATTATTCTACGCTTCAAAATAAACGTCTGAAAGCTCAAAAATAATTCCCAAATATCCCATAACACAATGTAAATGCTAATAAATAATATAGTGAGACAGAATAGCGGCTGTCTCACTTTCAATACATTGAGTATGTTTGAGCTTGAGCGTTGTCATCAAGATGAGTGAGTCTAATATGTGCCACACCTAGATGCATCTGGCCTAAATACTTTTTATTCTATATAGAATTAGAAAATAGATTTTGCAAGCATCATCGACTCGGATAGGATAAGTTCTTCACATTGCCGGTTATTAAACTGTTATTTAAATAACGTAAAAAATTAACGTATTTTTTATTTAATCATTATTATTTCATATTAATATTAGAATTGTAGTTCAAGCCACGAAACTAAATAATTATATTAGCTTCATGCTTTATCTCGCTCGTAGCAACATATGCTGAGGGAACCGCAGGAACGATGAGAATCTTGTACCTACTGTTCACCGCTTTTCGTATTTAGAGTCATTGCGTGTTTAGGAGCGGCACTCAACGCCGCACTTTGCCTAGGTGCCATAATGTGGAAATATTTATACGTTCTCCGTTGAGAGCTTTTTACAATACTCATCTGCCAAAAGAGTATAACGTTTCAATTTCCACATTTGATTTGATTTAATGCTGTTTATTCATGATTTCCTTTAATGTTAATTTCACAATTATGAACTCAACGTTACTATTTGTTTTATTTGAGAGGAAAAAACCTTAATCTTGAAGACAATTTTTTTAAACAACATATATATTTAAATATGTTATAATATTTCTAATCTTATTATTATCTTTACAGGTACTTTTGGATGATAATACAATAAATGCAACGATTGCAGTTTTATTGTCAGATTTTATGGTAGGTAATTGGTAGAAAATATGTCTTCTCCTACATTATTTTTAAAAGTAAGAGCTCTCTCTCTCTCTTTGCATTATGCTTAGAAGAAAAAGCTTTGGTTTTGAAGCGAAAGCTCTCTCTCAACACATTTCGAAAAGATTTCTTGAAATTGTTAGAGAAACGGAACATGGGATTTAATATTTTAAAGTCCACGTAAATGAAATTACCTATAATTGCGGGATATCGATCGCGTATTATACCTCGGTATCCAAAAACAGTTTTGTATTACACTTTCAAACACTCAAATAAATTCTAGACAATTAAAGTAAGTTTCTCAAGTAAACGTTTAGGTATCTATCTTACCATGGATACCAGGTACGAAAGACCTGCAAGGTACGAAAATCCACAACTTCTCGTTTATTTTTGAACATATAGTATATGTTACATTATTTTTTGTTAAAAAATATATTATTGATCTAATATCTTTATATCATATCTTAATCGACAAATAGCTGTCAAATTAATAGCACATTAAATTAATGGACAATGTCTGCTTGCGTTATTTTAAATATAAGTCACAGCTGTTACATATCTTTGCTAGTATATGTGCCTATTGTCTTTTTCTCATTTTATTAACACGTGTTGCGAGAAGAATTTGATGTTAATAGAAATATAAATAGAATTCATTATACTGATATATTTATGTTTTAGAGAATATTTAAAATGTTTACGAATATACTTTTATAAAATAGCTATCGGTGCTAACTGCGGCATTTAAAGACCAATTAGCGAGCCTTCATGCATTTTTTCTAAAGTAGAGTAAAGTTTTTAATAGATGACAACAAATGTGTATAATATCACTGATTGTATTGTAAAATGGACTCATTTTGCTTCACAAAATTTGTATATTTTACTGATTTTGAATTTTTTTGACAAAATATATATTTTTTTCAAGACATATTTTAAGTATCTAGTCTTCATGACTTCTTGACATATATCATGGAATTATATTAATAGAATTCTAGACCAATACTCGATTATGGTGACGACAGTAAATTATTGCGGTCAGCTGCGATCCATTTTATACCATGCGTTGTTTAAATACTTACTTTGTTCTACTATTCTTATGTACGCAGCTTTTTATTAATTTACTAGCGACTCGCTGGAGGCTTTACCCGCTTAAACAACTGAATTACATTCATTTTGAACTTTTTTACATTTTGTTATTGTGAATCTTCCATATTCTAAGAATCAAAGAGATGACAGATAATTCCATACAAAAAAGAAATGTGAAAAAGGCGTATCTTATCATTCAAAATGATCTCTTCCAGCCTATTTAACAAGATTTATTGAAACGAGCTAGCATGGCGCAGTGTAAAATAAAAAAAAAAAACATTAATTAAATATTCGAATTATAATATAAATAGTAATATAGGTACTTTAATAACATAACAAAGATACTATATTATAAAATACACATAAATATAATATAAAACAAATATAACTACCTAACCTATAGTTGTTGATAAAATCCGTCTTCGGTATCACTTAATTTCCTAATCCCAAAAGAAAGCACAGCACAAGACCAAAGGCCCAACAAGTGCTTTGTATATTGAAATCCAGTTTTAAGCCAAGAATCTATCATATAAAAATCTATACCAAACCCAGTATTATATTCTTTCTTTCAAACGTAAGAAGTGCGTAGCACATGCAAACAATATGCAATCAGTACTCCAGCTCACCCATACACTGTAATGGAGGATTGTTGACTATTGTCATAGTCTGTAATATCGACTGCGTTGCTGCCCGCAACTATTCAGTAAGTGTACAATTTGAATTGTATCAGTGTAGGTATTATTTTTATTTTAGTACGTATATTTAGTGCGTACTAAAATATGTACGTACGTAGTTTATTAAGTATATTTTATCCTTTGTATCTTTTTTTTATCCGCTCGTAGTAGGATAGACATATGGAACAGCAAATACTGTGAGAAGTTAGTGATAAGACACTCCGTTCCCCATTTTATGTAAAATATAGTATAATATTTACCTTGTAGCTTATACATTCACTTTAGAAAGAAAATTAGAGAAACTGCTTATTGAATGATAAATCTAAAAGATTTACATTCTGTTGTAAGAACAGAAATGAAAAAAAATATTTCTGTCAAGTAGTAATTGAACCCACTACTTTTATAACAGATAATTTTCTACTGAGCATGACATATTTACATACATATCTTGTACGAAGCTCAACACAACAGAGATCGATATTAAAATAGACTGAACACAGTCGAGACAGCGACACAAGCACTTGCGCGTCTGGTGTCACAGCAATTGACAGTAAAGTAGCCTATGACGTCTGGACTCTAATGCGAGCGGGTTCGACCCAAAATCGACCTGTCGCTTACATACCTCAAAGGGCTTTAAACATAAATAATGTTATATAATTTATATATAACTCATTATTTTTACTGCGTAATATAAATTGTT
Source organism: Dione vanillae (assembly GCA_037178615.1). Classification (NCBI taxonomy): domain Eukaryota; kingdom Metazoa; phylum Arthropoda; class Insecta; order Lepidoptera; family Nymphalidae; genus Dione; species Dione vanillae. The sequence continues at coordinate 5,714,459 of JAZFAU010000024.1, forward strand.
TTCTCTAGTTTTTGTTTGCAACTTTCTTTGGATCCAAGCCAATAACTTGGCAATAAATTGTATTAATGGTCACTCTTCTAATTGGCAAGAAACGATTAAATAGATTGCTCTGCACCTACTTAAGTTTTGCATGTTTAAATTACTACGGCGATAGTTTTAGAGAAGAAAACAGATTGAATGTCTTTAAGAAGTGAGTGCAAGTTTTAATATAACAATAGCTATTTTAGAAGCCTTTCGAGATCTCAGTGTCTAGAAAGGCGTCTAATTTGTCTACACGTGTTTATTCTGAGTGCAAATTAAAAGGTTATAATAAAAATAAATGCTTATCAAAGATTTGTTGTTAATCGAAACTTACGCTTTTTAATATTATATTACTATATTTATACTATTTTTAACATTATAATTTTATTACCAAACAGAAAAAAATGCTCATATTCTGCAACAAATTCAGCTTGTCGTGATGCAGCGGAGCACCTTTACCTATAGACGCGACTGTTGTGAGTTCAATGTCATTTGAATGGTGGAAACAACGTACCGCGCTTGTTTCTTCTTACAAATAATGTCCACTCCACACATAATGTCTCGAAAATTAGACGTTAAGTGCCGACCATAGTGTCTTAACATTATGTTCCCTTTGTCTACATTGCTAAATGCCGGAAAATCGTGAAGCTTAGTAATAAAATAATAAACAGTATTCTATGAAAACATTTTATTGTGTTCTTGTATTATTTCAAACACAATGATTATCTGTCGCTTGATACTAAAATCAATAATTTTGTTGACCAGTATGTAATTTTAGTACTACGAAATGTGTATTGGATTCTGAATGTTATGGATAATTATGGGTCATTAAAAGACCAAAATATTACAAACGTTGTTTCTCTTTGTCAGTGACATAAGAAAATGCTCCGTTTATTACTTTATTTATTAATATTATTGTTTCCCTCGCATATGAACGTGTTGAAGCGTTCTTGTCAACCACATCATAAAATATATTGCAGTTTAGTTGGATAAAGTTATTAGCTAGGAACTAGGAACGAAGTTAATCATCTCATGTAAATGAGCTACTTCAGTTATCAGGTGGGGCTAAGTTTTTTATTTTTTTGTTTTGACGACAGACGGCTTGGCTTTCGGCCAACACGCATCGATTATTTGGAACAACGCCAGATGAAAAATAAAAACAAAATGTTAATTTCCCGTGTAATGTAGTATTGGGGTAATCATTTGTAATTAAAAATAAGAACAGGTGACTTTTATTGTCACTACGACTTTATTGTTTGAGCTCTGAGCTTGATTTATAGCATTGTAGTATTAATATCTTTATTTTTGTCTTTGCCAATATATGAATCATTAGCCCCATTGTAACATAGTTATACATCTTGGAATAGTTACATAAGATATTTGAAATTTCACGCTTTATCTTGCACATATCAGGGTATGCAATGGGACCTACAGGAACCGTAGAAACCTAGTTTTATCGAGACATTGCGTGTTGAGTGGCAGAACTCAACGTCGCGCTTTGCCAAATTGCCAGAGCGAAGAAAATGAAAATAAAAAATCCATCTTCCCCCAGCGCGAATCGAACCTACAAACCGCGTTTACAGGCAGACGCTACGCCTCTGCGCCAAGACGATCTTCTTCATCGGCGGTATTTTTTTCGTGCTACAAACTATTATTTTGTTTGAATGTAAAAATATTGTCGCAATTCGGTAATTGGAAAGATAATTCAAAGTTGTGTAACAATATTTTAAAGAGCCATTTGGACATAGGTTTTTAAATAAATAGTCAAAGACGATATCAAGTATTGTCTAATCAAACACCACCTAATATTGGCTAATATTGGTAGCAGGGGTAGAACCATCTACGATACTTTATGTTCAGTTGCAATTTCGCTATAACCTCGCGATTAGATGTGATGGCAAAAGTAAGTTAAAGAGGTTCTTTATAAAGATTGCTTTTATAAAAGCAATTTCTCTTGATCGAACATTTAGCATATAATATTTTGTATCACTAAAAAAATATTTTGAATTTTACCCAATCTTTTTTTACGACTATTTTGAATATTGTATATTTCTTTATAAAATTTATCTTTATACACACTGTCCGTTTCTTGAACAAAAGTAAAAAATTAAAAGCGTTATCATTATAAAATATGTTGACAAAAAAAACTATATATAATGTTTCTTTTCATAGAAAAGTATATAGTGATATATAGTAAATTTTTGTGAAATAAAAATCTACCGTTTGCGTGAGCTTTATGAACTTTAACATGTCGTGTGCCTCTACAAATATTAACTTTTAACAGGAAACCTATGTGGTATTCTCTTATGTTATTTTAAATTACTTTCAGATTCTTGATAACTATAGATACAAAAGCACTTAACAGAATTTTTTGTAAGTATCAAGTTTGAACACACTGCAACTGCAGATACTGATAACTTTTTTTGTTCGATTGAAAATATTTACTATTGAGAACTAGAAAATTTACCTCCATTTTTTATATTCCTTTCATCCTTTTGTCTGTTGTTATACAAAGACAATATTTACAACTGATCGTGGATATTTAAGTAAAATCTCAATATCTTTTGTTATTATTTCTTTTTCTATGATTAATATTCGAGAAGGAGCTAGAAATCAATCTTGACTTAAGTATTTTTCAAATATGTATAATTAAAACTATATGAATTGATATTAACTATATTTAAAATAATTCATGTTCCTGCTAAATATAAATTTAAATAACTTTTTAAATATACTAGACTTAAAATATTAAGTACTATTTGAACTTAATCTGCTAAAATTAAATACTCCAAATGCTCACAGTACCAAATAAAATGTATTGACGAAAACGTTGCTACTCAAACGAATATTAATGACGTTGGCCCGTCACTACGATATTACAACCGGCATGGCAACACGCCAATTGGGTGATCTGCTTTCTTTTCCGCCACAAAAAATCGATTTCAAATCGATTTATTTTTATGTCAAGGTTAGTCGGTTTAATTAAAGCTGATAGTATTAATTTTGAGAAACATTATGAATCTTTATTTTTTTAATGTCCATATAGATATTAATAAACTCTTACAAAAATTCCGCTTTCAAAATGTCATCAGTTTCACAGAAAATAAACGAAAACTCATCAGCAGTATTTTCAAAAGGAAATACAGCTTAGAATATATTTCGAAATATTTAAAATTCTTTAAAGTAAAAGTTCCATCCTTTTTATATTAAAATGAGAATGGGCCTACAAAAATCATGCACTCTAACGTTTCTCATACCTCAACTTTATACACAAACAAAACATTAATAAATAATTATTAAATCAAAGCTAAACTAGCACTGGATCATAATATTTGTCAACGCCGTTTTAAATATGACAGGAAATATGACAAGTGTATACGAATAGAATAATTTGCACTACGTAAATGCGTCTAGAGACGGCGCGCCGGAACACGGCGGAAACATAGTGATGTATACCAAACGCTTCTAAATTTACTGGCCGACCTCCATAGCTCTCGGATCATTGTCATTTCGAGTTGGAAATATAATTTTATTTTTATTTTAAACAATTTATATTATTTATAACGTGTAAGTATAAAGTAAATGAAACACATTATAAACTTGTTATAATAATTTGAAATACGCCGATTGTACTGTGGAGATTAAATAGTTTTTAAATCTATATGGCATAGTCAAAGATAGCCGAGTGATGCATCACTTCGTGGGGTTTTTTGCGAATAATAAGTGGTAATGTCTCAATTGACACGTTGCCGCATACTTTTAATTTGATTATCGTGCTCAGAAACACATTTTTTTTAATTTTATATGACTGCCAGTATGTTGAGAAGTGAAAATTGTCACATTTGGCCACAGTTTTCTTTTTTCTGTCTATGGTCATCGTTTGCCTACACATCGCCAAAGATTGGAAGGCTATAGCTGTTATTAATAGCAATGTGTTAATTATCGAACTAGTTAGCTAGAAACAATACAGTTATTTTACACTCTAATACTATAAAGAAACATTGATAGCATTAATTTCCTTAACATAATGATATAAAAAAAACTCATTCTTTACCTGTCAAACAGTGTTTAATACTAAAGTAAACGCAGTGTTTACTTTGATTCAAATTCTAACTTGCTATAAAATATTATAGCTATATATAAACTATTTAATATGGAGATAGTAAATATACTATCTCCATATAAAATAGTTTCACCAGTTAACATAAGGTGGACGTTGGTTAACTTTCATGCGGACATATGTATATATCTGCACTTTGTATTATAACGAAAGGTAGATATATTGTAGAAATGTTAATTTTGATAGTGGCTGTAGAGTTATTTTGTAAGTAGTACATTCAAATCTATTTATAGAAATTAACTTACTTCAGTTGGTATTGCAATTTGAATTTCATACTTATTATGTTTATGTGAATTACGATCCTATACCTATATTTTATAAGTTGCGACTACTTTAATTACAAACAAACATTAACACTTCTAGAAAATATGTACTGTGATAAATTGTTTACTTTTGTTAATCTTTGACAGCTACTTAAGATGGTCCAAGGACTTATTAACTTATTCTTATTGTTCGACTTATCCTTTGTTAATCCCTCGAAATCCACAGTTGTTTTCAAGTGTACCTACATGCGACACATACATAGTGATAGTAATATATATATATATATATATATATATATATATATATATATATATATATATATATATATATATATATATATATATATATATATATATATATATATATATATATATATATATATTATGTACAACGCTCAATGAAAAAGAGATCATAGAATCAAAATTTGTTTTCTTTCTACTACAACCTGTGCGCGAGTGAAAACGTAAAAAATACAAAAGTGTAGCCTGCATTCTCTTCTACTATGATGTTGTTTCTGTTATTTTGTAAAACGTATGCGGTTTTGCATACGATTTCTGTTTCAGACCTACATAGGTATGTATATACGAGTACCAATTGAGTTTTATATTTATATTTTTTATCAAGTCTGATCTCTGCTTGTTTAAAATTCAAATTGAACTTAAACTTATAATTTTTTTGTCTTCACACTGGCGGGCTGATTTATTATGGTGAAACATTAATTGTTCTGGGTATATTTTTAAAGAAGAAAAGTGCTTCTTTTTCGTTATTTCGATCTTTCTCATTTTTCTGACCTGTATACTAAAAATAATTTACTGTTGAAGTAAAAACTGTTGTGGCATTACTTACAAGTTTCTAATTGAAAAATATAAAGTCTAATAATTATAAGTATATGATATACATACATACTTACATACATACATGTCAACTATTAGTATGCCGTAAAAATATCACTTCATCACGCCCGTCTCCTTAGACGAGGCTTCAAGAATATTCTTTACAAATATACTTTTTTAAGAAATATATTTTTGCTTTTAGTCTTACAATATGTTTAAGAGTGTTATATTAAACTTTAAAATCTTGATATATCAGAAGTTTGTTTTTTTTTTGAAGTATAATAGAATTACTTACGCTGTTAACTTTTTTTATTACTGTAATCGTAATCTTTTGTATTATATGTAGGAAAGATATAAGATTATATGATATACTCGTACTTCGTGATTTAAAAACCTACCTCCACTATTTATATAAGTCGTTTAAAATGAAACTGTTCTGTCATAATAAAGTAAGATTTAGTACAAATAAATAAAATTTAATATAGTTATTATTATTATTATTATTATTATATAAGTTCGTGAGACAGTTAAATCAATTATCAAAGTTTGTGGGGTAATGACTGACTGAACGTGATGTTTTTGGGTTCAATTCTCGTTCAGGCAATGGATTATGTCGATATTGTCGTAAAAAAAATTACAGTGTTGAGTTCTACCATTCGATACAAAATGTATCAAAAGTGAACGTTATTTGAAAGCGGACTGTTTTCAAATTGGGATCTCTATGCTTATTCTGCTATTTACATAATATGAACCAGATGTAGCGTGAACCAAATAAAATAAAAGGAAACCCCATCAAATATTCCGTAGCTTCAATCTTTAAAGTATACTTAAACTTTGTATAGTAATTTTCTAAATTTTAACTCATATTCGTGTCTTTCCAGATAACTAACCGAAATACGTAATGTCTAGGTAAGATAGTATTATCCAAACTAATAATAGCATATGATTTATTTACGTCAATAAAGCCCAAACTCAAAATCACAAATGTTTGTAGCGCTGTAATATTAAACGCCTTTGGGGATGGAAGTTAAATTGCGATGTAACCGGCATATGCGACATCTCAGACATTAATGAACGAAACTATTTTTGTTTCCAGCTTCTTTGTATTGTATACATTTTTATATAAAAGTATGAGGACGAGGAGTATTTAAAGCTCATATAGCAGATTAAGTAAAGGCAACTTGGTTACAAGAAAGTCTTGTTGCTGTTCTCCGCGCAATTTCGAGATAATATAATATAAGCGATGTTCAAATCCAGAAAAACCGCATGTATGTTATTTTAATTACTTTATTTATTTAATAACAGATAAAAAATAAATGTAAAATTATACTTGTAACTAAAAAATATATTCCCAGCACTGGGATAATAGGCTTTTTGTTAACCTAGATTATCATTCGATGCGTCATAAAATTATTGTCACTATATTATAATGTTGAGTAAACGTCCGTATTGAAAATGACGATATCATAAAAGAAATTCTTTCATTATTTTCCGAACAATACGCGGTTATAAATTACCTGATAAATATTTCTAATTTAAACGATATTTTTTTGTAATTTATTCTGAAACTTTTCCATTATCTTTTAAAACGATAAATGATATCAAATTTATACTGTCGCCTTCTGGCATTGCTGCCTTTTTTTCAGTTGGGTAGGCAAAGGGAACCTTCTTAAATACTCTGTTCTCCGCTTAACACGAATTCAATTCAAAAGTTCTTTTTGTCTTACCTAAAGATTGATGCATCAACACGATTCTACTAAGCCAAGGCGGTCTATAATTAGGAACTATCCACAACTTATAACTATGTATAGTTTGGAATAATGTAAAAGCACATGAAACTCACAAGTTCTGTGCCATACCATTGACAATGTTAGACGAGACATGTGTTACAGTAAGTGTAAACAGCTAACTTTGAAAACAATCTCGCCAAGTTTAATCATCAGACGTGACTTTATATTAACTTAATTCAAACTTTTACGTAGCTTTAGAAGCTTTCGAATGCATAGATTTGGTGTGTTTATGCAAACATTTATTAGTTAAATCTGGAAGATTTTGTTGTTTTTAATTGGAATTAAAAAAAATATCTTTTTTCTCTTACACTTACATACTTACATTTAATTTTACTAAAACCTTTCTATATTAGAACTTGACACTCTCTCATATTTGTATATCGTTAGGAGTGGTTAGTTTTATTTAAATAATAACTACAAAACACACGTAGACCATATGTTTCAAGCGTATTCATACATAACAGAACATGCATTAAATGACATAAATCACTTAAGAACAATATTTCAGATTAGTTCCCTTGTAATAGCGACCGCTCCCTGCATGCAACAACCCCGATTGACATAATTTCATCGCTTTTATATTCTTTATCATTTAAAACTATCCCTTTTTTAAAGAGATTCCTAACTATATTACATTATTAATATTTTTTTTAGCTTCACGCTTTATTCCGCATATTGCAGGGTAGCAGAGGGAACTGCAGGAACTATATGAACCTAGTGTTAAGACACTCCGTCGCTTAGTCCATGCTTTCTCCGTCCCCGCTTTCCGCATTTTTCGAGGCATTCCGTGCTGAGTGGCGGAACTCAACGACGCGCTTTTGCCTAGTTTCCAGAGTGAAGAAAGTGGAAATAGAAAAATCCATCTTCCCCGTGTGGGAATCGAACGCTCAAAACGTTGCGTTTACAGGCAGAGGCTTACGCCTCTGACGCTTACGCGACCGTTCTCAATTTATTTAATGTATTTATTTAATAAACAAATTTAGCTAATTAACAATAATATTAGTGACAATAATATTTATTACGTACGGCAACTAATGTATCATAGATTACACGGTGCTGGTATTCCCAAAGGCGCCTGCTTGCCTGCGGTTTCAATTATATCTATGTCTGTTTCTATGTTGTAATGTATTAACTAGATAAAACACTCTGGAAATTTCTATTTTACTTAATGTTAAATCTATACGTCCGTCCAGTACGGAATTTGAACCTTAAACAATGATTTTTTTTAAAAAAGCTTAAATTTTACTTTATTTTAAGTGAAAATGTATGATTCTTAATCTAATAGGAATTAATATCATACTTGCATTTTTCACTTTAAAAATACAGATGGAGCCAAAAACAAATATCTCTAAATAAATAACAAAATGAGGTGAATTTGTTATGTATTTATCAATACTCATAGTGTTATATATTAGAGTGATATATAGTGATAAATAATGCTATTCTTCTAAGTAAACATATATATGCTTTATACTTCTAGTTTTAACAAAAGAGATATCGTAGAACTTTTTCAATAGTACAAGCAAGTTCTAACCACGCGGCTACGCTCCAAGTTGCGATACAACTTGCCAGTACTCGTATGTATGACATTGTTGAAATCGCTTTGATATTCAATTTAGAACTTGTTCGTGTTTTGATACGAACTAACTATAGGATTTATTCAAAATATATTCCCATTGAAATTTTTTGCTTTAAAGTTAACAATTGTGTTATGATTTTAAATAAAATATAATATTTAGTTTTATGGTTTCTTACGCGTGAGTAGCATTTGTTTATTTTGTTCAATATAACCTGGATAGGTTTCTTTTAGAATTTTTTTGTTCAATATTTTGTGGCATATTAAGCAGAGTACTTGTGCATTCGACTGAAATCAACAATGAATTTGACAATTTAACACTCATGAGTCACTCTTAACACTTATATGTTTTGAATTCGTACGAAAAACGAAGAAAGAATAGTGTTGACATTATGTTATGTATATATACCCTATGTGCGGTATATCTACTTAATAACTGTGACAAATATGTGTGTTTTCTATATTTATTATATAATTAACATTTTTATATCGAAGATCTCCCTATATTGTATTGTAAAAGCCAATGTAATATATTGTTTCCAGCTTTAATAATACCACACTGAAAGCTGTAACACACGAACGTAAATAAAATCGATTTTAACGGTCGGTTTCTTCTTTATAACATCGTAAAAATGTTAGAAAGCACCTACTAGTGCTCAATTGAAAAATAAAATAAAATGTCTTTCATACGAAATTTGCTGCTTTTGGCACAAGGAATATGTATATATATATATATATATATATATATATATATATATATATATATATATATATATATATATATATATATATATATATATATATATATATATATATATATATATATATATATATATATATATATATATATATATATTTATATATATATATATATATATATATATATATATATATATATATATATATATATATATATATATATATATATATATATATATATATATATATATATATATATATATATATATATAAATATATATATATATATATATATATATATATATATATATATAGATATATATATATATATATATATATATATATATATATATATATATATATATATATATATATATATATATATATATATATATATATATATATACATATACATATACATACAGAACAATCACAAAAGAAGCTTTTACCACGATGTCCTTGAGGCTTATATAATGTTATATAATTAAATTACATTTTATATTGTTACCAGGAAATTGCACTTTTTTAAGAAAAAGTAATACTACGTGAAATCTTCTCTGGAAGTACTCAGTTTATTATATTTATATCTTAGAAGCTTCCGGCGAATTCAAATATTTATGTTCAAATAAGCTCCATGTTATGACATATTCAAAGAAAAACTTCTCATATTACTTCCATGTAGACATATATAAATAAGCTGGATCTAGTTTGTCCTCCTGAGCTACAAGTTTGTTTGGAAATATCGTAGTGTAGTAGTATACATATAGAATATTCTAGAGGACTCTGTGGGATATCTTTTTCAAATTGTTACTTTTGTTCACGTGTTATTTATGACTATATTATGATATTTAATATTTTAAAATCATTTATTAATTATTACTTGGTGGTACGTATTCTATACAGCAAAATCTATATTTTTGTAACTGTACCTTTAAATAAATAATTATAAGCAAAGCAAATTTTTAAGCAATTTAATAATGTAAAATATTATAGTCACAGTAATTCAAATAAACTGGCTAAAATTTACAATAATGAGAAAACACGAAGTTTTTGTTTAATACTCCTAACCCTAATTGTATCAAAGGCACATTCACCAACTTTGCTTCATTAAAACACTTGCTCTTGGTGAAGAGGTTTTCTCCGAGGATCATTGTGAATGATCCAAGTTATGAAATATAGCGATTACTTCATAATTCTCTTTGTTTTTTCTCAAATATTTTTTAAATATACATAATTTTCTTTATAGTTTCAATAGTTTATTATCGTTTTAAAATTATTACGTTTTCTTGTTTTCCAAATTATAGACTTTTAACGTGAGTATTTTAAAATAAAAAAAAAATAGAAATGACAATTTTATACAAATGATTGAACTGTCCATAAAACAAATTTAGCTATAGCACTATATACAGAGCGACGTAACATAAAACCAGATTGTTCTTAACGATACACTTATATGGTACCTAGAAATTCTCTTGTAAATTGCGACTCAATTTTAAAACACATTCAACGGCCGTTAGGTACGCTCCAGCGCTTGTAGTTAACAAGCTTGATTTTCTTTTCTACACCACACATACACACGTACGTATAGTAGTACCACACGTATGTACTATAAACGTATGTACGTAGTGTATATGTAAATCATAGTTTTAATGTGTGATTTATTTGTCAATAATATAATTTGTTGTATATGTAATTTTTGAAAATTCCATATACATTATAGATAAAAAAATCCAAAGATAATGCCACTGATACAGCTTTAAAATAAACTATTTATCATAATCTTATTGCACTTTAAAACATTTTACTATAATAGTAGAATGTGGCGTCGTAGGTAGATGCTAAATTGTATGAGGCAATCGCCCAGATTTAAATTCAAGACCATCACCTTTACTCGGCTCCTCTTCCATTGAGTCCACAATGAGTCTTTATACAATAATTTGTCAAAATATATCGAAATATTCCTCATATTTAATTGACTATAAGGAAAAAATTCTGATGGAGCGACAAACAATACAGAACACGACTCTACATATCTACCCATCTCTACCTATGCTAATGTTCAGGTCTGTTCATTCGAGGGTTGTACCCTCGCTGGCTTAATGAGCGTTGCGCCATTGCAGCTCCTTTTTTCCTACGAAACAAAAACATTCACCTCATGAATACTATCCCGCAATATACCTGTATTTTTGCCTAGATCTACCTGTATTTTCGTCTAGAAATATCTGTATTTTTGTCTAGACATACCCGTAACATACCTAGTTTTAGTGTACTTGGCCAGGATGTTCAAACATACATCCTAATTGGATATCTTCGTACGAAAATGCAACAAGCTGCACACATAAGTATGTAAAGTTCTTAATTACAAGGCATTTTCATGTGTTTGTACCTTCGTTAGCTCAATTTCAGGTAGGAGTGTCAAAAGTACATAAATTTTGTGTTATAATGCTTTTTTATGATTTTTTAATTTTAATTTTGAAGTTAAGTTTTGCGTCAAGGAACGCTTTGTTATATTTGCGTTACTAACTAAAAATTTCATATATTTTTAATGATTTTAATAAAATCATAAGTTAATATACTAATTTATATAAAAAAGCTCTAAATCTAGAAACACAAATAAAAACTTGCAATAAGTGTACGGACCTGAGTATACGTACTTGTATTAACAACAGGGTCATTTAGTTCGGAGGCCAGATTTGAGGGACCATTACGACCACGACAAATTAGTTCATTACCTTATTCAACAAAATGTTGGTAGAGCCACTATAAAAAGATCCTGAGCACCCTTCTATAGTACGGGGAAAAATAACAAGTTGCTACATTGGGCGTTTGAAGGGGGTCAAACAAAAGTGGTCGTATACCGTGCCTTACTTCTCATTGGTCCAAAATACTTTATTTCATACAAAATATTATGTAGCGTTTGTTGGTAACGTTGGCAATAACGGTTAATGTATTATAAATGTTACGGAAAAGTTAGTGCGATTAAGTTTATAGGTCTCTATAGTATTTAAATAATGAGGAAAATATGTTTTGTAGTGACTTTATTCGTAGCTACTTTTTGAACAAGGCACTATGGTACTTATTATGGAGAGTTATAGTTGCATTTCAAATTTAAGGTGATTCATGACATCACGAAATTCCTATAGTAGTTTTTTCCTTGCTTTGACTGAAATTATGATACGGATTATAAAGAACGATAGACACTATTAATGGTAAAAAATCACTGCTGCAATTGTAAAGAAATAACATTAAAATATTAAAGTTAAAGCTTAAATTTACCATGAGCTTTTCAGATTTCGAGCTTCACTTAAACAACTATATATAAAACCAATCTTTACTTACTATCTAGTGCTTGTAAGACAAGTTTATTCATCTTTCATATAGATTTTTAAAAGATTATTTTTTTATATTAAATACACATGTATATCGCGGAACTCAACGCTGCGCTCAGTTTTACCAGAGCGGCAATATGAAATTTACTTCCGCCCTACATAGATTGAACCCACTTTGCTTTTATAGGCAGACGCTGTCTACTGAGCCACGATGGTCTCTTGCTATTTTTATCTTGAACGTGAATATTTTATTCACAGTCACTTAACACAGATACGTTGAGTTTTATTTGTGAACAGATTTCATAGAAACGTTACATATTGTATAATCTCAGGAAAACGTGGGTTACTTTAATGGATTTGCTTGAGAGCTTAGAAGTATTTTTGCCGCTTTGAAAATAGATGGCTTAAGATAGCCTTGCAAATTATATTTATACTTTATAAAAAAAGTTAAATAGACTTTTTTACAATAGAATAAATAGAAGTAATACAACGCGCATTTCTCTGTTTTATTCTTTTCCATTATAGATTTAGTATAGAGGTATGACAGTGACTGGCATTTTTTTAAATATTTAAGAAAATAGTGTTGATATTTTTTTTAAATTTTTTAAATTTTTAAACTTTACTCAGACATTAAAGAGATATGGTATAACAAATTTGTTAAATACTATAGAGATGCCAACAGCAACTTTAAGTAATAACAAACATAACAGAATGTGAACGTAGCACGATAAGAATGTTCGTCTTAATGGCTAGAGCGCTTGGATGGTTCCCAAAAGCCCCAGGTTGGAGTTCTGCAACCTTCAAACTTACATAGATTTCTGAAATATTTTTCTTAATTTCGACATTAATCATCATGGAGAAAGATTGCGTAAAAACATGAGGACCCCCGCCCCTTCGACTTGCCGTAAAATCTGACTACTCAGTTAAAAATATATAAACGAAATTAATTTAAGTTATATTTAAGACTTCAAAAATTCAATTTAAACATTTTAAGCCGCTGAAGTGATTGTTCAACGAAGCAGGCAGATCGTTATGAATAAGAAAGCCAACTTCGCATTATAGAAATAGACGAAAGTAAGAATGGAAATTAAAATTGACATTAACAAAAAGATTATTCATTATAAAATAATAATTCTAGAAATATAAAGTTTTTAGTAATAAGTATTGTTTTTTTTAATAATAAAAGTCTTTTTACACAGTTTCTAGCAACTTTATAATAAAAATATAATCGTTTTGTTCCATAGCATAGTATTATTAGATTTTTTTTTTCATTTGACTTTGAGCATATAGACGTGTAAGAAACAATAGGTTTAGTTAATTTAATCTTCATGCAATTGTTTTATTTGAAAGTGTCTTAAAATAGCTAATTATTCGTTTCTGTTTTTGAAAATCACAATTTTTATACAAGCTTTTAGCCCTTATCTCACTTTTTAAAAAGTCGAAGCCGAAAATTTATTTAGTTTTTTGAGAAAACAAAAATATTATGTGATAAATATTCTTTGAGGACCGTTGAGACGCAGAGGTGTAAGCGTTCGCCTGTAAACAGGACGGTTTCTGGATTCGATTCCCACTCGAGAAAGATGGATTTTTCTATTTACATTTTCTTCGCTTTGGCAACTAAGCAAAGCGCGGCGTTGAGTTCTGCCACTCAACACGCAATGCCTCGGAAAAGGCGGAAAGTGGGGACGGAGAAAACAGGGACTAAGCAACGGAGTGTCTTAACACTAGGTTCCCACGGTCCCTGCAGTTCCCTCTGCCTACCCTGCCATGTGCGGGATAAAGCGTGAAGCTAAATAAAATAAAAAATATTCTTCGTTTTCTAGAATTTGTAGAGAAATCACTTCAAATGTTAATTATTAAACACTCACTAACATATCCATGCATTTTAATGTTGATGGACCGTTTCATCTCTCTCCATATGAATTTCTTAAATATATAAAAGCTTTGCAAGATAACCGAGCAGTTTGCAATTTTCACGTGATAACAATGCTACTTTGTGATGCCAATGAATATATAACATAGAACTGTGGTTCATTCACTACAATGTAACTTTATAGCCTTGTGGAATGTGAACTAAACAATATTGTTCTATTCGAGTACACGGGCTTGCCTAACTTCCGTGGGCAACATTCTGTATAGGCTGAGATGCAGCTGTCATTTGTTAATGTATTATACTTCTAAGGAGCATTTACAATATATTCAGGATAATTAATGTCTATGAGAAGCTTAAATACGTTTAACGCTAAAAATATTATTTTGATTCCTACAAATAAGTATTTTTTTTTATTTTGTTACATTTTGTTATTTATTAAATTATTATTTAATGAAACATAACATTTTTAATAATTAGAAATTATATAGTAAAGAAATTATTTATAAATTTTAATGCAAAGTAGTTGGACCTAATGTAAATAAATATTTATAATAAAATTAATACGCACAAATGATGAGAACATTCAACATAGTTCTAATTTAATCTTCTTTCATTGTTAACTGAAAAACTTCAGTCACTTGGACTATAGTTTAATATGTATATTTCAGCACTAAAACATGATTATTAGGGATATATTGAAATAGTTGTTGGTAATAAATCTTGGACACTTGGACCTGACTCAGTAGTAGCACATAAAAGCTTTTATATACATATTATACATACATATATTATATATAAATGTAGTTATAAATATATACATATTTTTATTTTTTATTTTTCCCAAAAATAAAATATTTACCAAAAATTTCACTTTAAAATTATTGGAAAAATATTAAGAAGAAAATATAGAGGTTATATTATAAAGGCTTTACTGCTAAAAGCCTTACCAAAATAAATATAAATATGATGGTAACGGAATTACTAATATTATTAAGTAACTTACACAGCTTAGAATCGTAACGTACATGGCCTGTACAATGGAGAATGTTCACAGGAATTATTTTATTTGGTGCCATCATTTTCTTTACTTAGTATAAGATTGGTTTTATTAAATTGTAACATGTATATAAAGTAAAAAAGTAATAATATTAATAATATTACTAATTATTGTCCCTATCGTGCTTTCCACTACCGGAGTTATACCTAAACACTTACACCAAAGTTTAAAAATTCTGGATTTACCACCTCTCACATACATCACCATGCAAAAAGCTGCTATTTTAAATACCTGTCGAACAGTACGTAAGTTTTTAGCATTTGATAATGAGCTGACTGACTGACTTTTTCACTCCCCAGAAACACTTGATCATTGACCCGTGTGACTGGAATATTTGCCCCATTATTCGGGAGATAAATAATATAAATACAAATAATATTCCTAATTACATATCTCGATTAATATTCTCGTAATAGTATATAGAAAAGTTTACATTGAGTAACAAAAGTACGCTACAGTTAGGGTTGTTATTGTTTTTCTTTATTTTTTTTATCTCGCACATACCAGGGTAGGCAAAAGAAACCGCAAAAATCGTGGGAACCTATTCGAAACGATTGTTTTCTAGCTGTATCTTTTAATTAAATAAATATGGAGCCGACATGTGATGATAACATGATTAGAAAGGCGGAGAAGTAGCCCTGTAGCATTGACCATTTAAGAGTGTCTAGCGGTGGATGATGCAAGTTGCACTAGATAAGTTGGCTTGCAATGAGGAAAGCATAAGTTTAGCAGTGGACGTGAATAAGTTGAAATAAACAAATATTTTATTGAAATTTTAGAGAATTATATGACACTAATTATTATTATGTATTGTTTCGTTTTAACTTATGCCGCCTATAAAAGCTAGTTGTTATATATATGTGTATTCATTTATGTCGATTCTTCTTCTTGTACCTGGCATTATCTCGGTCGTTTTTTGTCTAGAATAATGCTTATGGAGTTAAATGGCTCTAAATTATTAAATATAAATTGATTTTGATCAAAAGATACAAGGCAAAGTTCAGTCTAAAATTTAATCTCTTATTTTTACATTATTTTTGAAGTGAAAACGAAAGATAAATATTTATAAGAAAATGTATAAACATTAGAACGTAACAGACTTGTTAAATCAATCCAATTGAAACGTCAAGAGTATAAGAATTTCGACTCAGCTCGAAAACGTAGTTCATAAGAAACAAATTATTTTACAAGCAACGAGACATGGACAGTGTTCAACAGGTGCAGGTTCGACTCTCGTGTTCATACATTAGCTTAATTCTACTTTCAAAATTCTATGCCTGATTATATTATATAAAGTGTTTCATCTTTTTTACATGTAAAGTTCTAGAAAAGTAATAATATCTATAGGAAAAATAAATTTCAAATTTCAGGCTTAAATTTTTGCAATTCTGTATCCGTATTTATAATTTTTAGTAGTATTTTAGTTACGGGCTTGTAAAAATGATACGTGTTCTAGACATCCAATCAACACGTGCTACCTGAAATTGCGGGAAGTGAAAAACGAGTTTTCAACTGCTATGTCACACTTAACGTCTTCTTTAAGAGGTTATTTTTACATATAGATATAATGTTTTCTCTCAAAGTATAATAGTTACATCTATTATAATAAATAATATTAATAAGGTAAGTAATATTTAACTCATAGGGGTCATTTCGATTGGATATTAATTAATTTTTATTTCTTAAGTTTTCTTAATTTTTATTTCTAAAGTTAAGATTCGCCATTCAATACGAAACGTCTTGAATATTAAACACAAATTCAAGAACAGAGTGTCTTACACTAAGATGTCTCTCTCCACCCAGCTTTATGAGGAAAATAGCTTGAACCTGATATCTATCAGGTATACTTAGATACTCTAGGGAAACTTATATATATCTATGACCACGGACTATTGCAAAGTATTCGAAACGTTAGGTTAGTTTATGATAATTAGAATAAACCGTTTCATTTAAAATGTAATTTAGAATATGACATTGTTTCACTTAACAGCCGACATTTCCATCTTCATTACATCAGAAATATCCGGAGAATATTTAAACTACATAATTTATCTCACACATGGTCGTCAAAATAAAAGTGCCGCTTTAAAAGCTCAATGCGAGGAACACATCAAAGCGCGCGTAAAAAGGATTCATTGTACATCGTAACGCCTTTACGTCTGCATTTAGCTGGATTGCATCTGTTGTGTTGCGAATTTGGTAATTTTTTGGATCATCTTTATTTTACATGGTCTTATTTAATTGTTATTTTTACAATTTATATAATATACATACATTATTAGGGTTTTAAAAATTCTGTTTTAATATTTTTTGAGCAATTTAAAGCTATTTTTAATTTTTTTGATTTGCTTGGACAATGAAAGAACAGTATCTGTAAAATTAAATGGAGAAAAACTACTTTAATTTAAGACGGAATCACACAAAAGTGCTTCTTATATACGTTCTATTTTTGGGGGCGTTTTAAAGTATAATGTAACTAACTAAATAAGAATTATTGAATCCTAAATCTGTACTTTTTACTAATATTGTAAACCTAAAGAATTCGTTTCAAAATTCTTATCTCAGATTGTTATCTTAAATATTATAACTATTTTGTCTTGAAATGAAAGTAATAATTTATCAAGGAAAACTACATTACATAACGCCACAGAGAATAGGAGCAGAGTAGCAATAAGGGCCATAGCACTCGGCGTATTTTAAACGCGCCTAAGACGCGCGTTCCAGGAACGCGCGTCTTCGGCGTCGTAGACGCTGATATTTGCGTTTACATAGATCAACGCGCGTTTCATGATCTCCCCGTGTGCTTAGGGCCATAGCACACGGCGTATTTTAAACGCACCTAAGACGCGCGTAAGTCTAGAGAGATCAGACTCTTCTCTTCTTCACTTGTACAATGGCCCGCCCCGCCCCCGCACCTACTGCACTCCTTTGTACGCGCGTTTGTATAGCTTCAAACGCGCGTTCCTGGAACGCGCGTCTTAGGCGCGTTTAAAAGACGCCGTGTGCTATGGCCCTCAGCGTCTACGGCGCCGAAGACGCACGTTCCTGGAACGCGCGTGTGCTTAGGTTACAAGGTTGCGATCGAATGTCGTTTGAATCGCGTATAAGCGCGTAATCTGCGCGTCGTCTGCGGGTTTAAAATACGCCGCGTGCTATGGCCCTAAAATATTGTTGAAAAAATAGCTATATATGTATATATATATATATACATATATATATATATATATATATATATATATATATATATATATATATATATATATATATATATATATATATATATATATATATATATATATATATATATATATATATATATATATATATATATATATATATATATATATATATATATATATATATATATATATATATATATATATATATATATATATATATATACGCGCAGATTACGCGCTTATACGCGATTCAAACGACATTCGATCGCAACCTTGTAACCTAAGCACACGCGCGTTCCAGGAACGTGCGTCTTCGGCGCCGTAGACGCTGAGGGCCATAGCACACGGCGTCTTTTAAACGCGCCTAAGACGCGCGTTCCAGGAACGCGCGTGTGCTTAGGTTACAAGGTTGCGATCGAATGTCGTTTGAATCGCGTATAAGCGCGTAATCTGCGCGTCGTCTGCGGGTTTAAAATACGCCGCGTGCTATGGCCCTAAAATATTGTTGAAAAAATAGCTATATATGTATATATATATATATACATATATATATATATATATATATATATATATATATATATATATATATATATATATATATATATATATATATATATATATATATATATATATATATATATATATATATATATATATATATATATATATATATGTGTGTGTGTGTTTGAGTTTAATTTTATTAAGTAGACCACACTGTGGTACAGTTATGATTTTTTATATTAGCAATTTTAATCAAATCTTATAGACGTAAATTTTTAATTTAATCTTTAAAAATCTCATAAATTGTTTAAACAATTAGGCCGTAATGCCAAGACAAGATGTAATAAGCTATACACACTCTTGAAAAGGAGCAGCAATGTAAAGGCGGTCTGTAATAACAAATTAAAAAGGAATCTCAAAGAAGAATGGGAATGACACAGCTAGAACAATGTAAGAAATAATAAGAACTTCATAACAGTACAACCAATTGCGAGCCTGCAAATCTCAAGCACAAATCATGGAGGTTTTTTGTTAACAGATATTTTTAAAACGTATTTCTTTATTATTCCTTTATTTTATATCGACCTAAAATTTTGATTTATTTACAAATTTAACAATTTTTGTTTTTTATTTTTGGCAAACGCTTCAATTGATCGTTTATTGCACCATAACATCAAGAAATACATAACATATTCAATCCAAAACATATTTTTCATTTGTATTATAAATACTAGCAACATATGTGTATCTGATTCCAAATGGTGCTACAAATAAAGTAAGTGAATTCATTTCAGATATGATTCGGCATTCATTAAATATTCCCATTCACGTGTCGTCGATTTTGCCAGTTTTTCAATGGAAGCAAAAAATCCTGAATGCTTATCAGGCGTGCTGAATCATTTGCATACGTGTTACATAATATATTAAAAATAAACAAGGTATGTTCAATATTTTCATAGAAAATAGCTATTAGGATATGAAATGTACATAAGTACATAGAGACAAAGGGATGAGGCACTTCGTTTTCAAAATTCATTTATTTTTGCTTTATATTTAAATTTATGATTACATTTTATTATGGTATATTTAGTTACAATCAGGATAGAACACAGTAATGTGATGATGTTGTGTCACTATTAAGAGACGATATGTGTGAAGAAATGTGAATTAAACCACTTTAATCACTTAATATATAAATATCTATTTCACCACTCTGATAGACAAAGGGCGGCGTTGAGTTCTAGGACACAATACGCAATGCATGGTCTGAACATTATATTCGCTCGGGATACAGGATCCTATACGGGATAAAGCGGGAAGTTGAAAATTAAACATCAGTGCAGCATTTCCATTTACTATTTTCATTTATTCAGTACAACTTTACAAAATTACAACTCCTTTCATACTTTACTGCTATATATTTTAAAAACAAAACATATAACATAAAAATTTATCATCTGTATAAATATTTACGTACGTGTCACAATTTGAACTGATATTCGTTTATATTTACATAATAAAACCGTTACAGAAGCAACTGTGAGCTCAAATTAGCAACTGCCGTAAAATAATTTCGAAATATATACATATAACTGTTCATACGACACGAGCTACTCGTATTAGAAGTTAGACTACCTGTTATGAATATAAAATGCATACATTCCAATTTGATCTTTGAATTGTAACAACTGAGTGCGATTTAATATTTATAACGTGATTAGGGCGAAGTGGGTTTACTAAGCGAAAACGAAGAGGTAAACATTTTAAGGATGTTGAGTATAATTGACTATGGTGCTACTTTGAAAATTGTTTGGTATTTATAGTATTGATTTTCTAATTTTATTATTATTACTTCTTTCTTGTTAAGTTATAAATTACACCAAATAATAATATTTTAATAATTAATAATCAAATTAAACCTTTTTTTTATTTTTAAGTTTTACGCTTTATTCTGCATATGGTAGGGTAGGCAGATGGAACCACAGGAAATATAGGAACCTATTGTTAAGACACTCCGTTCCCTGCTATCCGCCTTTTTTGTGGCATTACGTGTTGAGTACGGAACAGAACGTAGTTGCCAGGACGAAGAAAATAGAATGCCATGTTCTTCGAGTAGTAATCTATCTCATAAACCGTCGAGCGTTACGTTACAGGCGTTACGTCTCTGCCCACGAAGGTCCAATTTTAATATTTTTTTTAATGTTTTATATCAATATGTCTCCTATTTTGAGACATTGTATTATTAAAGGCGAAATTCAACGTCGCACATTGTCTCACTAGAGAGCAAAATGAAAGTAACTTATTTCCCAAGCTACAATCACACGTTGTACCGCTGTACTACTATATCTTTAAAATTGACATGACAGCTTTACGACATTTCTGCTTAAAGCAAGGTAGGCAGAGGGAGTCTACTGTAAAGACGCTCACCTCTTCGCTTACTGCCTTTCGAGATAATGTGTGTTAACTGGCGGAACTTAACGCCGCGATTTGTGTTTACTATTAGAGCGAGAAACAAAATTCATTCTCCTAAATTGGAAACTGAACCCACAAACATCGCCAGTCAGACGTTATTCTGCAGCAACATAATGCAAATATACATTTTTCGCTAAAGAGAAAGCTATAAGAGCTGACAAAAGAGTGTTATATAACTTATCAAGTATACGTTTAGAAATTCGGGTGAATTTCCGAATGTAAATATTTTCTCAATCTGAGGTCGCATATAATACGGATCTACAACCGTATGGGGAATACCAAATAATTTATTGCTTTTGCTTTGTACATCTATATCTGTTATGATATTTATAGGCTAGTTACTATAAATCTTGTTCTAGATTAGTGATTTAAGGTGATTGGTTCGTGAAGATTATAATAAGCCGTAATAGATATCTATGTAAGAGTATATATATATATATATATATATATATATATATATATATATATATATATATATATATATATATATATATATATATATATATATATATATATATATATATATATATATATATATATATATATATATATATATATATATATATATATATATATATATATATATATATATATATATATATATATATATATATATATATATATATATATATATATATATATATATATATATATATATATATATATATATATATATATATATATATATATATATATATATATATATATATATATATATATATATATATATATATATATATATATATATATATATATATATATATATATATATATATATATATATATATATATATATATATATATATATATGTATACTCTTACATAGATATCTATTACGGCTTATTATAATCTTCACGAACCAATCACTAATCTAGAACAAGATTTATAGTAACTAGCCTATAAATATTATAACAGATATAGATGTACAAAGCAAAAGCAATAAATTATTTGGTATTCCCCATACGGTTGTAGATCCGTATTATATGCGACCTCAGATTGAGAAAATATTTAGGGGAAGGTTGCTATCATTGGACCACTTAACTTTGAGACACCATATCTCAATGAAATATCACCGACAAATTAAGATAATTAATAGAATGTGTTGATTTTTATGTAAATTAATGATATATAAAATATTAGCAAAGAAAGTTGAGAGGCTTTGGAAATATACTTAATTAAATCTTCAATGACGAGTTGCTTTCTTTGGACCACCGTCGCCTCGAATGGACCACTAAGTTGCTATCATTGGACTTTGAAACATTTGTATTAATGGTCCAATGAAGGGGACGAAAATGAAGCACTATTAGATATAAGAATTACTTTTTTATTTATTTTTTTTATAAATCGATTTTGTACTGCTCATAGATGTGGCTCTTGGTTGACGGAAACTTATATCTGGATGGCGCTTTATGAATGCATAGTACTATTTATGTTGCAGCTTCTTTGGTTTTATTACAATGATGTTAAATTTTATTTTTGTCATGTAATTGAAAGGCAAGCTGTCTGACATCTTTGGGAGTAATACCAAAAAAAAATTCTCCATTTCAATAATGTGATCGCTAATTTCAGTTTTCAAAGCCTTAGGGAAATCTCCTTTTGATCCCACTATTTGAATTTCTTCGACAGTTTTTTGATTTTTCCCATCTAATCATCTTTTTAATGTGGCTTTTGGAACGCCATAGACTCTACTTGCTTCATTTAATCTAATAGTTTTGTTAAAAATATTCTATAGTGAGTGTCATACTAGTAACCAATACTATTTTCTCTTCTTTTCCTCTGCCGACAATTTGGAATATATAAAAATAATTCGATTATAGCTAAAAGGTAGGTATCTATCTACATGCAATACTAAAATATTCAATTTACAATACAAAAGTCATTATTTATTAACTTTGATATTAGTTTCTTTGATTGGACCGGTCCAATGATAGCGTCACCATTCAGGTCCATTGATGGCAACTAGGTATATGAACAGAACGAAAGCAATTATTAAAAAACGTGCAAAGTTAAGTAAAAAGCTTAGTAGTGTCTGTAAGCGCAGATAAATTTGCTATTCAGATCTAATACAATCATTAAACATTAATTAAAACAATGTCACTTACACGAGTTTGTTGATGGCTCGGTTTTTACATCACGGTCACCACTAACACAAGTACACACCTCACTACTTACCACGCATCGCGGGCGCACAGAGGTTTTGTGGGGAAGCAAGATGACCGGTACTGTTGCCTAGCAACGTGTCAAAAGTCCTGTGATGTGTATAGTTTTTGAAAAAATTAGGTGGTCCAATCAAAGAGCCGGTCCAATGATCGCAACCTTCACCTACATTCGGAAATTCACCCGAATTTCTAAACGTATACTTGATAAGTTATATAACACTCTTTTGTCAGCTCTTATAGCTTTCTCTTTAGCGAAAAATGTATATTTGCATTATGTTGCTGCAGAATAACGTCTGACTGGCGATGTTTGTGGGTTCAGTTTCCAATTTAGGAGAATGAATTTTGTTTCTCGCTCTAATAGTAAACACAAATCGCGGCGTTAAGTTCCGCCAGTTAACACACATTATCTCGAAAGGCAGTAAGCGAAGAGGTGAGCGTCTTTACAGTAGACTCCCTCTGCCTACCTTGCTTTAAGCAGAAATGTCGTAAAGCTGTCATGTCAATTTTAAAGATATAGTAGTACAGCGGTACAACGTGTGATTGTAGCTTGGGAAATAAATTACTTTCATTTTGCTCTCTAGTGAGACAATGTGCGACGTTGAATTTCGCCTTTAATAATACAATGTCTCAAAATAGGAGACATATTGATATAAAACATTAAAAAAAATATTAAAATTGGACTTTCGTGGCGCAGAGACGTAACGCCTGTAACGTAACGCTCAACGGTTTATGAGATAGATTACTACTCGAAGAACATGGCTTTCTATTTTCTTCGTCCTGGCAACTACATTCTGTTCCGTACTCAACACGTAATGCCACAAAAAAGGCGGATAGCAGGGAACGGAGTGTCTTAACAATAGGTTCCTATATTTCCTGCGGTTCCATCTGCCTACCCTACCATATGCAGAATAAAGCGTAAAACTTAAAAAAACAAAGGTTTAATTTGATTATTAATTATTAAAATATTATTATTTGGTGTAATTTATAACTTAACAAGAAAGAAGTAATAATAATAAAATTAGAAAATCAATACTATAAATACCAAACAATTTTCAAAGTAGCACCATAGTCAATTATACTCAACATCCTTAAAATGTTTACCTCTTCGTTTTCGCTTAGTAAACCCACTTCGCCCTAATCACGTTATAAATATTAAATCGCACTCAGTTGTTACAATTCAAAGATCAAATTGGAATGTATGCATTTTATATTCATAACAGGTAGTCTAACTTCTAATACGAATAGCTCGTGTCGTATGAACAGTTATATGTATATTTCGAAATTATTTTACGGCAGTTGCTAATTTGAGCTCACAGTTGCTTCTGTAACGGTTTTATTATGTAAATATAAACGAATATCAGTTAAAATTGTGACACGTACGTAAATATTTATACAGATGATAAATTTTTATGTTATATGTTTTGTTTTTAAAATATATAGCAGGAAAGTATGAAAGGAGTTGTAATTTTGTAAAGTTGTACTGAATAAATGAAAATAGCAAATGGAAATGCTGCACTGATGTTTAATTTTCAACTTCCTACTTTATCCCGTATAGGATCCCGTATCCCGGGGGAATATAATGTTCAGACCATGCATTGCGTATTGTGTCCTGGAACTCAACGACGCCCTTTGTCTATCAGAGTGGTGAAATAGATATTTATTTATTAAGTGATTAAAGTGGTTTAATTCACATTTCTTCACACATATCGTCTCTTAATAGTGACACAACATCATCACATTACTGTGTTCTATCCTGATTGTAACTAAATATACCATAATAAAATGTAATCATAAATTTAAATATAAAGCAAAAATAAATGAATTTTGAAAACGAAGCGCCTCATCCCTTTGTCTCTATGTACCTATGTACATTTCATATCCTAATAGCTATTTTCCATGAAAATATTGAACATACCAATAACTTGTTTATTTTTAATATATTATGTAACACGTATGCAAATGATTCAGCACGCCTGATAAGCATTCAGGATTTTTTGCTTCCTTTGAAAAACTGGCAAAATCGACGACACGTGAATGGGAATATTTAATGAATACCGAATCATATCTGAAATGAATTCACTTACTTTATTTGTAGCACCATTTGGAATCAGATACACATATGTTGCTAGTATTTTTAATACAAATGTAAAAAATTATGTTTTGGATTGAATATGTTATGTATTTCTTGATGTTATGGTGCAATAAACGATCAATTGAAGCGTTTGCCAAAAATAAAAAACAAAAATTGTTAAATTTGTAAATAAATCAAAATTTTAGGTCGATATAAAATAAAGGAATAAAATAAAGAAATACGTTTTAAAAATATCTGTTAACAAGAATTCACTGGCAGAATGCTGAAACCGAAATCTTTATACATAAATACGATAGATATAAGAATAAGTATCTAATGAGCTCGTTATTGATAACCATTTTCTATAAAATAACAAGAAAATTGTATAAGAAAATAAACCTCCATGATTTGTGCCTGAGATTTGCAGGCTCGCAATTGGTTGTATTGTTATGAAGTTCTTATTATTTCTTACATTGTTCTAGCTGTGTCATTCCCATTCTTCTTTGAGATTCCTTTTTAATTTGTTTTACAGACCGCCTTTACATTGCTGCTCCTTTTCAAGAGTGTGTATAGCTTATTACATCTTGTCTTGGCATTATGGCCTAATTGTTTATTTATGAGAATTTATGAGATTTTTAAAGATTAAATTTATTTAGAACTGTTAAAAATATTAAAAATTTAAAAAATATGTGTATCTTATGTATTTTAGTCAGCTCTACATACTATCTTTCTTTCAACGATCGTCATATTCGAATAATTATATTTAAAAGATTTGATTAAAATTGCTAATATAAAAAATCACAACTGTACCACAGTGTGGTCTACTTAATAAAATTAAACTCAAACACCCTGGTAATCTCCAGCTGTAGATATATTCGTCTTTCGTTACGACGCTCCAACTAAGGCGTTTCCCTCTGGCGTATTGTAGTATCGTACATTTTCAGTAATGCTTGTTTTTAACCGCCTCGTAATCGTAAACCGTTTCGCGTAAGCCGTTACATATGGGCACGTCGTCGTAAATCTGGCTAGCCCGCTGATGACACCTTCACTTTGGTTGTTTGTGCAAATTGTTTTAGCTTAATGGGTAATTTTGCTTAGTTTATATTTCCACCATACTAATTTAGTTAGGTTGTTTTTAATTATACTTATGTAGTCGATGTTATTTTTAAACATTCATATATTTCATTGATCCATATACATTTTGTGTCTTAATCAGTGAATTTATAATGTGATTCCAGTGAATTAACTGTACGAAAGGAAGTTATAAAGGATGATACAAATAAACACAAAAAAAATTCGTACCCCAACACGAAACGGAATTTAAAGATTTTCTAAGGGTCTTCCTTAGCTCTTTCTGCTTGACACTAGATTTTCTCTGCCTTTCTTCGTTATATGCCGGATGCAAGACAAAGGTAAAACATGAAAACGTAAACGTTAAAAAAATAATATTTGGCTTCTTGAAATGTGAAGTTTTTCATTTTCATATGAAGAATAATTGATGATTTTGTGTGTCGTTGTATAATTTTTCAATTTCTTTTTGCTCGAAATAATAAAATTTAGTTTCACTTTTTAATTGCGATATAACTAGTCCAGTCTTAAATTTATTTTGGGTTTATGATACTCGTTGTCAGTTGACGTCTTGTCTGTATTGTCATACGTCTACTATTTACACAAAACTATTTAAATTACCCAATGTGTTTAACTCTTATTTTTTTATAAATTCTTTTGGTAATATTAAGTTATAGAAATTGTTGCTTATAATAATTCCCTAATAAATATCAGTACGTAATTATTGCCTATCAACAGTTCTAAATAAATCTAGAACAACAAACTAAGCGCATACTAGATTAGCTCTAACATCCAGGAATACAGCATTTCCCCCTGATATACCGAAAGCAAAATTATTCGTAATATAAACAAACGAACATGTGCTAAATCAGTGTAATTACAAGATAATGGTAAACCGTTTGATATGTTTGAGCCAGAAAGCTGGCAAGGAAATTTCAAACGATGTACTGAAATAAACCCAAATGTTCGATATGAATTCAATACTCACAATCGTCCAAATAAAGATGGATCTGCGAATGTTTGCATAGGACCGTCCCGAGCGATTTGTAATTTTCCTTTTTATCATCGCTTCATATCCGTTCAGTTAAAGGTCTTAAAGTACACATCTATAAAGTGCTCGAAGTTGGGATGAACTTGACTCAAAATGGTTGTTCGAACAATATTTGTTGACATGAATGTTTATAAGATTTTTATGTTCTAAATAAATAGTTTTGGCCTATTTAGACAAAATATAGGCTTGCATTGTAATTCTATCGCTTAGCCCAACTATTATAGACAAAGATTGACGTAGATTCATCTATCCTTATCGCAGCATTTCTAATTTGTAGAAAATTCTGAATATAAATAAGAAAATCATAATATATATTTCTAACCTATACGATACCAGCTAACAAACTCATATATAAAGTATTATTATACCACAGTGTATTTTATCTACGGAGAACACATGGCGTGCGAAATGATATTGCGCCTAAACACACACGCGTCATCTGATGATATGCTCTATGCAGCTAATAGGTAGAGCGCTCAGAGATTTATTGCTAGTTAACGTCATAATATATTATGTTTAGTTTTGAACAACGTTTAATGTTACTACGGCTGTAACTAATTAAGTTTACGCGCAATAGCTCAAACTATTACAATACTCACTCGTCACTATTTATGTTGTAGCCAGTTCAAATTTTAAAAGAGGAAACAGTTAGAAAACTAAGAAAATTTAGTTAGGCACATCCTAACGTGATTAGAAATGGTTGTGAAATTTCAATGTCTCCAAAGAATGTATAAATGTATTTAAACTCAACAGAATGCGTATCTTACTTTATAAAAAGCGGCTTCTTTACCTTTCCGTATAGCACTGTTTTTAAGGTCAAGCATACGGAATTTAGAGCTAATATTAATTTGTCATTTTACTGTCAATTTTCGAGACCAGTGCCGGAAATCTACGCACCTTTGATAACTAGAACGAGTTAATTAAAATAAATTCAACATAATCTTACCGCTGTCTCATGTGCAATCACTTCTCTCTCTATTTAAGATAAGTTAGTTAGTCTAGTTTTGAAAAACAAAAATAAAAATGCAATAATAAGAAGTCATAAATATAATTATGTACTTGATATTAAAGCTCGCTTTTCTCTGAATAATTCCAACAAGCATACAAACATCAGTCATTCCTTTATATGAAACAAAATAATATCGATGAGTAATCGCTCATAACCAGATGCTGTTCAATAATAATTACAGTATAATTTATTGCAGTTCTTAACGCTAATATCTAATCGAAAAGGATTGATCGCCTCATAACTGGAAGGAAATTCAAGGAATTATCGTACAAGCTAATGTTTAATTTAGGTTTTTTTGACGTTTCTTGACAAAAGCATACGGCTGTGTTTCCTAATAACAAATAAAATTAGTATACTTTAGATTTAAAAAAAATGTTATTGTGTGTTTTCAATCAAATACCAATACCGTGATAAATTCATAATATTTTTCACATAAATGCAAGGTAATGTTGTATCATTATTACTTTTATTAGCATTAATAAGTATTTCAAATGTCTAAAAATGGACTTCACTTATTCAAAGCCTTGCTTGAAAATATTGCATTCACATTTATATCTAATTTATATGGTTTATTATATAAATTGAAAACACTTCGTAAACATAACCATATTTACGTTTAGTTACTTGAAAAGCGCGCCTGCTTGTTTTATTTTATATTGTCATGATTCATCTTTTTTGTAAGCTAATAACTATATTTCACTAATAAATGTAATAACAGTGTAAACATTTTCAATGGAACCGAAATATAAGCATGAATTTATGCTTAATTATTTTTCAGTTTAAGCTCAAATTTATTTAATTAATTTTTCAGTAAGCTTTCTGTGATTGAGTTAGAATGATGACTTAACGACAAAAGCTACTGAGCGGAGAATCTTAAAATTGGGCGTGAAGTGCTTTAGGAGAGACAATTTCTCAAAACTTCTACAAAACCGACCGAATGAGGTTTTATATTAATAACTATTGCAAAAGAATTAGCTGCCTACAATTTATAAATTATGATGCTTATACTTCCCGATCTGCGCTTACAATCCCTATCTGGCACAAAGCAGTAATAGAATAGTTATGTGACTATTATAATAAATCATAAATATCATTCATACTTCGATTTGTATAGCGTCGATTTAATGTATGAATTATTATCGGTAACACTTGTCATATTAACTTTATTATAATGATAAACTTGAAAGGGCACTAGAAAATGGAAATCTGTCACTTAAATCACTGACATTTACAAAACTAAGTAATTTCGTTATTTATATCCTCGTCACAGAAACGTAATCGTTTGACAACAATAAATATAGTGCAGTACAGTGATCTTTTATGATGTTACTTTTACTATTGCCGTATTGACGCCATTGTGTCGGAACACAGTTATGACGCAACTAACGAATTGTATATATTTAAATTTGAAAAGCTAAGGTCGTTGAGGTACAGTACAGTGAAAGCTCTCTTTTTACCCTGATATATGTGAAGTAAATCAAGAAACTAAAAGTATAGAAAAACCACACGAGTTAAATATTTAAGCGGGTCAAAACTTAATATAAAGTTATGTCATTCAACATGCATTATCCCGGGGATTGTGAAAAATTTCAATTTTCTTAATACATATATATGAAAATATTTCTCAATACTTCTAAAATATATTATTATACATTTATATTCAATTAAAGCTTATGAGGACCGTCTTAGCGCGGCTTTTACTTGTAAACGCGATGATTTGAGGGTTCATTCCCACTTGGGGAAAATTACTTATTTCATTTCCATTTCTTCGCTTTGGTAACTAGACAAGCGTGGCGTTGAGTTCCGCCGCTCAACACGTAGTGCATCGAAAGACAGAAAATGGGGAACCTACGTTCCAATAGTGTCATAACACTAGGTTCCCACGATTCCTGTAGCTCTTTCTGCCTACCCTGTTGCCCTACGCTTGATAAAACGTGGAACTATTTTTTTTAATTAAAGATTATTGAACAAATAGAAAAATCACTCGTCAAACGTCAATGTCCATGAAATGCTTTTCCCGTCATGAGCACACACGTTCTGTTGACAGTTAATATTGGGACAAGTATTTTTTATGAACTGAAAAGATATTACTTTACTGACACTCTTATATATATTCCCATATAGTATTTAATCTATTGTAACTTATATAAAAATAATTAGAACTTAAATACAGTAGAAATTAAGTAACATTGTCTTTCGAGTTGCAAATCTAAAAGCTACGTCTTTTAGATTGAGCTTACAATAAAATTATTTCTTTGAGTGGTAATTGGTTGCAGTCATAATGGGTGCAGCTAGACGACCCGAACGAACGAACTTTGGTCAATTTAAGTATATGTTAATCAATTCATGTCGAAATTTTTATGGGTTTGTAATTTTATATTTCAATTTCATTTCTTAAACGAAGAGTAAATAAAAGTAACGAATGTCTTTTCGATTTCTCGCTCTGAAATAATAAAAAATATCTTTAATTTTATGACACAGTTCATAGTTTTCCACATTCAAATAAAAAACAGAGTACAATACTATGCTGTAGTTTGCTCCATATGGGGTAAAAAGTTCGTATAAGAAAAATAGTCTATTCCCTTACTAGTACAATTTTAAAATTAAATATATTTTTTTTGTTTCAGGTAAATATGCCTTCATAGTAGTCATATTTAAACCAGTGAACTCATCAAATTTTATTTTAATACGCACAGTGAGTACTGAATTGTTACTGATATTGGCTTATTTCCTATAATTGGCAACTAATTAAACTGAATTAATTTAATATAGCGGTCTATAGTTGGCAATATTTGTTTGTGTTTTGTATTACATAATATGTATATACACATGAAATTTTGTGTCAATTTATAAAATTATTGATCAATATATTTTTCAATATATTTGATATATAGATCGTAAAATTTTAATTTTATCGATCAAAAATCATTAATCTGTTTCATCTACCGCTGGATAGAATGCCAGTAAGCTCGATCTTCGGCTGAAAGATACTGAAATAAGTTCAAAATGCTTGCTCTTATCTTATCTTAGTTAGTCGTAAATCTTATTTTTTAATAAATAAAATCTTTACATACCGATTATACTTGAATAGATTATATATAATTTGAATTTGATATCATAATCATAAATTCTAGAATATTTAAAAAAAAAGAATAAGTAATTTTTAATTAACACTTAACTAGGTTCTTTAAAGTAAGAATTTTATTTTGATATTTTTGCACTACAACTTAATGTGGACGCTGCTCGTATAATTAGAGAACGGCATTACAACCAGTGTACTGCATAAACACCTGTGTATGTGCTGTGTACTTTAGCTAACTAGCAGTAATTATACAATGAAACCTAGGCTTAATTTAATTTGAATCAATTACTCTGTTGGAGTTAAATTCGCTTAATTTCATTATTTATTTGTAGACTAAGATATTATAGAGTGAATAAAAATCGAAAATAAGTACATAATATTATTTAATTAGGTTTTCTAATTTCCGCCCGCCCTTGTATTGCCTTTGTATTGTAAGGGCGGATGGCAATTAAGATCAGTGCTATAGACAGTTTGCTACTAATATGTTACAACTTATACTATTTAATCTTGACGCTAAGTTCTCGGCTAGATTAGGTAAATATGAATAAAAAAGAAAAAAAAACTACACTAAATACTAAAAAAAAGAAGGAATACTAAATACGGATAAAACTCAAAACAAAAGAATTAAATAACAATACTGAATTTTTGTTAACAATTCTCAACCGCAGTCAAACATTTCTAGAGTTCGTTAAACTAACCAACTCACAGGAATATGACCATAAATAAAAGTTTACCTGAGAACCTAATAAAAATAATAATAAAAAGTTAAGTACAACTAAGTTAGTCTCTGAAGTGGTGAACGGGTCTCTCCTGTTATCTCTTTGTTCATATATTTGCCTAGTTCTAAATGTGTTTGTGTGTAACATACATATATTTTTTTTTAGCTTCACGCTTTATCCCGCATATTGCAGGGTAGGCAGAGGGAACTGTAGGAACCAAACGAACCTAGTGTTAAGACACTCCGTTACTTAGTCCCTGCTTACTCCGTCCCCACTTTCCGCCGTTTTCGAGGCATTGCGTGTTGAGTAGCGGAACTCAACGCCGCGCTTTGCCTTAGTTACCAGAGCGAAGAAAATGGAAATAGAAAAATCCATCTTCCCCGACTGGGAATCGAACCCAGAAACCGTCGCGTTACAGGCAGACGTTTTGCCTCTTCGCCACGTCGGTACATACATATTTTTATTGGTATTTACATGTGTCTATGTATGTGGGCATTAGTGAGATAGAAATTGTTTTATTTATTTTTGCGCTTTTTCTGTATTATTGTGAAGGCAAATCTTCATCTTTTATAAATAAATGCTAAATGAATAAATGTTGTACTATGTATGAAATAAAGAGAACACGAATACATTTATGAAAACAAACAAATCTCATTTGTATTTATCGAAACCCCAGATAACCCCAACAAGATATATTATATTTGCCATAATATAATTGACATTACGAATGTCTTATTTAAGCACAAGATGATTACTACTTATATTAATTTGTTACAAATGATTCCCAACTGGACTTCAAAATGCAATAAAAGTACTAAAAGAGCAGGCACTGGAGATAAAAATTACACCTGTGAAGACAGAACCTACGATCACTGTGTTTTAGTGAAATACTTCCTGATTCTATTGATATATTTCTGAATCCTTACAATCATATTAAAATGTTATAATAACAATTTTTCCATAACATTAAGTTGTAAAGTCCGCAAGCATCGTTTTTATTACCAATTCCATTAATTGATTATTGTTATTATATAAGTGGGGATACAATTTATTTTATTATACACTAGCTGGTTTGCACAACCGCAAACAGATCGACTTTGAGCCAAATCATGTTAATCCGTTATATAAATAAGCGAGACCTTAATAGCTTTAGCCACAATAGATTCCTGAGATGCGACCGACATTGATATTCAAAATGGCTTGAAAGTTGTAGGGTGACTATGACATTCCCCATATTACTTTAGCTAAAACTAGTTTCTTATACTATTTCTCTAAAATTTCGCTGTATCAAAATTGCGAAACGATTTTGTATCGACCAGCTACCCAATACTATATGTTAAGACAAGTGAAAAACTAATTCTAAATTGTCCCTATTCACCCCGCATAATGTGGACCTGTGATAACTTTTTATATTCAGTTTTTCGATTTCTATATTATTTCTCATAATTAACTTTTAATATTATAGTATTAATGTATATTTGCTACGATTACTAAATTACGTATATTTTTGATATTCAAAAACATATTTTTCAAACTTGACGTTCCGATATTTATCTATGGTCACAATTCACAATATTTCAATAAATTTTAACCACGGCTTATCTTTTTAATTATCAGGAAAATCATAATCAAAAAAAATATTAGTTTGAGTTGTACTAAAACGTAATACTATTTAAAACATTATGTTTGTATGTCGTTACATATATGTAAATATTATTAAGCCGTGGTTAACCTAGCATCAAAATGCAAACAATTTGTACTCTGAAATCTCTACAAGAATTCGTCGCCGGAAGTTGCCAGCCCATCCCATTAGTGCAGTAGCTTATAAGCTCAAGATTTTGCTCAAGAAAATTATATCGTACATCTCTTAAATTAAGGTTCATAGTAGATTCATATATATAAGAAACAAATATAGAAATGTTAATTCCAATATTGGTTGTAAAAGCTAACTAAAATTGTCGACATATTCCTTGTACTTATTTTTAAACAAAGAGAAAGACTTTGTTCGTTCCACTTTTTATTTTAGAAAAAGGAATCTTATTTGTTAAATTATCATATAAAATACTGCTTTTCTTAAAACAGTTTAAGCTTAATATGCTTTTAAGATTTTTATCTTAATTTAAAAACTCAGGCCAGGGCTAAATTAATATATTTTTAAAAAAGTACTTTTTAATTTTATAACCTATATGAAATTAAATTTTGGAAAACTGTCGTTTTGGTTATTTCCACTTTCACTACATAGAGCTCCAATATGAGATTACAAAAAAAATATTTTAGACTGTATACTATTAACGCATCCTATTAAAGAGCTTCTTAGCATATTCATTTAAAAATATTGTTTGAACATTGTGTTACCAGACCATAAAGTATACTGAACAGACAGTGGGAACCTAACTAGCAATTTAATTTAATTTAACAACTTAACTTGAAATTGTTTACTGTAAATATTTATATTAAATTTCATATAACAAAATATACATCATATAATTTCCCAAGCCGTTGACGTAGACGCATTCACTTCGTCGACGCTTTCCATTCAATTACCGGCCTGGCTTAATGGTGCTCGACGTCCCGATTTATTTTAACCTCGGCTACCTTTACTTACTACTATGTACTGCGTTCTGTTGCAATATTGATTTTTTTCTCCGATCTCCACTTTATTCTTTTTTAAAAATGTGATGGAAACGGCGGAGAATTTTAGTTCTCTCGATATGGATGGTTGACGAAAACATAATATCAGAACTTTTATGCTTATGAGAAATCATACGTGTCAATTATAAGAGTCATGAAAATAGAAAAAAAAATGATTTATAGGATTGACTTCAACTGTTTTAAGAATAGTAAATAGTAAATTTAAGGGCAAAAGTATTAAGCTTATACGGACCTACGAGGAACAACAATCGTAACCTTTACGACTACGGTTAAGCCGTAGTGACGGAATAGAAGACGGTTTATGAAGGATGTGCTTTAAAGTTTGGGCCAAGATTTTATATATAAAATAATTTGTCGTTTAAAAATATGTATACCTTTCTAAACCCTATTTAAATTTCAGAGAAAGTAGTTTTTCTTAATTATACACATTCAAATAAAATTAATTTTATATTTTGTTACAATTAATTGTCATTACGTGAAGCGTACTTGAGACCCAATTATGTTTATTTAAATTACTTGATACGACTACTATTTGTTAAACTAAATATCATGTAGCCTGCGTGATGTAGCTTTTAATAAAATGAACGGTTCTATCCACCCACATAGATAGGAAATTTATGATATATTAAAAAAATTAAATAACTATGGTAACATAACAGCTATTTTACTATAGAGCCACAGTAAAGAAATAAAAATAAAAAAATAACTAAATTAAGAAATGCAAATATATATATATTTAAATTTAAAAAAAATAATAGTAAGCTAAAAGAGTTAACCCTACCAACGGGATCTTTTACGACGGCAGTGCCATCTCAGTCGCTACGACCCTTAAACAACACTAAACTTCACGCCGCAAACGCTTCACTTACACAATAAAGAGTGTGCTTAAATAAATTTTAATTAACGTTAACGTTAAATGGTCCATCTACATATACACATATATACATATATACATATTTATCTAATACAGTATTTGATAACGCCTAATATAATTTCTCGTATAGTATGCCATTTATCATCCGCCTCTGAATTGAGACATATTTTCATACATTTTTAACGCTTAATACGTTCCTTATTCCGCTTAAAACATAACAATATCTCACATTTTTTATAAAATATTGCTATCTTAAATAGATTGAAGACAAATAACAAGCAACTCTAGATTGTGCATGATGACATTGTTATGACATTGAAATTAATTAGGCCTGAGAATTTTTAAAACTCTCTAGGCAGATAATTCAAAAATAATCGATTTAAGTCGGTGAAAGAAAAATCTTGCATATTATTTTATTGAACATAATATAGTTCCGTACGAAATTCAATCTACCTTATTATAAATGTAAATACTACACAAAAATAAGTTTTAATCAATAGATTAAGTAGATTTTTTAAAACTAGCTTGGTTTTTAAATTTTTTGTTGCTTAACTTATTGCTATGACAAAATGTGACATTATGTCTCTCCACTTAACGTACAAAATCTCGAATTTGCGAATAAGAGGAAAAAAGAGTTATGATACTTGTCTACTCTTCAACTAGATGATTCCTCAATACTCTCCTCAGAGGAGAGTGAGAAAGAGAAAGCGACCTCTTTTTACCAACCTTTCAACATAAAACGTAAAACTAAAAAATAACTAAAAAAATAGAAGTAAAACTTTAAATTATGTACATGAGATTTAGTTTAATGACTACTGGATTTTAAAAATAACCACAGCAACAGTTTAAGCCTAGAACAAGAAACGAATGAACTCCAATTGAAAATCTATTTAGTTGAGAATATTTCATTAGTACGGTCCAATTTTTACTGTTCCGAATTTTGGCTGCTATCCACAATTTTAATATAAGTATCTGGTCAATAGAAATATTATACATTAATTCTATTGTATTATTTGTCTGTCTTTACTAACATATGAATGAAATAAATTTATATGATGAAAGTGGTTAAGTTCGTTGCAATTTTGGGAAATGATAAAGAAGTGCTTCACAATATAGGGTATGTAGGGTATAATGCAAGGTCTTTAAATGCAAAATGTACGTACAGCTTCCTCATCGTGAAATGAACTTGCAATAATAAGGTTATAGCTAAAATCTTTCTACTAAGCCATGACAACATATTTAATGGAAGTATTATAATATTTACATTGAAATGCTTTAATAGCTTCAAAGCTTTATTTAAATATGGGAGTTGTCGTCACTTTAAATAATGGACGATATGGCTCATGAATATAACGAGACGAATTGTAAATATTTTTTATGAAAATAAAATTATAGAATTCTTTCTTATTTGATATATTCTTAAGGGGAAAATTTATATGATTTAAGATCTTCTTTTAAATTATGCGTGTCAAGATACTCCACCAAAGGTAAGTTTGACAATAAATATTTAATAAGTTTGATAAGATACAGGTGATAACAAAGTAAATAAAATAATAATGCCAATAACTGTATTCTAGACAATTTTATTTTCTCCATTTCAGTTTTCTTAATTAAACTGTACCTTAATTACCATTGCGTATATCACTATAACTGCACTACGGATATCTAAAACATATTCGGCGGCCTGATCGATACGCCCCACTAATGGTTATGTAAGGAAGTGTTAAATCACTATGTTCTTTTTGCCTACCATGCTGTGCAGCGTGAGAAATAAAAAAATAACGTGAAAAAAATGTTTTTAGTTACACTGATTTTTGCTTTAGCTTTTGTATATAAAAGAAACTGCATCTGATCGACAGTTTGTCAAAAATATTTCCATACAATATTTCGTCAACATATGAAATTATTTATTGTTTGCAACTTTATTAAAATTTATATAGGTTTGCAAGTTATATGATACATGAAACAAGAAATGGCACTTGTAAAACTAATTTATACATATTTGTTATAGCTGGAAATCGAGAAAAACAAAAGGCAGCTTGACACTTTTTCCTGCATCGCAGAGTAGGTAGGAACACTTAGTGTTCAAACACTTCATTCGTCACTCTTAGAGGCACCATATACTAAATGAAACGTTATCACGCTTTATCTTCTTAAATAAAAAAATACAACTGCGATTATAAATAGTAATATTATTGGTAATTGCAAAAAAAAAAACGCGAATCAAACTACTAACATTATTTGCAGTCTAACAATATGTAACACAACCTTCTTTTATCTTCATCTATCAATCGCTTTCAACTTAATGTTAGTAAAAGCATCTAAACAAGAGAAATAGAATATTTAATATCAAAAACATGAGGTATAACCTTAATAAAATTAGAAATAAGCTCGAAATCTAAGAACTGTAACTACTACTAAAAGTTCCTCCATGCGTATATTCAATACAAATATAACATTAATTAACAAAATTACTAACAACGTCGTCTACCTTAAAGTTATTGAAATTACAAACCCATGAATAGAATCATATTGAAAACATATTCGAATTCCCTATGAAAATTTACCTGTCTACGTCAAACAAATGATATTGATCGCACTCATATATCCAAGTCTATTTGATTTGTACTCAGCCATTCGAAATATAACTGTTCATATTGAATTAGTATCTAGCGGGTACATCTGGTTTGTATTATATGTGTTCGATTCATTTTAAAACGAAAAAAGCGAACGAATTTCTGCTTCTGAATTCTGTAGATTCTTTATTACACTTGTTTTAGTTTTGTTGTTAAAAATAAGTTCAATTTTTATTGTAATTAGCTTATTTCGAATTTTCAAATAAAAAACTCATAAATAATTAGGTTTTATCGATGCTAGTGTGTGAACGTTTCATTTTAGATTTAATGCGATCAATTGTAAGCCTATTAGATTAACTATATTTAATACCACCAATATATGACAATTAAAAGATAATTGACAATTTTATATGTATCATAGACACTTTTCAGCCATTTGATTCACTTCTTTATTTATTTCTGATTGCTAAAAGGCACAACGTGATATAAAAATGTCTAAAATATTTCTCCGTGAATATTTCTTGTTTTCGTTCACTCCGTTTTTACCTAAATATATAATATATATTGTATGTATAATAGGTATATCTCTTAAACCAATACTACTTGTAACAATAACAGTGCTATACATCTTTATTAAAATGCATAGCACACCTTTCACGTTGGCTCTACGAGACCTATTCGTATGCTACGACTGTAAGCTTTATTTATCCAAGCACTGTAGTATCTGCATATGTATCTCTTGATCTGTATATATATGATATTAGACGAAATAAGGTGCAAAATACTAAAGTGTGAAGAATATTGGAATTTGGGTAAAACGCTTGGGATATTTGCCGGTCATATTTGTTTATTTCATTTTTTATACGTACTGTTATATATGTATAAATATATTTATGGAGTTAAGAAAAATGGCTTAAATTATAATTTGTTACATATTGTGAAAAAGTACTTTGCCCTTTTGGTATTATGTTCGATCTTTACTTGTGGCTTGTGGCTTCGATCTCTACTTAGAGAAACGAATTTCTTCTCCACCAAATAAAACGCTATTAATATGCTATTAAATATAACTTGATACGCAACTATTTGAAAATAGAGAACGGAGTGTCTTAACAGTAGGTTCTCTCTGGCTGGCTGTATGTGGGATACAGTGTTAAGTTTAAATATATTACAACGGTAAATAGTTTTGAACTGGTCACAACCGTGTGTTCCGGTTTCTTTTCTACCATGTAATATATTCGCAAATGTAATTTTATGAGTGCACTATGATATTTTTTTAAACAACCATACGGTAAAATATTAAAGAGGACATACATTTATTATGAACTTGCAAGTATGCTTAGAGAAATAAAAATTATGCATGAAAATGAAATTTTAAGCTACAGTTTACTCTAAATGAATACTTTAAAAACGAACTGTTCTAAAGTATATACATGTTTGTACCTATACAGTATTGTACGCTTGTTGAAAATAATCAAGAACTAAGTAGGTAAGGTACTCATGCGAGATAAGTCGGTTAAGTGACATAATTAAATAAAAAGTGTTTTATATTTAACTACTTTTAATAATTCAAAAAGTAGTATTATACATGTTAGTAAATATTGGTTTCAAATTATGTTATAGTTTCGGTTTTCAGGGAGGGAGTAGTGGGTTGAATTGAAAAATCGTTTCATGTTCTATTTATAGGCTAGACTATGGGCTATAGTATTCTCTCTAACTCATTGCATTTGTGGTCATAATCGCCCCGGGTGCTCAGTATATATCACAGTTCATATAGACGAAGCTGAAGTTAGAAGTGAAAATATAAACAAAAGTTATCTATGATACCGGTTAAGCTTTTATGTCATTACTGTAAGAAACTTATGAAAGCTCCAACACACCTACCATATTACTCACAAATGTATCAATTTTAAATTGAATACTTTATGAACATTATAGTCGAGCTTAATAATTTTTATCGCATTCAATATTCAACTTCAGTTCGTAGAGTGTATACCAATTTATATGTACAACCCAAATATTCCAGGATTATCGGATAATTGAGGATTATTTTAAACAAAACTGTGTTCTGATAATATTTAAATTTGAAACATTTTTAACAGTTAAATTAAAAAAAAGCTTAAAAGGTTTAGCTTTAAAAATTATAGAACTCTTAACACGTCAACTCTGTAAACGTGATAGTTGCTAGTTCTATTCCCAATCGGAGGAATAAGTATATTTGTGTAAGTTTCCTTTCTTTGTAAACTTCTCCAATAATAAGCTAAAAAAGGAGAACATAATATGTTAACACTAAGTCATTTTTTCCTGAGGTGTTTGTAATACTTATAATTATGTTAAAGCAGCTTTCTGATATAACAAAACTAACATACTTACATCATTTGTTCCAATTTTATCAGTTATGATTATAGTAAAAAGTATATATATATATATATATATATATATATATA
The DNA here is from genome assembly GCA_037178615.1 of Dione vanillae. Classification (NCBI taxonomy): domain Eukaryota; kingdom Metazoa; phylum Arthropoda; class Insecta; order Lepidoptera; family Nymphalidae; genus Dione; species Dione vanillae. The sequence goes on from JAZFAU010000024.1 coordinate 5,755,878, forward strand.
TATATATATATATATATATATATATATATATATATATATATATATATATATATATATATATATATATATATATATATATATATATATATATATATATATATATATATATATATATATATATATATATATACATATACATATATATTTATAAATACTTAAATAAAATATATAAATTATAAAATACTATTATAATTATAAAATACTATTTATATAAATTTCAATCTTTTATAATTAGTAACATATGGCTTTTTAAACCAATTAATAAGTGCCAGACAGTACTTCACGGTTTAAGAGCAATTCATCTCTCGCATATAATATGTGAATTTTCATCTCATATGAGATTTAAATTCATTTTACGAGTTTAGTTATCAAGTATTAAAAGTTATCATTTTATAATTAGTATCGATATTTAAATTGAATTATGCTATTATGCTAAAATTACTTTTGTTGTGTATAATAGATTATTTTATTTAGTTTTATTGAATCGTTTTGAATATGTTTATTTTATTTTTGGATATAACCAAAAATAAATTAAAAGTAAATAAAATATTAAAAGTAAAGTAAAGGTGAAAGAAAAATATAATTTTTATTTTCATAAGGGAATGTATTTATTATTATTATTATTATTTTATCTACATAAAATTTAATATTTTATTGGTTATTTATATGAGTCTGTATTATTTATTAAAGTTTTTATTGAAATAAATCTTTTCATTTAACGACACACAACATCTTCACTTGGAAAAAGTGGAGAACTGGCACTTGATTTATTTTACCTACTTTGACCTGCTAGAAAAAAAGCTTAATCCTAAGCCATACTAATCTAATAATATGACAATTCATTTTCATGGTTTGATTTAAGAATTTTTTTGTTTGCAATTAAATAATGGTTACCTAGATCTTTACAACAATGCTTTTAGTTTTTTAATATTCCATTAATAATGTCATTCTCATGTCTTTTATCCTCTTTAATTTGCTAAATTTCTCTATTAATAAGTTATCTCGAGTTGGAGATTGTCCAAATATTCAATTTACCATACTTCATAATTTAACGCATCCATCTTGCCGGAAACAGCTAAGTCATTGTCGGTTAACAGCGAAAATTAAACAGTAAGAAGGCAAAATCGCTTACTAAAATTTTGGTAATCTTAAATATATTTACAACAAGTCCAATATATAAATATTACAACATCTGTTAGTAATAACGACTCTGATGGCCTATAAATCTGTCGATACATTTGTACTTCTTTAAGGAAACTGTTTGTGTGGTGATAAAAGCAAATTGGTTCTACAATATAATAATAATTAGCTTCACGGCCACGCTTTATCCCGCATATGGCAGCGTAGGCAGAAGGACCTTAGGAACCTAATGTTAAGACACCCCGTTCCCTTAATTTCTGTCTTTTTTCGAAACATTGCGTGTTGAGTGGTAGAGCTTAACGCCGCGCTTTGCCTAGTTCCCAGAGCAATGAAAATGGAAAATAAAAATAATTCAGCTGCGCAGCAGTTGGAATCGAAACCATAAACCGTCGCCTGTACAGGCAGACGCTACGCCTCTGTGCCACGACGGTCCTCTCTGTAATATAATATTTAGTAAATAAATATATTTGGTATTTTTTGCTTTCCAAAAATAACAACGTGGAAATAAAAGATATACAAAGCCTGATAACGGAATATATTGGAACTAATGCAATGGAATAGACGTATATGGACGTGAGACGATTTATATTATTATAAAAGGGCTAACAGAAATATATATTTACTTCGTAAGTATATAAAGATTACTACAGACACAAAAATTATAAATTGAACTTACCCTACATAATCTGTCATGGACATAGCCATTGGAATAAACGAGAAAAATATGAAGTGTGGTACGAAAATGAACACTCGCGTCGATAATCCACAAAGCCGGTTGTCAACAGAAAAGTTTGGCGTCCCCCATACGTTTTACAATAAAGGATGTCCTGTTGATACTTTGTGAGGTTTTTTACATGAGAATGTTTTAATTTTAACTTTAATCCTGCTGTTTACGTTTAAAAATATAAATAATTTTAATATATGCCACTGTGTTAGTATATATCTCCGTTTGGGAAAAAAATATGTAAAAATGTTTATGGGTATTTGAATTAACAAAAATTCTTTATAGGTTAAAAGTGGAGAACATTGTTATATTATGTCCATTGTTAACTTGTTATATTTTCTGGTACTATTAAGTACTTTTAGCATAATATATAGAACTATTAACATAATATATACAAAATAAGATTGCATTTTATTAGACTTTTTGAATGTAGGCTTTAAATGCGATTGTAAATGCATTAAAAAAGGACCTCTAAAGACAACAAATAAGTCGCAAGTCCTCGGTGCTGCTACATTTACAGACACAGAGCTTAACAGAATAAACAAATAATATTATAACTAAGATATTTCCAATAAATATTCTTTGCATCAATAAAATACACGAGACAAAATTACTAAATATATCATATCACTATAGTCCAGATATCGATACAGCATTCACTAACAAAGTTAGCGACCTAAGTTAACATCGTTGGAGCACATAGCGTTGTCACTGCGCTACAAGCAACACTTAGCAAGCCTGAAATTCCTTATCTGTAACACTTCGCATTCGCAAACGTTACGAAACTCTGATTTATAGTTAACCGGCCATTTCTCCACTCGTCTAGAATGCAGGTAGTACGGTATTTCTATTGTGATTTGAATTACTACTACACATATACTGTTTTCTTACTACAATCATACTGTTTTATTTGTTTTTTTTATTGAAAAAAGTAATCTGTCACTAAGAATTATGAATATATAATGTAAAATATAATAGTTGTCATATAATATTTAATTTCTTATCACATAGCTTATTTTTTTTGTATACTAGTAATATATGATATTTCTTTAATATTTGGACGGTCTTTGTCGATATTATAACAATATTACGAATATATTTGAGATTTATTCATTCTCCTGATCCTTCGGTTAATAAAATGGCGATCAATAATAAAATATTCATATATACTAAAAATAGAACTTGTGACCTTTGATTTACATATATCTATCCAATCGTTATTAGAAATCACTCAATCAGTCCAATAAATGAATTTGTGTCGGTACATTGTAGCATAACGTAACATTTCAATATTAATTGATAGCCACGTGTAGTTCTATATAACCTACGTATATTATTTTAGTTATGAATGAATTCTCTGAAGCGAGGCTTTGTGGTTTATCGAATCAGATGAAATGGTTGGGCTTATTCATAGTATATTTGCATGCCGCGCCTCTAGTTTCAATTCACTAATACCCAGAATATTTTGCTACCTAGTGCTCTGGTGCGTACGCTGGATTTAGTTTTTTCTTATTTTGTTTTTGTCGAAACTAGGTGGGATTGTATGCTAATAAAGTAGAGCGAAATTCAGTTTCTGATATACATGTATGTATGTATATATGTATGTATGTGTATAATAAAATATAACCTTTTTTAATTATTATAATTCCTTATTAGCTTCTCCTGAATCTAGCAGTGTAGTCAGATGTACCTAATGTTGCGTCATTCCGTTCACTGTGTAATTATTTTTTGTGTAATTATTTTTAAATTATTAATGGTCATACAGAAATAAAAATGTAGACTTATTTGCTTTCAAACTGAATATGTAATAACATATTAATATAACTTTTTGGTTTTCTTCCAATATACTTTGCTAATGAATAATTTTATGCTATATATTAATACATAAAAAATTCTTACTAAAATTTTTTTAAGGTGCATTTTAATAAGGAGAAAATATTATACATACATCCGTTTGTATGTGATGGCATTTTAGGCGAAAAACAATGTACATGCAAGCATATATCAATGTAATATTCCAGAAAAAATTCTAAATTTGTCGTAACTTTTTCACTACAGGAGAGTAATTAAGCCACTAATATTCATTAATTTACTTCCATAGCTAGCGCAGCTTAACACCGAACTTTGCCTTCAAGAAAAGCGAAAATTGTTGAAATATAAGCCTTCCTTTTTTTAACTTCACGCTTTATCCCGCACATAGCAGGATAGGCAGAGGGAACTGCAGGAACGGCGGTCCTCAATATAATAATAATATTAAGCCTTCCTACATATAATAGAACATTTACCGCAGTTAAACACTGCCTAATTCCACAACAAAATTAGGGCAACTAATTAAAAATTCAAAGACCACCTGAAATTAAGATACGTATCATTTAACTCGCTTCGTTGTTAGTTTGAGATCATTCCAACCACGTAATTTTGTTCTACACTGAATTTTTTGACTGTGAAAAACATTTAGATACTCTTTCTGGTCTGCTAAATTAAAATGGTAATTTCTTGCTAAATTAGAGACTAATTAAGTGAACGAGTCGGTTCAAATTTTAATTTCTTTTTTTTTATAAAATTCTTTTAATCTTCCAAACTATCAATGCTTAGTAAGTTATTTGAAAGCTAATTATCAGTGACTCATAATTAAACAAAAATATCTATATAGAATAGAAACTCTTGGCAATTGTCTTCTTGTGTGCTTAGTACTTATATATTTATTGGTTAATGAAACTATTTTTTTAGAATTATGTGACATTTAATGATTTCCTAAAAAATTTAAATATACTTAGGGATTATTTTTATAGAGTTATTCAACACTTAGCAACGAAAACAACAAGTTACTGACGGTCTAACCGACCATAAACCGTTCTTAAATTTTATACGTTTTTAAAGTTAAAATTATAAACCCACTATAGCGGTAAATATTAGCACCAGCTTATTATATAGTAGAAAGAAATAGTATTTTCATAAATATACATTAAATATAAACGCTTTGGAACGTTCATTAAAATTTAAGTGCAAATTTGTTGAATCACTGTTAGGTACTTAAAAAATAAACTCGCATAATAGTAACAAAATACAACAAAACAAACACATAAGATCCAGAATAAAAAACCTGTATATTTAAGAGATTATCACCTAAATCAGTGTTATGCTTCATAACAATAGCAGCTATGGCACTTCAAACGGCGTCGCTTGAAAATAATTCATTTAGCCAACCGCTAAACGATCCATAAAATCTCTTTGAGACTGAGACGTCTTAATGATGTAGGCGCTGCGTATAACTCAAGTTTTTTAATGCCCAATGAATCTATGACTTTTTATTTGCATGTTAAAATAGTACTAATAAAATCGACGATCGATTCCAAGGAAAATCTATTTCGATTTACGTTTGGTTGTGGCGGTGTGTTTAATTGACCTATTTTATGTGTTGGACAAGACTTTTCTGTTTTCACGTGATTTTTAGAAAGCATTTGGAGATAAAAATAGGATTAGAAATATCCATCTGCCTACTTTGCTAACAAAAAAGCGTAAGGCAGAATAGACGTAAAAAGTTCAATTAAACTTGTTTTATATAGTAGAGCACACAGTGTCGTAGCGCTAATGTAGGGTGCTCAAATTATGATTAACAAATTCTTAATATTTTTTTTAGCTTCACGCTTTATTCCGCACATGGCAGGATAGGCAGAGGAAACTGCAGGAATAATAGGAACCTAATATTAAGACACTCCGTTGCTTAGTCCCTACTTTCTCCTTCCCCGCTTTCCGCCTTTTTCAAGGCATTTCGTGTTGAGTGGCCTAACTCAATGCCGCGCTAATTGCCAGAGCGAAGAAAATGGAAATAGAAAAATCTGTCATCCTCGAGTGGGAATCGAACCTACAAACCGTGGCGTTTACAGGCAGATGCTCCACCTCTGCGCTACGACGGCAATATTTCATTAAATAAATTATATTTCAATAAATTTAACCTTTTACATTAGTGAAGAATGTAATGATTTATTTACAGATATTTTTCTTAATTTCTTTAAAATGTTATAGTAATGAAAATAACAGAAATATATATAAATCATTTTATTTCTATTTCAGGTAATTCATCTAACAATATCTAAACAGTAAATCGCCAGCAACAGGTCAGTCACATACAAGCCAACTACTCCCCGCACATCCGCACTCAATGCACTCCGATGCAAACAGATGCTGCTATTGTACGATACAAATTGTGCATGAAAATGGCTTTGACCTTTTGAAATACGAGCGAGTAGCGTATTTTTGACAGAGTAAAATATATACAATCAGATGAAATGTTAAAGAGAAAGATTTCTGCTTCGTCAAAAGTTATATTTTTGTCGACTGAAAAGCTTCTAATTTGTTTCAATTGTATTCGAAACATACATACATATATAAAAGTTGTTTGATGTCTATTTGAAGAAAATGCCAGAAAGATTTCATTAATTAAATACATTCAACGTTATATTAAGTTCTGAAATGTAATATCATATTGTTAACAACGGCGGAAAAGTATGAGTATACTGTAATACTTGTCTCTATTGACTGCAATATCCTTGAGTTTTGTGAATAGAAGTTAATACGAGCTTAATCCAAAGTAAAGTGGAACAGCGTTTGACCGTAACCTAAACCGATGGTTGTGGGTTTGAATCAGTGAACGAAATACTACTAGATTTCCTGTCAACCCTGCTGTCCATCTATACTAATACTAGAAAGACGAAAGATTTGTATGTTTATTTGTTAAATTGTTTGTGTGAAATAAGTAAAAAGCTATTGGACCGATTTTAAAGAAATTTGAAATGTAAAATTAAGGAGAAATTTGGGTAAAATGTACCCTTTAAATCTAAAATCAAAATTATTTAAATAAATTATGTCCATTTGTGCGACGTCTGGGCGGTCCGTTAGTATATGATACATGCATATCTAAAATTGTAGTATATTATAACGCCGGTAGATAAAAAATAAACACTGCATATGATATTAAACTTATTTAATCACTGTTTTACAACTTAATATGATGACTTATGCAATAAAAGTAACCCGAATCACTACACCGCCGCCTATTTTATATTACTCTCCTCTCCTCTCCACAACGCACCACCAGTCCTCGCCCCTCCTCGACAACAACTCCCCTCTCTAGTCAACACACCATCTGTTATTTTCGTTACAATATATCATAATAAAATCCTAGAGTAAAATATAATGAAAAAATAAAAAAAATCTTCAATTCAAATGAAAAGTAAATATTTATAAATAAAACGGCAACACATTTAACATTAAAGAGAAGATACATAACAATTCTATATAAACTAACCACCATGTCCCGTCCACGTCCTCAGAAACAAACAGAGCGTCTCGCACCGTCCCTAAAGATATTAAGACCAGATTCCTTCAAAAGTTCCACGACCCTTTTCAAGTAAACAGCTTCTATGAGCGTCTTTCACTATTTCGCATCCTTTAATAAGCCAAGCTCTTCTGAACAGAAGTGAAATTGAAACTTGCCGGTTTCTTTGAAAGGCGATGTGTGTAATTTATTTGACGAGATCACCCTATTGATATTTGAATGTACAATCGACATCGACCCTATGCCTATGTCTATATTTAAGTTGTTACTGAAAGCTTTTATGTATATATGGAATATATTTTTTAAGGAATTGTATAGACTCTTAACCTTTAAAAATATATTATTTGGAATTGTATGAAATATTTAGCTGTGGTGAATGAATAATAATGCTTAGGTTTTATATAGTACGAAATAACGAAATAAAATATTAAAAGATGCGTCACATGACACGTCTTAATAAAATTTGAAGTAACGTTCTCTTAATGTACAGCATTCGAGAAGTGGAATAACACTGTAGTAAATAAAATTTTAGGTATTTTCAAGAATTGATTGCGTAACGAATCTCTACACAGTCCTTTACCAGTGCAGTCACAGCTCCACTATGCCAAGATGAGCCAATATAATACAGCTACCATACAAATTTAAAATTCATATAAACACCTTCATCCATATAGCAATATTTGCTTTAAAGCTGTCGAAGAAAATCCAAATACTACTAAAAGCTACAAGATTAAGCTCAAAATAATATATTTCTCGTAGCAACCCGGGCGTGAATATTGAATATTCAGTTTTGTTCTCACTTTGTTTCCTATTTTATAAACATTAAGATTTTAGATTTTAAACAGTTTGTATGTACATATTTGAACTGGAAAGGTACATTTTAGTGAAAGATAATCTATGAAATACTTTTATTTCAATTTTTAATGTAGTACTTACCTTACGTACCTTTTATATTTTTATATTATTATATTTTTATTAATATAACATATATACAAGAAAGATGTTATGACATTCGTTCTGCTACGAGACTTATTACTATATCAATTTTAAACGTTATATATTGCATATACCAATGTAAATAATACTGTGCTAGAACTCTGTGCTAACATTGAGTTTTCTATATTCAACGTCATATTCATGGATCAATTAATTTCCTTACATTAATTATTTGATTGACTTGCTTGCTTTGAGTTTTAAGTAGTTTACAAAAAGCTTTATTTATATAAATGTTTAAAACTCAATCCCAGTAGTATCCCTTCTATTTCACGTAAGCTAGAGCTCTAAAAACATAAAACAGATGATAGGTCCTATATAGTAATGTGTGGTGAAATCTGAATAGTCCACCACTAAAGCCGCCGCCTTAACAGTTTAAAAGATCTTTTTCCCCGACCTAGATATCGTCTAAAGAAGATTTCAGTATAACTTACACGTGTTTCACTTGCACGTATCTATACTGTGTTAGAAGACGTGTTTGAAGAGAATAATTTATTATGCTTAAGCAATTAAATTGTAAAAATACGTCAACTTAACAGATTTACACTATTTATATAATTATAATTGATTCTAACGATGTATATCGGTCCCAATGTTGGTTGGAATGAATCCAGCAGTCATGGGATTTTTCCCTTGTCTTGGTTAGGAAAAGTACGGACAATAGTTGTTGTTTTTGATTTTGTAGTGGCACAGTAGGAAAATGTCTGATTGTAAACGCTATAGCTATGGGTTCGATCCCCACTCAGGACAACGGTATTTAAAATATTTTTCGAGAATTCCGAGACTTACTGTTAAAACGAGGATCTTTCTATCTACCTGCTGAGAACAAAAAAAAACAGTTTGAGGATGAAATAACAATACACAGATATCTAAGTCAATAAACATTGGGTCAAACTTATTTCAACTTTACCATGATATAAAATATAATAAAAATATCGTTTCATATATCGAATGGAAGCTATTTTTAATGTGCGCTTCTACGATACTCACACCTAAATGTAGACGCCAGTAACATTACTCTGTAATGGTATAGCCATAAAATTTTGTCGTAAATATATTTTCCATTCAAAAATACAGTGTTTGTTCATTGACGTAATAGTTGTTACCTTTTATGAATAAACATAGTTCTTTAATGATATTTAAGTACATATTTGTTATAAGTAAAAATCTTCTTAATGTAGCAATATTATATGATGTTAACTGTTGAAAACTTGACGAATGAAATAAAAACGTTTATAGCACAAAAATATATCATAAATATTTTTTTAAGCTTGACATTGATCTAAAGCTTCAAGTATTACTACACCTCTACATTATTATTACCTCTTTAGAAAATAATGAAAGTACAGGTAAATAACTTTTGTTGAGGAATATACGTGCTAATAATGCATATATTCGAGGATTCTAGACTGAACGACGAACATGGCTCACTAAATCTGCATAATGCAGTTTGCGGTTTCAATTCATTGTAAAACAGTACAGCGATTTGCATTAATTACATCATTACTAAGGCTTGCTAACGTCTAACAATGTATCGACATGACAATAAATATATAAAACACAGAATAACTAGATTTCTAGTGAAGATTAGAGAACGGAGTGTCATGACACTAGGTTTTTCTAACCTAGTTTCATGATCATGACACTCCGTTCTCTATAATAATGAGAAACAAATTAAATATTTTGTTCTTTCCTTTCAAACACTTAAACATCTATTTCTCGACATGTTAACCCACTATTAGTCGAAATGTTTAGCAAGACCCTGCGCGCGTAAAATTAAATTGGAACTCAATTAGAATATTTGAAACTTATTACCTCTACAGTTTTAACAAAAATAAGCGACTAGTTTTAAGAATTTGCCGATAATGTAGGTTCACCATAGTTATTTAAAAAAAATATAAAATAATTAAGTTCGATTGCCACAAATTTATAATCTACATTAACATGTAGCAAACATGTTTAGTGTGTTCTTTAGTGTCGTGTTTAATTATATATTATTTTAGATGCTATATATAAAGATAAATTGAAATATTAAAATGAAATAAAAAATCTCTATAACTCAAAATTTTACAATGAATCCCAACTTTTTTATGTCAAAACAAAATCTACCAAGTTAAATTCCTCCTTACATAGGAAAACTCTAAAACGCAAAATAATAAAAAAAATGTTTTAAAATAAAATATACAAATATTAATCTTGATTCTAATACAATGTTGGTATAGTCCTATATTTCTTCCCCAGTAACCGACGGCTCGTAGTATTGTCGAGCGCGGCTGAATGGAGCTGTGACGTTCATGATTTATTTAAAAATTTTAGGGCTAGTACAAACTTATAGGAAAATAAAAGCATAAACGGATATCAAGGAAGTAAAATAAAAAAATATATAAGAATCACATTCAATAAGAATATTGTTTGCATACTTGAGACAATCAAACAAAAACAAACCTTATTATTAACTTTACAATGTACTCATTCCGTACGGTTATTAGTCTATAAAATATTTATAAACATGATTATTTAAATAAGAACACTAGGTACTAATATTGTGTGACAGTCATGAATAAATAATCTATAATTATATCACATGTACTAAATATAAGACAACATGAGAATAAATTTTAAAAACAATATATGTATATAATGTGTAGTTATTTTGTAATAAAAAATATTTTATAGTGAACGTCTGCGTCTCCCCTTATTCACATCACACATCATCCGGTCGCAGTTTTTTCACGCGCACGCCATGCACAAATCACGCTACGCGCGCATGACTGAAATATTTATTGAGAATTTTAAATGTATACGTTTTTTAGCCAGTAGCCAAAAGTCAGTGATTGATGCCTTAAAAGCTTAATGTGGATTTTTAAAGAAAATATGTCGCGATCCTCATTTCACTTGAACTGCTTTCATTTTTTCACTCTGGTGCTATGTCGATGTTTCATAATCACCTGTGTATTCACTTATTAGACTATGCTTTCGCTTATTTAGAAAATTCATTTTTGTTAGTCTAAAGTTAATTGTGACTTTTTTCTTTTTTCTTTTCGAGACGGAACGCGACTCAACCTTTTTTCTCTACTGGAAAAGAATATAGTTCAACATACAAAAATTATAAAAGTTATTATTAAATTTAAAATATTCATCAATAATTTATTTAGTTTTTATATCATTACATGTTTTGCAACGTAAATATAAATAAATATTAAGAATTCTCTTGAATAAAATATATCTTCTATTAAGTCTACCTTGTAACAGATACTTGGTGCTAATAAATGTAGTATCATTAAGAACTTGCGATACCACTCGTACTGAAACCCACATTACACTGTCTTCTTGAACTACGCGGAAAATAAATACTCCTTTTATCTTGATCAACTTCCCAATTTCCTCGGCATGTTGCATTTTGAGTAAAACTCAGCACTATTGTGTGTTATTTTAACATTACATATATAATATATAATGTCATTGTTTTCTTTAAATTCCATAAATTAGCATTATTTAGTACATTATTAAGGTTTTGTGTTAGTTGGCTTATTGTGTAAGACTAATGATGGTTTAATCACAGTGTATTTAAACAAAATGGGCAGTAATCTATTTGATTTTGATATATATATATATATATATATATATATATATATATATATATATATATATATATATATATATATATATATATATATATATATATAAAGTACAAAGACCTTGTTGATCCGTTCCATTTCGCTCCCCGCTTTTTACATTTCAAGGCATTGCCAGATGAGAGAGAATTAACGCCGCGTTTATGCCTTCAAAATGAAAATAATATATTCACACGGAGTGGAAATCGAACCCGAACTGCTTATAGGCAGACACTATGCCCCTGCGCTACTACTGTCCTTAGGTCTCTAAATCTTATACAATAGTTTTACACGTCAATAATTTTCTTACATATAATTATATACCTATACGTTATTTCAAAGCTCTATACAATGGTAGAGCGTCTGTAATAGTTTCATACGTAACGCTGACGTACTTTAGTTCCAGATGGAGATGCTTGCGTCAGGCAACATCATATGATTATAATTCAATGTGATTTAAGAATAAATTGAGAAAATGTGGAGTTAAGCTTATTTTTACCTAAGCTTTATTCCTAAGTGCTTTATAATGTAAGTAGAACTTTACGTAAGCTTTATTGGTCAGATAAGCTGATACTAACCACAACTCGTTATGCAATTTCTAATACATTCTTATTGAAAAATCCTAAAGATTTATTGATTATCTCACTTCTATTGATTTTCCAAATGACTGTATCTTTACTAATTGGTGTTGAATCCAATAAATAACCACCATGACTCAACACTTTCGTGTCATTTAGGTCAAGATAGGCAGAAAAATACTAAAATAATAAAATACTATTTGTCTCATTTAAAAGCTATAAATACTCACTAACTATCGCGTTCACTATTTAGAATGGTATGAAGAAGACATTAGTATACGGCGAAAAGTGTTCCTGTTTTAAAATTTCTTAGAGATATTTTCTTATATAATTTTAAATACTTCAATAGAAATATTTGTGATATTTAATTTTGTATGTAGCTATATTTGTATATTACATGAATTTCCAAAAAAAAATTACATAGTTTTAATAATAGTTAAATTTGGAGAATGCAATTTTGCAATAAGAGAGAGAAAAAGAACATTTAAAAAAATTACACCCTTAAAATCTTATTAATAATTTTTAAAATGAAAATAAGAATATATCGTCTTATAATTACTATATCGTCTTATAGTTACTGTTGTACCCAACACAATATACAAATATACTATAGTATAAAATGGAAGGCCAAAATTACACATTACATATATGTGTGTATCGAGTAATTAAGGCTTAGTCCCTACATGTACACACATACACGTTACCGTTTACTCTCCATTATCGTCTTAGAAGGATTATTCAAAGTCGTCGGTAAACTGACGGCGCGTGAACAGAAATACTTGGATAGAACATACGCAAATGACATAATCCCTTGGTTCAATGGATTCTTTATTATGGAATTTTAAGTGTTCTTAAAATATACTTAAATTATATGTTTACTAAAAATACACGTATGAAGCAAGAATCAGCAGTAAAGCAGTACCTGTGAGACCTCGGGTAATATTCTAGGAAACATTGTCTATGATACTGGAGGAAGATCACGTAAAAATGAAATGAAAGAAGCGATTTGGTGTTCTTTCTACTTGCGTCGCCCAAGATAGAGCGTTAAGCTAATAAAAATTAAATAATTTTTATTTGTCATTATGGCTATGTCGTTTTATAAATCTTATAGAGCCAATTTGATATGAGAAGAAACTGCTTAGCATTCCATGAATTCTTTTAGCAAAACATAGAGAGAAATTAAATTTTAATTCTCTGCATTTTTAAATTTATATAGGTATATCAAACTATCATTAGGCTTTTGTGATTAATTACACATTTGATATTTTTTAATTTTTTAATAAGACGCCAGAGACGATTATTTGACATAACTTCAGGAAAGGGATAACATCAGTTAGTAGGTTTCATAATCTACTCAAACGGTAGGTAGTGACTTGCTTTAATATAAATAGATATGTATGGAATAAAGGAATCATTACAAGGTTTACGTTGCGTTTAAAATATCGAATATCAATATCACTGGTTGCAGAATAAATTAACTGAGTTGAAGTATGTGACATATTTTAAAAATATTATATAGTATTTTATAAGCTTGTTTCATTTTATCATTAAATTCATATAAATTATTTATGGATTTAGAATTACAAATCCAATTTACCACTCAAGCTCAAAACTTAATAAATAATATAACTCAACTGTAACTAATTCAAATATGGTTTAAGCTAAAAAAAGTTTTTGTTTACATTTCGCTCCCTCTTATCCGCCCTACCTTTTAGTTGGAGTAAATAAATTGTGTTATATACTTTTTCATAGGCATTTGCATTATGAGATTTTGAACGAACGTTACTTTCCATTTGTGTATAACGGTGAAGTGCTGTAAATAAAAGCTGGTTATGCCCGGTGCGATGTAATACATTTTGAGAGGACGATATTTAACAGGACATTGTGGGAAATATAGATGAATATGGCAAATTATTTATATATTTCTAATTGACAATTATATAAAATACAAATCTATTATAATTAGATAACCGTTAAATATATGATATACATGTTAAATCCTTTATCAGTAACAGAGTTGTTGGTAAATTATGAAAATAAAAAAATGCTTAAATTTTTTGTTTTATAACTCAATAAATCATATCACCCAGGTATGTAGCGTTAAGTTCCGCCACCTGTCATGTTTGGCAACATGAGTATAGGCAAAAAATATGTAAACGCATATTTTAATTTCACAGGAAATTTCATTCAGCTGCAGATTGTCATTTAGTTTTGACATGCGTCTATCTTCACTTTACGTACTATTCATCACACTCCGAGTTTCTTGAACGCACATAAATTTAGAGTGAAATAGATAAATTATTTGTTCGTCTCCATTACGTGTGACAATTTCGAAATAATTGAAATTTAGAAGCGTGTTGTAGTTTATTTTAACACATGTACCAATCAACGACGCTGTCGTGTGTTTGAACTCGTAATATTCTCTGCCAATATACTTGGTAAAAATTCAAAATAAACTTTCTAAAGGACTTACAGGCTGTATTTTATAAATAGTCCACTCCGTAGTTTTGGGTCAAAATCAAACACTGTTTTATGTATATAGGCAAGTATTTTTTTATAGCTTCACGCTTTTATCCCGCATATTGCAGGATAGGCAGAGGGAACTGCAGGAAGCATATTAAGCACCTTATTCGAGGCATTGTGTGTTGCAATATATTGCATATTGTTGGCGGAGCTCAGTGCCACGCTTTGCCTGCTTTCCAGAGCGAAGAAAATAGAAATAGAAAAATCCATCTGCTCCGAGTGGGAATCGAACCCTTAAACCGTCGCGTTTACAGGCAGACCCTTACGCCTCTGCGCCACGACTTGTAATATGTTTCTTAACAACATATTGTTTATACAGATAAACATTATTAATGGTACTTACCTAACTTTTTTTATTTTCTAGTTCAGTTTTCAAGAAACTTCGTTCTCCGCTTTTGGTTTTGAGATTAGATCTGTATATAATGTCAAGAAAATACGTTATAACGATAGATGAAAATATAGTACACACTAAACCTTAGTTGAAATTGAACTAAAATCAATATATTGTAGAACGATTCATAGTAGAAAAAAAATTATACAACAATGGATTTTCAAAGTTTATTATTGAGATTCCGAATCAAACAAAACTACACGACGGACGCCGTGTTCAACTTTTAATTGAATCCAGTTACCTTCTACGTCGATAGGCGAAACTTCTTTAATAATTACACCCCGACAGGTATGCTCTAAGTGAGAAAACGTAGCGTTTTTTAAATGACTTGTTCTAAATATTATTTCATTTTATTTCATTTTATATTTATTTAACTGACTTATTCTCAATTAAAAAATGTAGTAGAAAACCTGATTATATTTTTGGTTTTTCGTGATATCAAGAAATAAAGACATTATAAAAAATGACCTACGAAGCAGTCAGTTCTCTAAGATTAATATTATTTCTATATACTATTTATTAACAATTTATCTTAAGAACATTTAGTATAAGTTAAAAAGAGAACGAACCAATATTTGTAGTATCTATCAATTATCTTACAAATGAAAAAAATATATATTAATATGATTATGTAATATTCTGGCCAACCGCATCTAACGATTGGAAATTCCCTTTTTCTAGGTCTATTTACTGTTAATAGAAGTTGTTTTTTATAGTATTTGACCTTGGCATAAAACATATAATAATGTAAAGGTTATTTAAATATTTAAAATCTTTGACATACTTTAAATTAAAATTAAATTTAATAAACACAAATATCTGCTATTGTATACAAACCACTACAATTTTAGCTTTTTTTGCATTAAGTATGTATAAAAATATGCAAAAAGAATACATACGAGATATATGTATATATATATATATATATATATATATATATATATATATATATATATATATATATATATATATATATATATATATATATATATATATATATATATATATATATATATATGCTTAAAAAAATATAAAAAACAGTGTCAAATTTTTCTTAAAAAAATACTACTTGTTTTCGTTACATATATATATATATATATATATATATATATATATATATATATATATATATATATATATATATATATATATATATATATATATATATATATATATATATATATAATATATATATATATATATATATATATATATATATATATATATATATATATATATATATATATATATATGCTTAAAAAAATATAAAAAACAGTGTCAAATTTTTCTTAAAAAAATACTACTTGTTTTCGTTACAGCATTTTTAATAATTATAAGGTTTAAATGCTTACATGTTAATATAAAATCTACATTATTCATTTTAATAATTTATAAATTAACCATATACTTTCCACCCGCTTGTGCTCATACCTTGGAACGCTTGTTGATTGGCATGAGTAAGGTGATATCGCTACCGGCACTGCAATTAAAGCAAACTGTCAGACTGATTACATTTTGGAATTATTATATTATTTTCAGTTTTCCGTTTTAATTTATTAAACTGTTTCAGTTGTTTTCTTCGTTCACTTTATTCGTGAAAACAATAAGATTATAGCTCTTGTTCTTCGCCTTCATTATTGTATTGAAAGTGATTGTTTGTATGTTATAAATGTACAGGATTGCCAAGAATCTACAAGAATGACGAAAAATTATTAAGAGTGATTGTCAGAGGGCATTAGTTACAAATTACACGATAATATTTTTCCATTATTTATGCTGTAAATTCTTATGTGAACGAAATAATACTTATATTGTAAAATAATACTTTAACATTACTTTACAGTAGGTCGGCCGTATGCACTCATTTTGTATGAAATAAAATGCACAAACAAGTAATGTTGTAATGGTAACTATCTGGTTACTTATGTGTAACATAATATACAATTATTAAGTGTGTCACATTATTTTTATTTTTATGTACTAATTTCATGCCGAATTCACAATTATAGGTCAACCGTACACTCTTTTGGTTTTTATTACGCGGCGATTGATATATTTTCAAATTGCATTGACTTGAAAGTTTTAATTCTTTCTGTATTACGGGAGCTTTTAGTCTTATACATAATTTCTCCATGTGGCTGTGGCAAAAAGGCTCTTGACAGATGAACAGCCTAACAGACGGCCAACAAAGTGCCCTGCTGGGATTCAAATTTAGAAAAATGGTATTCTGGTTTTAACAAAATGTGATTATGTAGGTACCTATAAACATAATATATAAACCAAATACTAAACAAAATCAAACAAAAATTCTTTATAATTGTAGTAATTCGTCAGTTCAACATTCATTACTTCTTCAAATATACTTTTACAAACTATTTTCAACAAAAAATTGCCATTATTAAGTAGAGTAGGGTATCCATTTTTGTAAAAATCCTATTTACCTATAAACTTATGTAATAATAAATCTTTAATCCTCTCAGCCTCCAATTTCCTACCGACCGACCTATTTTCTCGATCATTACCATCAGCACCAATTTTTCATCTTAGACATCAACACGGTACGCATTAACACCTAATGACGGGCCATTCTAGTTCGAAGTGCTTGCGATTGAATTTATTTGCGGAGGCTTTTCAAAACTAAGATCTTGAAGAATATAACTTTGTTATTTGAACTTTTTTACATTGTTGAAGGAGAACTTTATATAGCAATATATATATATATATATATATATATATATATATATATATATATATATATATATATATATATATATATATATATATATATATATATATATATATATATATATATATATATATATATATATATATATATATATATATGTATATATATATATATATATATATATATATATATATATATATATATATATATATATATATATATATATATATATATATATATATATATATATATATATATATATATATATATGTATATATATATGTATATATATATATATATATATATATATATATATATATATATATATATATATATATATATATATATATATATATATATATATATATATATATATATATATATATATATATATATATATATATGTATGTATGTATGTATATATATATATATATATATATATATATATATATATATATATATATATATATATATATATATATATATTTGTACGATATTGTCATTTTACTTCATGTCGTTGTTTTTCATATGTTTCATAACTATGGGATTTGCATATAAATTTGAAGTATATTTATATAACATTAATATTTTTTATTATAATAAGCATAAAAAAACTGTGTTCTGGTTAGAAGCTGATAGTTGTAAGTTCAGATTTTATTCTGGGATAGGTTTATTTTAAAAATATTTGTATCTATTTGGTTTAGTTGCATTGTAAGCGGCATTTCGTCATCCACACTATATAAGTAAGAACTCAATGGGAATGAATTAACATCAAAGATCAGATGTTTAAAGTACTTTTTAACGAACATTCCAACCAGTGAAGCAAGTTTAGAGTTAATTCATACGAGAAAAAAAGAGAAGCAATAGGTATTTACTCTATAATAACGATTTTTTTCTTTAATTTGCTATTCTTATAGCCTGGACAGGCCGAGTTCTTACTCGTGTTCTGGCTTGAGTTCTTTCTTGGCCTATCCGGTACTATTATCATTTTGTTGCTGAAATATCTTTTAGAATTGGCTGTGCCTTTATACTTAAGTAGGGAGAGAGAGAGACTCAGACAGAAACTCCTAAAGTGTACACTTGGTTAACAAATTCCAGGCTATGCTCTTTCTTTAACGCGATTGAGCCCACCGCACAGTAAATCCATGTCTTGTCATTTCACGTAAGTTGAATGTGTCATCTTATTTCATGGGGTTCAATAATGCACAATGTAGATTTATTTTATCAGAGAATATTTGTAAATTTCTATAAAATAATTCTTTCCTTTAGACAAGAAGAGAATTGTAAAGTGATTAATTAAGTGTTTTTACTTAAATGCGGATAAGGAGTGGTAATGAAAAAATTGTGTATAAGCAAACTGTAGTACTATCAACACAATAAAGATAATTTATATTGCAGGTACGTACTAAATATGTTTGGCCTCTACCACGATACGCTGTCGATTCTATGAACTACATTTGAGGTGTTTATTCTATGCTTATTTGGTGATTTTGTGACATGATTATGAACTTAATATCAAGGGATATTCCTTCTACATGTCACTGGGATTATATAGAAAACCTATAGCCAAAATACTGTATTCTTTGCTTTCTAATAGAATGTTTGGTATTTAGTAGCGTAATCCAACGCCGCGTCACTAGATCGAATAAAGAGTAGGAAAAAAAATCTTTGCATGTTAAATTCGTAACAATTACATATAAGACTTTAACCTACTGCCTCTATTGTATCAAATTAATATTTATCGTGCGAAATCGAGACGTAGTTACGCGCAAACTGTATAATTTGATAAATAATGAATAAAAAAGTTATAGCTTCTAAGTATTTCTTATTATAAAACAAAGCAAGGTCTTGGAACAATGGTAATCCAATACGGCCAGCGAGATAGCTTTAGGTACGCTTGATGGACACACCATTTGATTTAATTCTTGATAACAATATATATAATTAACTATAACAACTTCTGATTTTATGATATCATAAAACCGTCATTAAATTTGCATAGAAGTTTTATTTTTGTAATGTACTTATTTAAATGAAAACTATAACTTTATATACATGTAGGATATCATTTTATATAGGTATGTCGTGGGGAGTATGGGATAAAAAATGGATTTTCGCTCCAGTAAAAGTTGTATCAGTCAAAATATCAGTTTAATGTTGGATAAATATAAAGACAAAAAAACAATTAGTTAAATTATCCCCTCACGCTTGATGCAATGAATAGCTAAGAGAAATGTATTTTAAGACCAAAAACTAATTGAGTATATAATGTAATTTTTAATTCTATTCTTTTCTTATGAACATTACATGAACACGCTATAAGCTATACAGCGTGAAAATTTGGAATCCATTTGAAATCGAATACACTCTTTGATAACGAATCCGCGCTATTATTGCTGAGCTTTTCCTGTACTAAAAATAACACAGTTGAAACTATATATTTTTTATTTCCTTATTTTACTTAGGTACATGCTTACTTTGTTTCTTATATTTTTTTATTTTTTATCTTGATTGTTTATTTTTTATTTTTTTACATTCCTGTTCTTTATGATAAGCAATTTGCTCGAAAGATAAAAATTATTTATGAAGATATTATTGATTGGACAGTGTCTAAGACACTCTGTTCCCTGCTTTCCGCCGTTTAAAAGAATTACATGTTGAGTGGCAGCACTCAATGCCACGCTTTACCTTAGTTGACAGAGCGAAGGACATGGAAATGGTAAGAACCATCTTCCCCGATTGGGAATTGAACCCACAAACTGTCGCGTTTACAGGCAGACGCTACGCCTTTGCGTCACGACGGTCATTAAATTGAGCCTATTTCATTAACACATCCATTTTCCGTCTTTCCCCTGAACTATTATATACAGTTTGTTTTTAAAAATTATCCTCCTTTAGAAATCCAAGTCTTCAATTCCCAAACTTCAATTATTCACAAGTGACAATAGTAACTGAGTAGTACAATTCCATATTGTAAACCTCACAATACAATCATATGGAGGTAATGTATGGAATATTTCAGTAAGAACAAAGCATATAGCTCGTCATACATACGTACTCGTAATTTCGTTGTCTGGGAACAATATCAATTAGTTTGATGAAATGCTTTGTCAGTGATAAATCTTTTCGTTGTAACTGAACACAAACCCTGAAAATTTAAAAATTTTTATATACAAACCTCTATAATAATGACGCACAAATGTATGTAAAGTATTTTTTTCGCTGCTCATTAATTCAATATAACATATTATATATTATATATACGTATATACATTAATATATACGTAATATTGTATATTAATGATTGAAATGAAATAAGTTGCTATATTAAGATTAGTTATACCCATTCATTATGTTATTAAAATGATTGTAGCATATCTAACTATGGAATCTCTATAATTTTAATGCGTTATGTGGCATATTAAAATATACTAAAATAACATATATATATATATATATATATATATATATATATATATATATATATATATATATATATATATATATATATATATATATATATATATATATATATATATATATATATATATATATATATATATATATATATGTATGTAATGTTAGTATATATTTATAATATTATGGCTGAAAGTACGGTCGTGTCGAATATATTGGTGACGGGACTAATGTTTACTTTTTTCTGGCTCCTTTCCTTTGGGATAGTGTAATATAACATCAGGTGACATTTGCATTCAACGCCCGAGGGTGAATCTTTTTAACCTTGACTTTACACAGTCTGTAATTTTATTCTATTTAGAGTGGGACAGCGTCTTTTGCTGTAGACGCGATTGTGAATTTGATCTTCTTTAGAAACATTGAATTATTATTTGTATCGGCATTGGCAAGACTAATGTCAGTTCTACACGCAATGTCTTGAATTTGTACAGGAAGCGATGAATAGTGATGCGATAAAAAGCGATGAATAAAGTTAAAAGTACTTACTGTAATTATTTAATATTTATATTTAAGTATTGAGTGTTTTTTTAGCTTCACGCTTTCACCCGCACATGGCAGGGTAGGCAGGGGGAACTGCAGGAACCATATGAATCAAGTGTCACTCCGTTGCTTAGTCTCTGCTTTTCTCTGCCTTCTTTCGAGGCATTGCGTGTTGAGTAGCGGAACTCAACGCCGCGCTTTGCCTAGTTGCTATAACGAAGAAAATGAAAATAGAAAAATCCATCTTCTCAGAGTGGGAATCGAACCCAGAAACCGTCGCGTTTACAGGCAGACGCTCACGCCTCTGCACCACGACGGTCCTCTGTGTTAATTTTAATAAATGTCTATTGACTGACATTTTTAACTAATAATATATCTTATTAAAACAGAATATAGTGTAGGTCATATCAGCTTTCAACCTGCTATTTAAACAGATCTGGCAGACAAAGCGCGGCATTAACATGCGAAAATTGGGGTAAGAGATTCACGGAGTATATTAATTCTACGTTCGCTCCACCTATCCTACTAAGCGACAAAAATAGCTAATTTTTCTCAACAGAACACATATTAAGTTTGAATATGTGTACCTTTATGTCATTTGTTATGATGCGATTTTGTTTATTGATCCCAAAACAACTACAAATTGAGATGTTAATTTTAACAATAATTATATTTCATAAAGAATTCTCTAGTATTATAACAAACAAACCTAACTATCTTGTTTTTTTCCCTTATTTTAGTAAGCCATATATATTTTCTTTCAACGAACCTTTCTATTTTAAGTGAAACCCTACCTTCAAAAGTCTAAGAAGACGTTTTGTAAAAGCGTGAGGACCTTGGTGTTTTGTCAGTGATTCTAACGTCGTAGTTAATTTAGCCATAGCTAAATCAAAATATACACCTATACATAGACATTTTTTACTTATTTTGTACCAAAGACTAAATATAAATAATAGTTTTAAAAGCCTTATTTAAAACAACAACATAATAATTATGATTACTACTATATACTTACTTGCCATAAAATAGATTATATCAGTCAAATGAGAGTAGTACTTACCTACCGAGAGTGCGACTTCAAAACTTGACAAACTTAATATTGCAGTCGTAACCACTCATTTTGTATAAAACGAATTACGAAATACGAAACGAATTACAAAATATAAGTGTAAGTAGTAGTTTTTTTCTTCGAGAGTTGAGTTTGAGGTTTTAATTAACATGGTTAAAAACAATTAATAAAAGTAGATAAATTTTAAACTTCCATCATATTTAACCATTTTGTATGAAACGGTCTAAAGTATAATTTTATATTATTCATAATACCAAAGCGACGACCTTGGCTTGAATACTATTATATATATATATATATATATATATATATATATATATATATATATATATATATATATATATATATATATATATATATATATATATATATATATATATATATATATATATATATATATATATATATATATATATATATATATATATATATATATATATATATATATATATATATATATATATATATATATATATATATATATATATATATATATATATATATATATATATATATATATATATATCTTCAAAGCCAGTTCATTATATTATAAGCATGAATAAGGTCTAGCATTTTTAAGCAGACTCACCTAGTCTATTCCCGGAAGAATGAAAAGTGACATTGACGACATTCATAAAAAATTCCACATATTCCTCCCGAACGTAAGAGACCTGACGCTAAATGAATAGAAAATTATTTATATATAGCTATATATGCAGCCGCTCGTTACAACCAGTAATAATAGTGCTTGGACACTATGTCATATTATATATTTTTACGGTAGCAGTTTTTGTTTAGCGTTTTAATAAATTGAAATAACCTAACATCCATACATACATATATATATTTTATTTAGTAATATATATATATATATATATATATATATATATATATATATATATATATATATATATATATATATATATATATATATATATATATATATATATATATATATATATATATATATATATATATATATATATATATATATATATATATATATATATATATGTATATATATATATATATATAACTGACTCATTGTGTCTAATGTTTCTAACAATATTAATTTTAATATATATTATTCGTCTTAAGTGGTATCTAAATTTACAAAGACTGTCTGTCAGCTGAAATTTTCTTCAACAATTTTATTATATGTATGTTTTGATGTAAATTTTATTCTAATTTTTAGTGCATTTCATAAAAAAAAGTCATTTAACCTCATTTTAATTATAAGTACTAAACACCTATTATGATAACATTCGATATCCGATAGTACAAATAATTTAAGCCGGCTATAAACATGTCAAAATTATCGTAAATATCGTATAGAGAACCATAAACATGTTATAAAATTTATGATAAAACCGATAAAAATTGTAAAATTTTACAAATTTATGAAGCGAAATTACGCCGATGTATGTTTGTAAGTGTTGTCTTATCGAGTTAATTATAATATAATATTGATGGCCATATGGTTTTTCGGTTGGTATACTTTTTGTATGAATAGTTATCAAAAGTTTGTAACTAGACTTATACGTACTAAAGGTTTTTTTTATTAGAACGGGGCAAGGCAAACGAACGTTCGGGTCACCTAATGATACTAAAGGTGTTACAGATACGTTTTCTGCCTCTAGGGTGGAGGTAGACGCGTTCTTTGAAGTTATCAATGTCGTATCGACATGGAAACCTTCCGCCGGTGTTCCACAGTTGTGTGGTACACGGTAAAAAGTTGTTACGAAACCGTGCAGTGGTAGAACTCAAAGTGTCTTTAGAGAATTCAGTGACAGGCAGGCAGTGGCATTAGATCAAACAACTCCTCAGAACACTCCATAAACTGCTTCAAACTTTTCTTTTATATAATTTGCATAAAAAACTGTCAATATATCTAATTAATAATTAAATATATCTAATAAATTATATTAATATTTCATTTCATTTTAGGTCTATACCGATATCCTACCTACCTTTTTTTTCTGATTTCTCGTAGCTAAGAGCATATATTACAAAAAATAAACTGCAGTGATACCTACCAGATAAAATTATTACTAATCGAGAGATTTATTGAAACAAACACGCAATGCTTTATTGAAATCGATTCAGCCTATCATAAGCAAATTAAACGTTAATATTACAAACAAAATTTTAATTGCAAAAGTTTTGTAATTAAAAGTGAGTTTGAACACATGATCACTATACGTAATGAAGCAAAAACAGGCTGTAATTAATATTTTTCGTATTACGAAAGCGAAGACCTTGGCTTGATTACTGTTTTAACCCTGGTCGAGCCTATTCCCACGAGCTTCCAAGTTAATAAGAAGAGCTAAATATAACCTTACTAATAAGGTTTTCATTATTGCAAAATTTATCATGAATCATTTAATATAGATGGAAGGAAAGATTGTCATGGCGCAGTAGAACAGATAATTACTGTTTACACTATGGTTTATTTACAAGTTTATTTATACTTATTTACACAATTAATTGTAATGTATAATATAAAGGTGGAATCAGAAGAACGGAGTTGTCGCTAATCAGTGAAGTACACTAGACAAGTTTTGGTTTAAGGAATTTGTATTATAATAAAGTTTAAGATGTTGTCAGGCCATTGTGATTCAGCGGTACAGCGTCTGTTTGTAAATGCGTTAGATGTGGGCTCATTTCCTATTTGATGAAAATGGATTATTTTATTTCTTTACACTACTAATAAGACAAAACTCGGCGTTGCTATTCGCCTCTTAATACACAATGTCTCAAAATTAAGCCGAAACATTCCTTTTGACTATTTTACTATAATCGTTTCCTATGTAGAAAACGTAGTATAAATGCAGTGGTTTAGGCTGTATTTAATTAAATATGATTTAAAGGCAGGTAGTAGTGTAACAATTTTACAAAACACAAAAAAAACTTATATTACGTCATTTTTTATTTCATATGTATTCTGTAATTCCTTCTAGTTCGCCAGATTCCATAAAAACTAAGCTCGTGACTTTGACGCAATATTAGCTTAGACTATATATTATATTGTTAAAACTAACAAGAAGTTTCAAACAAAATTATTCGTTAATTATTAACGTCTGCCTATAACGCGACGGTTTCTGGGTTCGATTCCCACTTTGGGAAGATTTATTTTTCTATTTCCATTTTCTTCGCTCTGGTAACTAGGCAAAGAGCAACGTTGACATCCGCCACTCAACACGCAATATCTCGAAAAAGGCGGAAAACGGGGATGGAGAAAGCAGGGACTAAGGAACGTAGTGTCTTAACACTAGCTTCCCACGGTTCCTGCAGATCTCTCTGCCTATCCTGCCATATGCGGGATAAAGTGTGAAGCTAAAAAAATATTTCAATCGCTTTATACTGCATCCCAATAGTATTAAAACTTTCCACCCAATATTCGACTTACATGTTGAAAAACGGTATTCATTTCTTAGAGTGGGAATGGAATCCACAACCGATGTGGTACATTCTTTGTACCATTTCGCAATACGATAACCCCTTATAACTTAAGTAAACTAAATAATCCTAGCGATTCTACAATATTCATATATAGATGTTGCATTTTACTAATATTAAAAGTGATTTATTAAAGTTCCACTTTGTAATTCGCTGTATTAAAATTTAGAAAAAATCCAATTAATTTTCTATACATCTCGATTCGTCTAGTCGTTTTTGCATGAAACAACAACAAGCATTTATCCATCCAAAATCAATTCCCACATACATACTTTCACATTTATATAAATAGTAAGAATATTAGACTGATATTAGATTTTAATTAAGATCACAAAGTATCCATTATCATGTTGCCTCCACAAGCAAAGCCACGGGCGAGCACTAGTGTTATAAAAAAAATAACCTAAATATCAGGTTAATGGCGGCCGCAACGGCGACCTTCATAAATTATGTTTCATTAGCTTACGTCATGTTGATGATCCTTTAAATAATTAATTAAAATAACTACTCACAGTGGTTTTTACGTTTACAACATGTGTCTATAATGGTCATATATACACAATGTATGACTATGACAGACTACAGACTGTTATGGCGCAGTTATCACGTTTCAGTAATATATGCGATGGTAGGTTCAAAATTTACATAGAAATTAGTCATTTGTTTTTTTCAAAACACGCCGTTTAGTTCCGCATATCCATCAAAATTGGCAGAAAGTAAAGGATCTTAACATTCTTTTTCTCATTTTGCAAACTTACTGTAAATTGTTTAAAATAAATCAATGAAAACATTTAAAATTATATTGCATTAGTCGAATTATTATGTAGGTATTAGGTATTAAAGTGTATTTATGCGGCGTAGTAATGCAACACTGTATACTTCTAATTAACACAGCTTAAGTTATTCAATTACGTTCTGCCTTTTTGGATTCTATAATAAAATGGAACATATATGTATTTTAATAATAATTTTAATATAAAATTGCTTAAAAAATATATGAAGGAAACCAAAGCATGTATTGAAATACTTTGGGGGAGATCAACTAAAGCCTTTTATTTATTTGTATGTATAAAAGGAATATTGAACGACTTAAACTTATATTATGACATAAAGCTACTTGTTATATTGACTTGAATTCAATATATCTATACGGTAATTATAATATCTACTCGATATCAAATTCTTTCCTAATACAATTACGTAATATAGAACATGCGCCATCGTGACGTTGTCGAAGAGTAAGTACTATAATTTTTTCGAAATGACACATTGTTATTTCTTGGCACTGTAGTAATATGAGAAATATCAAATAAATAAATATACATATATAAGAACATAGTGAGAAAACGCTCCATTCTTTATTTTCGTTTGTGGACATATTTATAGAGAAAAAAAATGAAAATAATTAATTACCCTAAATAGGAATCAAATTTACGACCACTTCTTGCGATAACCTTAAACATACTAAACTCCTTATTCTCCTTATATAAATAACATAAATCAAAAGTACAATTACTCTACATTAGATCATCTAATTCATGTTACTATAAATCATCGTTTAAATTGCATCACACAATGGTTGTTTGTTTTAATAGCAATGTCTAAACAGACTGATCGTTCAGTGGCTAGCTTGTGGTGTATGACGTCATTATGTAAATTATTGTATATTCTATGGAAGTGATTAGGAATAACATTTATTTAGTGTTGTTTACTTTTGTACCGGTTTAAAGGGTATTACGTTCGCCATACTCTATATTTTTTTTAAATATGCTTGGGTTTATACATTATTTTTGTATTTCTATATATTTTAAAACAATAATATAAATTATTAATATAAGTACAAATTAATATAACAGAAAGAAGGAAAGAAGAAGAAGAAAGATTTTTATAGCTTTCGATGTCTACATAGCATTTTATGTATAAATATATGTATATTAAACTGTCTTATATATAGTAGAATGGGAAAAGGAAATATAGTTAGAGACTCCCTACATTCAACCTGGTTTTGGTAATATACCTATATACATACGTGCGTGTTTATATATTAAAGAGTCAACGCTACATTCAGTCTTCGCAATGGGGCTATAAAATAATAATAATTTATTCCCCTCAATGAGAATCCAACCCACAACCGTCGCGTTTGGTCAAACGCTGTGTTACTGCGTCATTATAGCTGCAGAATAAGATAAACATCATATAAGTAAAAATTAACTTTGAACGTTTACGACTATACCATGTGGTGCCAACATTGCCAAAATCTTGTTACAAAGACGTCGTATATCACCAAAACATTATTATACTGTGTGGTTGTAGCTACAAGATCAAAGAGCTCAAATCTAGGTCTCTAAAGAGAAGGAGACGTAAACCCGATTTTGCTACAAAATATGAAATATATTTTTTATTACAAAATATTGGAGTGTCTCATCACTAACTGTTTCATTACTTCATAACAACATATTTTTACATTAACTTGTGTTGTTGACTGAAAAAAATTTTTTATAGCTAGGAAATGCAATTTACGTACACTGCTCATGCGCATAACAAACGTACGGATGATCTTTAATATGGGACTCACCGGTAATTAAATCCCGCTAAACCCAGCAGGAACCTCTTCACTTATATGGATATGCTGTAGGATCGCTCGCGTATACCACTACGACGCCTCAGTGAAAGTCCCTTTTGTAGGTTTTCATCGATCTTAGGGCTTAGTCAATTAGCTTCTATATAATAAATGAAGCTTTAGAATTAGTCGCTCAACTCAGACAGCTCTTACTGCATTTGGATTTTGTTAAGCAGCAAGCAGTTAGAGAATCTTCCCACACGGGAGCAACATATAATAGTATCTCAACACGCCAGCGGACAGCATCCGGCAAGAAGAATCTGGCCTCCGAGATTAAACAATAACCTGGTCCAGGTGGTAGTCACAAACTTTGGTAGAAACTGAATAAAGTGCACTGCAAACGATTATTTATGTCAACAAAAACAAAATATCATAACTTTTATTTTGTTAATTTAAAATGAGTTATATTTTAGCATTTTTAGGTTGTATATGTTTGGTATAGAAACGTATATACATCTGAGATGTACAGTAGATTTGTTTGGTGTGAAAATTCCTAACTCGCTGGCAAACTCCATCCACTGTATTACGTATTTACGGAACTTTAGCATATGCAATTTTTCTCACAATGTTTTCATTATTCACTAAGGTTGTCAGTTGTTTGGAAATAAGCTTAGTGTACTTTTTATTTGCTTGTAAATTCTAACTGTTTTAAAGACGAAAACTAGTAAAGACTTGACAACTATCGATTAGAGAATTTAACAAAACAGTATGGGGAACAAAATTTATTACAAAACACTCCGTTCTACGTTTTTCAATTTTTTTTTTTTCAGATAATTCGCAATGGGCGGCGTAACTTAGCCCGATCATATGAGAGTGATATATATCAGCTTTTTTAATATACAAAATATTTTTAAAATATATGAAAAGGTATCGTGACAACCCTGATGAAGCAAATCATACGGTAGAACAGACACTATCGTAAGTAGATAAAAACGTTTTTGTATTATAGAGTTGAAACTGACTTACTTAACGAAAAATAATTTTTTGAATATGTTCAAGATAAATATATTTTACTAAGGAATTAAATGGAGCAACAAACATTGCTTACTATCATAGGTAACCGTTTAGTAAAATTGCGATCTAAAAATAAATAAAAAGTAGCTGATACAATTTAATTTGCATAATATATATAAATCAATTTATATAAATCAATTTATATAAATCAATATAGTGGGGTATAGTGACCCAGAAACCAGATTGCAGATTTAATCTTAGCTTAAAAGATAAATTTGATAGTTATAGTCTTTAAGTTAGGCTATTTGTTTTTCGTATATGGATATTGTATAATAAATTTATACAAAAAAATATTTGGAATCCCCTTTGGCTACTTCTCGTACGAATCTGAAATAGTGCTTGTTGATCGTAGTTGCTCAAAGCCGCGTTTACTACTAACCAGAATAAAAATAAATCATTTCCTTAAATGGAGGTTGAACCCAGAACCACTGGGCTTACAGTGTCATACCTCACTTTATTTTCTAGAATATAATGTAAAAGGAAAGTTATATCTATATATTTAATTTCAATATCGGAGCGTCTGCCTGTAAGCGCGTCGGCTTTTGTTCTGTTTTCGCCGCTCAACACGCAATATCTCGAAACGTCGTATATTCCGCCGAAACAGAGTGTCTTAACACTTATAATAAGTGTCCTCTACTAGCTAATAAAATATATCCAATTATTTGAACCCAAAACCATCACGCCTCTTTTTCTACTATGTAAAGGAAGTAAAACTACAATAACACATTAAATTGTAACATTCCAGACCAAGGCTAGGTCTCTCGGTATATAATAGCAAAGTTAAACACTTTTAACTTAATTACATCAATTGTAATGCCTAGAATACTATGGACATATTTATGAAATATGACCCAATCTTATTACGTCATTAAATACGTTAACCAAGCGATTAAAGTCACGACAACGTTTTTTAAAAGCCCTTATTAAATAGATTTTTTATGTAAAGATGTGTTTTATAACATATACTTAAATAGATTACTATTTTTACAAGGAAAAAGGGAAAATATATTTAAACACATACAATTTTGTAACATGTCGGGAGTCGAACCCGCGCTTCTTGGATAACGTCTAAATGGCCGTAACTCACTAAACTGTACGGTTACGACACTTGAACGGATTTAAAAAGAAAAGATTTAAGTCAAGATGCGATGTTAAAAATACCATACTATTATTTCTTATGTAAAAACGTAAACAAATTAACGAGAAGTAGAAACAGCTTGTACTTAAATCTAATATTTTGCATTCATCACTTTGTATTCACGGTACTTTGTAAGATCCCATGATCATTATAAACCTGACCTTTGATCATTATACTCAATTTCAGAAACTATACGTTCACAGTGTAAGAAATAATATATGTATTTAAGTTTATATATTACATATTGAGTAAAATATAAAGTTATTAAATTTGACGCAGTTTTGGCAAAGTTTTTGAATTTATCTATATGTGCGATGATTGTGAGTTCTCGATCCATCGGACAGTTAGTGTTTATTTTTATAATTTTTAAAGTGTTAATCTACACTGAAGATAGAAAAAATACTTAAAGAAAAAGGATAAATAGATGAATAAAAAGATGCTAACAACAAAATAAATTGTGTGAAGCATGAAGCATGTAAGAATTTCGACGCAGCGTGATGAAGAACACATGGCTCAGTGGTGAGAGCGCTTGAACAGTTTACAAGAGGACGCGGGTTCGAATCCCGCTGCGTTCAAATTTTTACATGTTTTATTTGAGCAATTAGCTTTTAGTTTCTTTTCATCGGTTCGACTTGTGTAGTAAAAAAAATAAATCTAAATGTTAACACTTATTTTTCTAGTAGTAATACATAGCAACTGTCGTGGCGCAGAGGTGCAGAGTTTGCTTATAAAAACGACGTTGTTTACGTTCACATCCCATTTGGAAAGGTTGAATTATTTCATTTTACTTTTATTCTATCTGGCAACAAGGCAAGCGCGGTGTTGAGTTCCGCCACTTAACATACAATGCTTCAAAAGACGATAAGTACGGAACGGAGTGTTTTAGCACCAGTTTCCGATGGTTCCTGCGCTTCTCTATACCTATCTTGCTATAAGCAGGATAAAGTATAAAGCTAAAAAAATAAATAGTAAAAAAATATGTGCAATACATTTTATAAATATTAACTCATTATTATTTTTATACAGGTAATGGCATGACGTCAGCAGTAAGTAGGCATCATGATGCAGTAAATATTACATTTACATTTAAACACGCTTCTCGTAATTATATGAGAAGTCAAAAGACTTGATGGATGAACTGCCTTTACCTCGCATGCGATATTTCAATTAAATATCATTTAATAATTACTTAAGTCATAAAAATTAAGGATATTGTTCTATGTTAATTTAAATCTAGTCTAAATCTATGTGTAATTTTCGTCAGATAAACACTTAATTCTAGTTAAAATAGTTAAAGCCAGAGAGAACTAAAAGAGAATAAATATTATGAAGACACTCCAATCTTCATTTTCAATCTGAATTGAAAACATAGAGTGTTAAATATTATTATTCAACGGCGCCTATTGTTTTATTAGACCTGAGAATTTTAAATGTATAAATATTTAATCATTCATTGTTAGATATCGTCCCTCTATATATAATATATTAAGTTTTAACGTAAACATTTTTGATTGAAAACTATTAAAAAAGATTGTGAAATTCAATGTTACGTTTTACTGATACAAATAGATTAATCAGTGACTTGAATCCTAAATCATGAAGCCTAGTAAAACAAATACTAGGTGTACTATGACATTAAATAAAATCATATTTTGTAAAAAAAAGCACAATCACAATAAAAAAATAACAAAAAGATTTTTATTTCTTGTGAAAAATACAATGAGAAATATATTACGTATTTCAAAATACATTATATGATATTAAAGTATTATTTTAAATAATTATATTAAAATTTACATATTATTATAAGACTCAAGGTCAACTTGCAAGATTGTAATAACTACAGTAATTGGTTTGTCAGCTCAATACGATTTTTTTTTTATTTTATTTTTTTTTAGCTTCACTCTTTGTTTCGCTCATAGCGGGATAGGCAGAGGGAACCGCAGGAACATTGGGCACCTAGTGTTAAGACACTCCGTTCCCCGCTTTCCCCATTTTCGAGGCATTGCGTGTTGAGAAGAACTCAACGCCGCGCTATGCCTAGTTGCCAGAGCGAAAATAATAGAAATGAAAAAATTCATCTTCCCCGGGAATTAAACCAACAAACTGGGACGTTTACAGGCATACGCTGCGCCTCTTCGCCACAACGGTCCTTTTTTAACTATATGCGAGATGAGATTCAAAATGATTAACATTTGTTTTTATTTAGTAAATAAAAAAAAATGTAACATTGTCACAGGTTCTTACTTAAAGCAGAGGGATCTTCAAGTTTGACACTTGACTCTACACTTGCCTCAGATTCTATTTAGAGTCTAGATCTATTTAGAGTGAGGAAATTATAATAATTCAATTCTTCTGGGTTGTTTTAAAAATATACATCATAAACCATTTTGTAATATAATATACGTTTACATTTTTGTCCGTACATTTTTCTTTATATATAATTTTACTTTTTTGTACTTTCTATTTATAATTTACTATCTATATAATTGTTTTTTAGTCTACAATTCTTTTAAAAGAAAAATATAGAATTGTTACAAAAATTATTTTAAAAGTTTTACTATATCTAAAACAAGATATATATTAAGATTATTCTTAATATATATCTTAAATTTAAAATCAAAAATCAACCAAAACAAGTCTAATATAATAATAAATCACGTCCATTTATTTTGTAAAACAGTGTACGCACTTTTCATTTCATACCTACTACTTTCCTGAAACCGGCTTCACCCTAGGGGGAGGGGGTGAGCACGTGTGTTTCTATCTATCTCTTTCTAACTCCATACAAAAAACTTGGTTCCGTCTCTGTCTGCCCGAACCGATCAGCGCACGCATTGCAGGTGAATCCGCTATTTAGTCTTTAGTTGCTCTCTGACCGTCACGTGGGCGGGACGTGTTACGTTTTAACACATTTCCCGCGAAAATTTACGTTACATTACGATTCTAATAGATTTTCAGAATATTCTAAATTAAAATCTTTTTTATATATTATTTTATTGTATGTTTATGTGCTTATGAACTGTGTGAGTCGTGTTCACGAAGCTTTTTGTGATTAATTTCGCAGAATCAATAGGCGAACGGATTTTCACTCTACATTCCACGTGAGTATTGAAATTTAATTTTCACGCCAATTTCGTGTTCATAGAATGGAAAATTTATTGTAAAGTTTCCCTATAAATATCGGCGCTTTCAGTCAAAATTTCATAAAGCTCGCTAAAAGTTCGAGTGACGTTATATGTTATAAAATATACTTGTTGATATTGTTTTTAAATATTTAAAAAAATATATATAAAAGTAATTTATTAAGACGGAACTTGAACTTGTAAATTGGGAAGCCGAGTTTCTCTCTTGCGTTTGTGTTAATGAGATGGTATCTGTATTTTATAGTATACTCAACAAAATAATAGAACAATTTGTACCAAAAAAAATTAAATTTAAACCTAAAAACTATCCTCCATGGTACACTAAGGCTTTGATTAGGCGATTGTCCGAAAAGTACAAACTTCGTGTAAGGTATCGGAAGTATAACAATCCCAGAGATGAATATGAATTTCGGTTGCTAAGAGATCGTTGCAATAAATTATATGATGAATGTCACCAAATATATAAGCATAAGATTCAGGAGGCTCTTACTAGAGATGGAAAAACATTTTGGCGTTACTTTAATAACAAGCGTTCAAATTCCTCATATTTACCAGCAAATATGCATTTAAATGACGTTACTGCGAAGGCTGGTTCAGAAATTGCTAATCTTTTTGCGCATCACTTCTCA
This sequence comes from Dione vanillae, assembly GCA_037178615.1. Lineage (NCBI taxonomy): Eukaryota > Metazoa > Arthropoda > Insecta > Lepidoptera > Nymphalidae > Dione > Dione vanillae. The sequence goes on from JAZFAU010000024.1 coordinate 5,790,897, forward strand.
TCTGTATATTCTGATAATTTAATTACAAATCAAAATTGCACGACTAGTAATTACGAACACATAAATGAATTAAAATTTAATAAAGTGGAAGTCTACAAGGTATTGCGGGACATAGACAGTAAAAAAGGCCCTGGCCCTGATAATATTTCTCCTTATTTTATTCAAAAATGTGCAACACAATTATCGTTGCCCCTTACCAAAATTGTTAATAGATCTTTGGCAGACGGCAAATTTCCTGAATTGTGGAAAAAAGCTAGAATCATACCTATTTTCAAGAAGGGTGCACCCGATAACATCAAAAACTACAGACCAATTTCTATATTATCCAGTTTCTCTAAAATTTTTGAAATGCTTATAAATTCCAGGTTATCCTGTTTTGTTTACAAATTTTTAACACCTTTTCAACATGGCTTTAGAAAAGGATATTCTGTTCATACAAATCTCTTATGTTTTGTCAGTGATGTAGCACAAGAAATTGATGGTGGCCATCAGGTGGATGCCATATACACCGATTTTAGTAATGCTTTTGATAAAGTACATCATCCTACATTGCTGAAAAAGTTAGAATCTATTGGCTTTGGAACTTTACTTTTGGAATGGTTCCGATCATATCTTTCCAATCGTCCGCAAGTGGTTGCTGCACAGGGTTATGAATCTATCACATACTATGCAAAAACTGGGGTCCCCCAAGGATCACACCTAGGCCCATTGCTGTTTCTAATTTACATAGATGATATTAAATATTTCGTACATAATTGCCATTTTGCTCTTTTTGCCGATAAAATTATGAATAGCTGTGTGCAATGTGAACAGGCTCTCCATAAAATTAATATCTCAGTCCCATGTCGCCCTCCTAGGAAACCTAACAATAAATTGTTTTACATAGCGAAGTCACGCACAAATGTTGCTAAGTTTTCCCCGATAAATAGAATATGTGGCCAGTACAACGATTTGTGTGCATTAACAAATAATATTGATGTTTTTTCCGATTCCTTGCCGAAGTTTAAGCGAAAAATTTGTGATGTTTTGTCCAGTTCTGTTATTAAAATTTAGCTGTATTAGTTCTTCTTCTTTTGTTATCTTTGTTTTTTTTGTAATATTTTTGTAATCTCAAAAGATAAGTTGTATTATTAAGCAGCTAGACAGTAATCTTCAGAAGTGTTGTGTACGTCTGTAATTGGTACATACATCAGATAAGTGTCAGTTTTAAATGTTTAGTTTTAAGTGTTTAATGTATGTACTGTTGATGTGCCATTTAAATAAATAAAAAAATAATAAAATAAAAAGATGAACATTTAAAATTATTTTTTTACAGTACTTAATTAAAAAAAGTAATTACGTTTAATAAAACTTTTTATGGCAGTGCTTTAAAAATTGATAAGCCTTAACAATCATTGTAATAACATATTATTCTTTTTCACATACGTTAATTAAGTGCATATATGTTATATAAAAATATGTATGATTCACAAAATAATATTTAAACAATATTTATTTTATGAATATAGCTTTTTTGTTTTATTTAAATTTATCACATCATGCACTGTAAGCCAGAAAATATGCATATCGTACACATACATGTATAAGTTATATAGCTTTCCTTATTGACATTATCAAGCGTGAAAATTTTGCAATTTCATGGAAGAATACTGCAAAGTTCAAATTATGTACGGCATGTTATCAATGATTTACAGTAAATTTTCAATTATTTATTAAAATTTTATAATTATATAAATAAATACAAATATTAAATTTTGACAATAATAACAGCGACGTGTATGTTAATACGTATATTATGAAGTCGAAGAGTTTATTTTTTAAACGCGATCAAAGTTATCTCGACCAGTTAGAAAATATCTAAGTCGTGTATATTAACTAGTGCTTATAATACATACGACATATTAATATTTTTCCTTTCAACGTCATGTGAAAACTTATTAAATTACATAACACTAATGTTTTGTTGAAGCACAAAACTTTGTTACGGCAAAAACCTTAAGGCGTAATTACGTATAGCGTATAGCAAAAAGACGTAAAGTGTTTCTACAGTAGTTATTATGTATGAGTTAATGTCTTAATATCGAATGAAATGTACGTTTTTTGTTCTACATATTATTCATTATGTAGCAATATAATCTAAATCAGTAAGATAAGACCTTAGTCTTAGTCTATTATATACCAGTCGGTACATGTATAGTGTAGTATTATTATAATATATTCGTAGAAGTAACTTACTAACTCCGGTTATGATTTGAGATATGTATTCCACCAGCCAGTGTGTATTTAAATTCATATATATATGTGTTAACTGTTATATATGTATATGTTTATATATACATATATGTCATAAATGCTTGTTTTTGTATATGGAAGTATAATAAAGAAAAAATATAAAGTAACAAATGAGATACATCTAAAAATAAAAAGGAAATAAAACTTCAAATTTACACAATGAGGCTCGTAACCGTCAACTTTTGTGAACATCAAATGGTTCTATTTTTAATATAATTTATTGGCGTTCCTCATAAAATATATATACGCGCTGTTTTTCACTGTTAATGTGAAAGATAATTTACTTATTAGATTTTTTTATTACGCGACTTCCTTTTTTTGGGATTTAGTTAAAAATGTATGTATATTAAGTTACATCTCCACATTAACGATAACATTTTATAGTTATTATAGTAAATCATATTTTACTCATTCGTTTTTACTATTTTTAATATGTTTTAATGTTATTTTTTATCATTTTATATAACAAAAATAACTGAATATTACTTTCTCAGCTTTACACTTAAACCTTTGCTTAGATAAAATAGTGACAATGTTCTCATTTCTTGAAATTTAGCCTTTCGTAACTCAACGCCGTGCCTTATAATATTTATGCACGCATAAATTAAATCTGTTACCTTCTTTACTTGCAACACATCAGTATATTATTAATAATGCCCCGTATTTTTTGTATTGATTGCAAAAGAATTGGTATACCAAGTCTACAGGTTGCGCAGTAAACTGGTTAAAGACGGTCACCTGACGGCCTGAATAACTTTTTACGAGTCGTACATCAACTTGGCATTTCTAGTTTTTCACAATAAATACTTGTTCTGGGCTTTTTGTATGGACCAAAGTGAATTTTAATTGCACTTATTATGTTTCATTGATACGTTGAATTGTTTGAAATGAGCCTATGGCTTTCTTTGGAATTGTTGGATTTTACATTTTTTAGCTGTATAATAATAGTTTTATAAATAAACTTATGTCCAAGAGAATCGATTTGTTGAATGATGGAACTAAACGCCGCACTTTTCTTCTTCTTCTCTTATTCTTCTTATTTAGGTAGTTTATTGATTGCATATTACATGAAGATTTTGTATACATATATTTTTTATTTCTATTGTGAATAAAACTACATTCCATTTTTATTACATATAGGTAGTAAACGCTTTACGTGTGCCTTATCCAGGTCGGTTATCACGGTTCGTATGGAAATGCGAGTAATATTATTATTACTTTAACTATTTTGATATCGAAACAACACACTGTTCACTTTATTTTATTCATATTTTGAGATTATTGTGAATTAGCTTATTTTTATTCTTGAATATATATATATATATATATATATATATATATATATATATATATATATATATATATATATATATATATATATATATATATATATATATATATATATATATATATATATATATATATATATATATATATATATATATATATATATATATATATATATATATATATATATATATATATATATATATATATATATATATATATATATATATATATATATATATATATATATATATATATATATATATATATATATATATATATATATATATATATATATTTTTATATATATAGATGTGTATAGTTTTTGTTTCAAATAATGTTTCTTGTTAATAGAAGAATGAGAACATGCAAAATTAAAATTTACTCATGCCAGGGTTGGCTTAGTTAAAATTAAGTATTTGCTTCTATATATTTTAATCAACAAGTACATTATTATATGTGATATCATACTATTATTCCTACAATCTTTATTTATATGCGTGTGTGTATTTAAACTAGTAAATACAATCCCAAAACTATATTTTAATAATAGGCCAATACACCATTTGATAAACTATGTGGAAAACCAGATGATATAGATTTGACCAGATGATACTTATTCTAGGAGGCTAAGGTTCTGAAATAGATTATATCAAAACGATTATCGTGATAGAATTAACTGTAGTCTCTATAGTAATAAATGAAATATTTTTAGATATTTGAACCCGCAAATATCCGCTAAGACATTAGTTACAACAACAGTGTTATAGAGTATAGTAAAATTAGAGAGTAAGAGTATAGTAAAATTCAACTCGAAATAGACAATCAGTCTAACAGTTAACAGTATTAACTACAACGTCGAAGTAAGAACAGTGGGCAGCTATTTTAATACACCACCGCGACAGATAGTTGGCGAACGACGAACTTTCCGTATTTTATTTTTAAAGACATTTTCTATCCGGCACCTTTTGTTTCGGATGGTTTAAAGTATCTTGCCTGTCTATTGCCAATTTTTTTATTGAGCATATACAGTTAATATATATATATATATATATATATATATATATATATATATATATATATATATATATATATATATATATATATATATATATATATATATATATATATATATATATATATATATATATATATATATATATATATATATATATATATATATATATATATATATATATATATATATATATATATATATATATATATATATATATATATATATATATATATATATATATATATATATATATATATATATATATATATATATATATATATATATATATATATATATATATATATATATATATATATATATATATATATATATATATATATATATATATATATATATATATATATATATATATATATATATATATATATATATATATATATATATATATATATATATATATATATATATATATATATATATATATATATATATATATATATATATATATATATATATATATATATATATATATATATATATATATATATATATATATATATATATATATATATATATATATATATATATATCTATAATCATTTTAATAAAACCTCTCAATTTTATTCATATGTTTTTAAAAATTCTAATTTTTTATTTATAGTAAGAATGTCTGTGTTTTAAGATTTACATCCGAAGCAGCTGTGGCATTATGTATTCTCTCATTAACACTGTTACTAATTTTACGTTATATGAATGTAATGCATCTTATGCCTTAAGCATTCATAACGTTCCTTATAAAATATAGAAATATTTTTCATTATTACTTTCTTGTAGTTTCACGCTCTATCCCGCATATAAAAGGATAGACAGAGTCAAGCGAATCCGAAAAATTGATATGTTGAGTGGCGTAACTCAATAATGTGGTGTGTACCAACACAAGGAAAAGAACACAATTACAACAAGTGGGAATCGAACCCAAATCATTACATTGCCAATCAGCTGCTGTGTCACTACGCCATGATGATCTATATAAAAAGCAATTTCTTTAGTTACTTAGTCTTTGTAAATTGTCATTAAAACGATTCCATATAATATATAATATCATGTTATCTATATGGATCTCACATTTCGTAACTTCACTATAATCAAGTAAAAACATATATGTACATATGTTAAACTATAACTTATGTTAACGACGTAATATTGCGTGTTGAAAAGTCACTGCCACCTCACACGAGTAAAATATTACACAGCTTCTATAGTAATTGCTAACTAAAGGTCGCTATGATATTGACTCGGAACGATGATTAACTGTAGGTGGCTATTACCACTATTTAAGTAGATAACTTTTACTACATTGTAAATTATATAGAATTTTTATTTCACTTTCGTTCCGCGTACATTGTTTTTGTATATAAAAAAACGATTGTATAGAAATAAAATATTCATCAGTAGCTAAGTCTAATACATTAATATTACTTAAAACGATTAGATTTTTTTGGCAATTACCGTTAACTATCAACTATTTTTGCGTTGAACTTAACACTTTTTATAGATGTAAAATTATTATGATCAAATGCATTCTTCAATAAATTTTTATTTCCTTTTTTTTGAGACTGCGTGTGCCTCGCAGTTTGTCTTAACAGAGCGAGTATAATTGAATAGCGCATTTGCAGTCAGACGCGGTCTACGTTGCGCCACGCTCATGGTGGTATATAAATAACCCTTAAAGCATAATAGATTTACATAATATAACACTCTATATTTTTTCTTTTGAAGCTAGAAGCTTCATAGTGTGTTTTATTAAACGCAAGGGTAAATACTACTACTACACTTTGTCTTGTTGCCATACGAATCAAGAACTATACAAGGATATGTTAATAAAAAAGCTAACTCCAAATTTTCCTCTATTAACGAAAATTTGTTTTAATGGAAAACTAAATTACGGGCCGAAATTAGATCATTAATTTTTCCATCGCTTCGCTCGCCGAACCATTGAGGAGATTTAAAAATATTTAATTGGTTCCCGGGGATTAGCAACGAAAATACGTTTGGAAAAAGATATTAACGAACCGACTTTGTGAATTGTTTCTAAAGAAAATATTAAGTAATTAAGATATTTTTTGTGTTATTTTCAAGTATTTGTAACTTTTGTATTGAGACAGACAGACAATTTTTTTTCAATATATTGTTTTATTTTTAGTACTATAAAAATACTCTCAATTTTTGTTTATAAAGTGGTGTAAAAGAAATATATAGATAAAAATTCACAGGGCATTCGTAGCGCAGAGACGTTACGACGTCTGCCTGTAAACGTGACGGTTTGTGGGTTCGATTCCTACTCGGGGAAGATGGATTTTTCTATTTCCATTTTCTATGCTCTGGAAACTAGAAAAAGCACGGCGTTGAGTTCCGCCACTCAACACGCAATGCCTCGAAAACGACGGAAAGCGGGGCCGAAAAGAAGGAGCTATGGAACGGAGTGTCATAACATTATGTTCGCATGGTTCCTGCAGTTCCCTCTGCCTACCCTGCCATGAGCGGGGTAAAGCGTGAAGCTAAAAAAAATCACTCCTATGTCATAGTTAAGCTAACAATAATTTATTACTAAAGAAAAAAATGTTGAGTATATTATTACATAATAAGAAATGTGTCAGTGACATTCTTGGCGGTAAAAGCAACTTCAAACAAAACTTGTATTTCCGGTAAGTGTTAAAGTCTCTTGCCTCATTGAAATTCCTATTATTTTATGTAAAAAAATGGTTCTAAAGAATATTCTCTTATTCTTTATCAGTGAATATTATCTCCGTTTATCATTCAATTAGTGACTTGACACTTAAATTGTGACCTGATAGTTTAATAAGAAAAGTTTAACACTGTTTTTCTATACCCAAAAAACATTAAAATTATATATGCGGAGAACGTAGTGTCTTCCCACTAGACTAGAAAAGAACAGAAGAAGTAGAATACGTAAATGAGAACTTAAACAAAATAGGATATATTGAAAATAAGTGATTTGTTTTTTTATTAAAGTACGCATATGCCATTTTTATATTGCAAGGTAATTTTTTAAGCAATTCTTAATTTAGACATATGTTATATTATATATAAAAAATGTTAAATGATTGAGGTTAATTACAGGATACATTTATAACGATTTATTTATTTTTGTCTGAATTATATATGGCACTTGTTTTTAACAGAAGTTTCGCTCATTTTGTCAAAGTAAATTATATATTAGAAAAATCAACAATGAACTGTAGTTTGTCGTTTTTCAGTCATGGGAATTTCTAGCTTAAATAGAGTTTTTTCAATTTCAAGCAGTTGTACTTGACATTAGTGTTTAATAATACTCATCGACTTAATAATATCATGATATATTATATAATATAACATATATACAAAGCCGCTTCTCGTTGTCTTTCCGTACGTGTGCTTAGATATTTAATCTTCAGATTTTATGATATACATATATATAGAATAATTAAATAAGGTTTATATCTACAAAACATACGCAGTATAGTAAAGTAACACTGCTATTTATTGGTCGCTCTTTTAGAAGTGACTTCTAAAATATGTTTGTAATGTATAATAAATGAGAAAAATCTGTAAACGTCATATATATATATATATATATATATATATATATATATATATATATATATATATATATATATATATATATATATATATATATATATATATATATATATATATATATATATATATATATATATATATATATATATATATATATATATATATATATATATATATATATATATATATATATATATATATATATATATATATATATATATATATATATATATATATATATATATATATATATATATATATATATATATATATATATATATATATATATATATATATATATATATATATATATATATATATATATATATATATATATATATATATATATATATATATATATATATATATATATATATATATATACTTACTAGAGGTATACTTTAGTTCAAAAATATTATATTAAAATCACACAAGTATTGTAAATGACAAATGATACTGTGACATTCACTACCACAACATAAAGTCTAAACTAAACAACATAAACTCTTGTAAAAAAAAAAGGTCTAAAATGAGCATGACATTGTTAACTTCATATTTTACACTCAGTTTTGCTACTACAAAAGTTAAATAAATATGAAAAGTTCATAATATTTTTTTTCAATATCGTACTTCGAAATTACTTTTCCTTGTGATGTTGACTTGTGATATAATTCACTAAAAGGTGCAACGTCCTCTACTTCCTTCGTGCTCGCGTCCTTCAAGATAATTTTTACTGCGGATCGCTATCATATAAGTTAAAATAATAAATTTCATTTTTATTACTTAGTAACAATTTCGTTTTAAGTGTAGCATTTATTTTGATACCAGGTAACCTATATTTGTAGAGATGGAATCAAAACGATTGTGTCACAATAATTTTTAGTTATAATTCAATTGTAGTGACGCAGAGGCGTAGCGTCTGCCCGTTAATGGGACAGTTTGTGGGTTCTTTCCCACTCGGAGTAGACGAATATAGGCGGCGGCGTGGTGTGAGTGCCGCCACTCTACACACAATGCCTTGAAAAGGTGGAAAGCAGGGAATGGAGTGCCTTAACACTCCCTCTATCTACCCTGATATGTGCAGGATAAAACGTGAAGCTAAAAAAGGAATAATTTGATAATGTTTTAAATATTTTAAAGAAATTTACTTTGTTCTCTGCTGTTTAAAAAGAGTAAGTTAAAAATTAATATAAGTATATTCAGCTTTGTCAGGCAAAAAGTAAAAATATAAGTGCAAATATGATTCAAGCCGTTCTATATTGTACAATATTTTTGTCTTCAAAAATTTACAAAACTGATCTCATACTACCATTCGTACAAGTATCTACTTAGTTTATAAGTAGATATTATATCATTAACATATCCTTGGAATGAACTTGAAGACTATTAAAAAAAAAAACTTATAAAAACAATAGTGGCTTATCAAGATGGAATAAATGAATATTTTTATACTATTTGCTGTTGTTTTTAATTTTTGCAAGTACGAGTATTTTAAAATTGATTATCCTTGGTTTGGTACCTTTGAAGATTTGCCTTCCGTTTTGGTATGTGGAATATATGCATTTCATATAACTCTAACTATCCCACTAGGGATAAAGCGTAAAGTTATGTATATATGTATGTATGTAACTATTGCATTTTTTTTAGTTAATATTTGGCATAAAAGTATAAATAACCGTGTACTTATGTCGTGTCGTTTACTGCTATTTTTGATGAGTTTTGTAATAATACTTTTACTTCGATAGTAAAAGGCTTAATGTTTTAAGTGCCGATTTGATTCGTTGCGAAATTTTGAATTCAGTCTTTTAATATTATAAAAAATATCCAATATGACATATTCATTACTGTTACAAATTGATCCAGGTAGCCTAAATATTAAAATACATCTGTAAACATGGTGAATTGGAGTTCAATCCTGACGCATGGAAATTATTATAGGTATATACAAATTTTACTTAGACGAAGCGCGGCGTTGTGTTTTGCTATTCGATGAGCATAATGTATCGGTTATAGTAGAGTAAGTGACCACATGAAATGATTTCTATTTGAATGAAATGATTTTCTGTATGTAGCTGAAACTAACTGTAATATTTTAATTTTACTAATAAATATATAATAAAAATGAATTTTACTGTCTTTGATTATTACGTTGAAGTCGAATTATTATTTAAGTCTCAGGAAATGAAACTTGAATGCTTATTTTAAGCATTCAAGTTTGAATCAAGCGTAAATATGTGATGTATAAAAACCGTTATATGTTATTACGATAGCATTAAAGGAGGTTTATTAGCGATAAATGCGAATAGGTTTGTTATGTTAGTTAAATTTAACTTGAAGTATAGAATATATTGTTAGTCATTGTTAGTAAGTGGACTTAAACATACATTGAAGAGGCTTGAATCCCTAGTTTTAAGTCGCGCTTACTGAGCCAAGTTAGTATATACATTGACAAACCTTTACCTGCGGCTTCGCTCTTAAATAGCTTTTTCTTTTTCAAAAATTGAGTATTTTGTGTACTCATAATACAAAATACAGCAGATATTTACTGATAAATGGCATTTTGAATTAATTGATAGTTTCTCTGATAGCATGTACATAAACAGACTTATTGTTGTTATAAAAAAATATAATATTATTATAGTTCAAATTAAAAATATACATATGTATATATGTTGAATGTGTTGTTATACAATATGTTGAATTTACTAGACTTCTTAAGTTTGCAGCTATATTATTACTAATACGCCTAATTACAAAGAAAATATGTAAAGCATCTTCACTAATGCACGTATAAACTTCCTGCCATAAATTTTTCACCAAGGCCACGATATCAACGACTTGTATTTCCTTTGGCGTTAAATTAAAACGCATACGGGCATTATCTGTAAATGCTAATAAGTGGTAAATTACCATAAACTATTTAAATTGTTTATTGGAAACTAATGTTACACTCGCCGCTTCGCTATTATGAACATGTTCATACAGATACTGTTGATTATTGTTTGATAATATTTTCTCTGATAAGATTTTTGATTTTAGCAATATTTTGATATATTAAATAAAACAATTTTACTCTTTTAATTTGACATTTTTTTACTACTGCAAGATGTTCGAAACGTTAGATGTCCAAAAAAATGTGTCCAAAAAACGCAATTAAATACAGTTAAATTGTTTTGTTTAAAATATTCTATCTATTTTTTAACCGACTGCGCGATGAAATGGAGGATCGTTCCGTTGTGACGTATCCACGATACGTGTTGTTCGGCTTAAATGATTTCTTACGGATATTAATTCTTATTCATTAAAAAAATGAACTAAAAGGACAAATCAAAAAATTTCAAAAAAAATAATACAATATGTGGCCTGTGGTCAACTTTAATATGTGAAATTAATAATAATATTTTCTTAATTCCGTAATGAACAGCTGATGGGGAAACTTAAGACACTCTGATCGATATAGAGTTAAGACACTCCGCTTCTTAGACACTTTGGCTTATAACCATTTCCTTCGCTGAGAATCAAACCTACACTAAACAGACCTTTTTAAAGTCACAACGACCTTACAAAATATTAAATTCATAAGCTAATGCAAACAATAGGTAATAATGTATTGGTGCAAAGAACTTTGAACCTGCCACCTTCTTAGCATACAACACTACACTTATAAATGTGTATGTTTGTATATATACAAAAATAAATACTTACTAACCAAATAACTTACAATTTTTATAGTCGCTTAGAATATTTAGTAGCTTAGTGAGTAAAATTCTGATGTTATGTCAACACACTGTACTAAGATCATCAAGTAGTATGATTTTGTGTCAATAAATATACCATTTAATATTTATTTTGTCAATTACTACCTTAGACGTATATAACTGAGGCTTTGTAATGAAGTACAGGGAAGGTAGAGTATAGATTTATAATAAATAAATAAAGAGTTAATTTTTAAAATTAAAATCATATAATTAAACTATACACGATATTCTACATAGCTACATAGCGTAAGCAGGAATGACCTATTATTTTTATGTTTCTTAAAGTGTTAATTCACACTGAGGATAAAAAAATACTTATAGAAAATATATAAAAATTTGAACTCTTGCAAATCGTGCAAGTACTACGCTTTCCTTCCAAATTCGAAGCATTGCGTATGGTTCATTAATAAAAATACTGTTATATTTATTCATTATTTATGAGTTTACGTTGCCATAATGTATTAAGTATTACACGAACGCCTAATAATAAAGTAAACCAATACATAAATAATATGTAAAGATATACATTTAGTGCGACATACAGACGTTGAGTGCCGTGTTTATTTATGAGATGTTATAGAACCCAATTTGTCATTATTTTAATTGCCTCTTGAATAACTTATGTAACGATATGTGTAACGATGATGTGTATTCCTACGGAGAAATCTGTGACCGCCTACGCTTATATTTAAACTATGCTACTTCCACTAAATATCTTTTGAAATATCTAAAATTTGTTTAAGAGGCAATGAGAATTTGTGTCAAGACTCTCTATTTTCTCAAATTAGAACAATTTCATTTGCGCTTGTAATTTGTTCATAAAGAACAAAATTTAAAGAATAAATTAATTTTAAAGCATATTCTATAGACATATAATAATATTAGCAAAACAAATAATATTATTTGCGTCTCTACTATTTGGTTATTTTATAGTGCATGCAGGTGTCCATTCCCCAGCATCTTCCCGTTCAAGTCAAATTAGAGTACGTACGCTTAAATCCATACTTTTTTTAATAAGACCCGAAAATTATCATACTTTCTAAATTAAAGTTTCTGATTCTAAGCGAATAATTACAAACCTTTGTTACAAATTTATGAACTAATTCATCGCAATTTCACACATTTTAATCAAGAAACGCTTTTAACAAAAGTCGTTATAACGCAAAACGTAAAGATTTTAATTTAGCTGAGTGTCGTCATCGCCATTATTATTTGTATTGTGTATAATAAACGTAATATGAAAGCGTTATCTGGCTTTCGCGTGCCTCCCTTTTACAAGTAATTAACAATGTATAATAGTTGAATAGAGATTACGGTAAATACAAAGTGGGTGGATATATATGTTTGTCAGATTTTCTTTTCATATATATATATATATATATATATATATATATATATATATATATATATATATATATATATATATATATATATATATATATATATATATATATATATATATATATATATATATATATATATATATATATATATATATATATATATATATATATATATATATATATATATATATATATATATATATATATATATATATATATATATATATATATATATATATATATATATACAAACCTAAACAATACTATAATACACATATACGTTATGCCTAATGCTTTTTTCGTGTACACAATTATGTAATTTTATATTTTATAACGCCTTTGTACGGTTAATGCTAAATATACGAATATAATATGAAGATTGACAGAGTTTGTTTCTTCGAAAGTAGAATATAAAAAGTACTCAAAAGTCGTTATAACGCAAAACGTAAAGATTTTAATTTAGCTGAGTGTCGTCATCGCCATTATTATTTGTATTGTGTATAATAAACGTAATATGAAAGCGTTATCTGGCTTTCGCGTGCCTCCCTTTTACAAGTAATTAACAATGTATAATAGTTGAATAGAGATTACGGTAAATACAAAGTGGGTGGATATATATGTTTGTCAGATTTTCTTTTCATATATATATATATATATATATATATATATATATATATATATATATATATATATACAAACCTAAACAATACTATAATACACATATACGTTATGCCTAATGCTTTTTTCGTGTACACAATTATGTAATTTTATATTTTATAACGCCTTTGTACGGTTAATGCTAAATATACGAATATAATATGAAGATTGACAGAGTTTGTTTCTTCGAAAGTAGAATATAAAAAGTACTCAAAAGTCGTTATAACGCAAAACGTAAAGATTTTAATTTAGCTGAGTGTCGTCATCGCCATTATTATTTGTATTGTGTATAATAAACGTAATATGAAAGCGTTATCTGGCTTTCGCGTGCCTCCCTTTTACAAGTAATTAACAATGTATAATAGTTGAATAGAGATTACGGTAAATACAAAGTGGGTGGATATATATGTTTGTCAGATTTTCTTTTCATATATATATATATATATATATATATATATATATATATATATATATATATATATATATATATATATATATATATATACAAACCTAAACAATACTATAATACACATATACGTTATGCCTAATGCTTTTTTCGTGTACACAATTATGTAATTTTATATTTTATAACGCCTTTGTACGGTTAATGCTAAATATACGAATATAATATGAAGATTGACAGAGTTTGTTTCTTCGAAAGTAGAATATAAAAAGTACTCAAAAATAACTTTTTTACATTTGCATATTATTTTTTATTTTGTAAGTGAAAATTTTATGTGTTTATAAACTTACAATGTAGCTTTCATAACAAAGTTAAAAATGGTCATCCATTGCCAGAAATGGTTAGTGTAGTTCACCGTGTGTCGACAAAGTGCGGCGTTAAGTTGCGCATCTGATGAGGATATAACTAATTTAATTATTATAATGAATATATTTTTAAATTATATATTATAAAATTACGCTTACACGTGGTACTCGCTATTTAACACATAGTAATTGTCAACACATATTTAGTATATATGTAGTTGGTAGGTATATTAACATATAATAAGTAACAGCCTTGTACCGATAGCATAATATGAAGCTAACTTTGTAAATTTACACATTGTATATTTGATTTAAATGTATTTAGTTACAAGTTTCTTTATAGAAAATTTTGTTGCAGAAGTTTAAATGTTATCGATAAAAAATATAAAATTTATATAAGAAAAAGATTAATAACTTTATGATAGTTTGAGTGCTTTGACAGTTAGATTGGAAACATCATTATGTTCTTCTTGTCATACCACATAATCGTACTTACCACTTAATCATTCATTTTACAAATTGGACATGCATTTGACATTTTTCTAATCGCTTATATAAAGATATGGCTTTTAGTATCAACACAAATTTTTACTAAAGGTGAAACACCTTTAGTAAAAATTTAAATTACAATATAATATCATTATATGACGTTATATGTATATATCTTGTATGTAGGTATTTATATATCTTATATACCATTAACATACAGCTTTATTAAAGTTACTAAAAATGACTAAGACTAATTTATGACACGTGACATTCAAGGCAAGTACAGTGGGCTACTTAGAAATGATTAACAACATAGTTATAGCTTCACGCTTTATCCCGCACATGGCAGGGTAGGCAGAGGGAACTGCAGGAACTATAAGAACCTAGTGTTAAGACACTCCGTTACTTAGTCCCTGCTTACTCCGTCCCCACTTTCCGCCGTACAACATAATGTAACAAAACCTTTTTCAATAAATAGACTACCTAACAGATACAAGAATTTTGCAATTATAACCATAACTACTTGTGATTAGAGCGATCAAGTTATAAAGTACCCTATATATTATATTTGGTCGGTATACATTATACTTGTAGGGTCTATATCGATGATGGAGCCTTGAATCTTAAATTCTTTCCTTAAACAAATTTAAGTAATAAATTTACTTACAAGTTTTATACTTGACGGGATTTAAAAGAACTTTCTAAGTTTCTTTCGCAAGTATCTTATAATACATTTACTCTGAAGAATCAATGTTTATTTCTACATTGCTTTATTTATACGATTTTAAAAACTTTGCCTTTTTATTATTACCATTTTTGTTTGAATCTATACTGGGCTCATACTTCGCATAAAAGCCAATCAATAACATCAAAATCTGGATAACAATGAAAAATTTAAATTAATCCACTTAAGACAATTGCTTCTTGATAATTGAATTACAAAAGTATTGAAATATAAAAAATGTAAGATCAACAACTGTTCAATAAACTTACATATTATGTGAAATAAGTTACAAAAAATATAACTCAAAAGAGAAATAGAGAACGCAGTGATAAATCACTAGAATATCTAAGCCTACCCTGATGTATTCGAGATAAATAGTAAAACTAAAAAATAGATATAAAAAACATTTAAACACCAATATAAATCTCTCGGGTCTCATATATTTTCAGATTATAATTAAAAATTTTGTAAAACACCTGCGTTTCGTTCAGAAAAAAAAGGTTTGTTAAACTGTACGCGTATAGCTTATAATTTATAGCGGCGTTAACGTTGTAGCATTGACTTGATTTTACTCTGTGGTGCAGTGAATGTTGGCAAGGCAACGGTATCTTTGATGAGGGGAAGTATAAATAATTTGCTTTAACACAATATTTTGACATGTGTGTGATTCTATTCTAATGTGAGGACTGTAGGTTCAAATAATAATACTGCATTTTGAACGTCCATCTTTGATCTATATACTTCACAATCCATATTATATAAATCTTATAAATTGTTGTTAGATATTTCCATAACCTGATTACGTAATGGATTTTGTTGTAATGTAAATATCTGGAAAGTTCCGAAAATTTGTCTCTCTCCTTACTCCGTATTTAAATGGGTAGAGATGTTTTCCGTTTACTATTTGAGCCTTATGTGTGTTAAGTCAACACCGTATTTTGTAGCATTCTTCTCGTACAAAATTGAACCTACAACCACCGCGCCACTCGTAAAAGATAGGTGACGATATGTTTATACTTTACATATTAATAGTCTTAGAAAATCATTCTATGTGAGCTTGTAAATTTTAGAGCGAAATAAAACGCGTCGTTTGCACCACGCTAAGTCAGCTATAAATAATGTCATTGAAATTAGAATTCAATGCTTTGGCGCTTACATTTTTTAATTCCAGCTACATTATTTATAGATTGATAAGCTTCCTGTGTAGACTTTTATCGCGTATTTTAGTTTTTTATACATTTATTATTGTGCTAGCAACGGTTATGGGTTTGATTCCTTATCAGGGAAAAATGTATTTAGTTTAAATATGCGTATATACCATTATTGTAGATATTACATCGATATAGTCGAAAATTAACAACAGATTATTTCAAAAACATGAAAAGGCAATATAAAAAATCTTAAAATTAGGTCTCATTTGTTAATTTTTGTAAAAAATAAAATAACTTTTTCTATACTATTTATTGCGACAGAAACGAAATAAAGGTATACTCCTTTCAATATACATATTTCAATTTAACACATTCACTAATCTAACGAAATACGATCGTAAAGACACACGATCTACCGGAAGCACAAGTTTAAAGTCATTCCAAAGTTGGCGTGGCGTTTCAACAATCTTTTCTATCGAGTCGGCTGACGCGGACAGTGATTAACGGTGGCCCAGATCTTTGAACACGCGATATGTAATAGAATACATTTAAATACCAAATTTGTGTTTTTAAATATAAACGCATATGTGGCATTGTGGGACAGCATCTGGTTTTAAATCTATGGGTGTGGGTTCCACGATATATATATATATATATATATATATATATATATATATATATATATATATATATATATATATATATATATATATATATATATATATATATATATATATATATATATATATATATATATATATATATATATATATATATATATATATATATATATATATATATATATATATATATATATATATATATATATATATATATATATATATATATATATATATATATATATATATATATATATATATATATATATATATATATATATATATATATATATATATATATATATATATATATTAGTATGTGAAGGGTTGCGAAGGTTCTACGTGAATTAAAAAATATTTCAAGTACAGTTCTAGTAGCCTTCTACCCTATATGTCAAAATAAAACAAAGCGTTTCTTAATATATAAACGCGTAAATTGCTCACTTTATAAAAATTAAGTATGGAAACTAAAACATCTACTTACCCCTGAAATGGGAAGTGAATAAGCATTTTCCATACATTTATAAACCAACCTTGGCCACATTTGCTAAGTCCACTTGATTTTATTTAATGGGGAACATAATTATGGTGGAGTGGCTACAAAATGGTGTTAAAGATGAATCAACATTTTTTATCAAAAATTAACACCATGCTAGCAAGTTACGTAAGCCAGGTAAATTATGAGTACAATACGCTCTTGAGGGAAAGTTTTTACATGTACAATGTATATTTAAATCAATCAATCAACCAAGGAAAATATTATTTTTATTTAGCCTGAGTAAACAGTTTTGCTGTACACTGACTTTAAATGACCGTGTCTTCTTTTGTTAATTTTCTTGATTATGTTGCGATTTTTTTCGGCAACAATTAGAGACGATGTACGTAATAGTGCGTTGATATTAATGTTTTAGTTGGAGACAGTTACTGTAGATCATGTGTCTATATAATATCGTTTCATTTGATAACCAGCCAAATAATATACAGCGTTAAGTTACGCGATTTAATATCTGAGGGAATGTGAGAATTGTAACTAAGAACTTATATCACTTTGTCTATCCGACTTTATTGTATAGATGCGTAAAAAAAAGTACTTAAAAGTTCAGGCAGTACTCCTCGCGTGATAACCGCCCCATTTACTAGCGCCACTGTTGACAGTGTAAGATTAACTAGAAGGGCCTCGTAAGCCCTG
This sequence comes from Dione vanillae, assembly GCA_037178615.1. NCBI lineage: Eukaryota > Metazoa > Arthropoda > Insecta > Lepidoptera > Nymphalidae > Dione > Dione vanillae. The sequence goes on from JAZFAU010000024.1 coordinate 5,809,754, forward strand.
AAAACGTGGGCGGGCTTATATTTAAAACGTCCACAATAAAATCGGGTCGTCTCATGACATTATTCTTTACTCCACTATTAAATGGATGACCTCATTTAAAAATTACATGTGATTTATTTTATTACTCTGTATCAAATGTTTGGATTCTGACATTTCAACTGTCATTTCCTTTTGAATTTTAGAAATACTCGTTAAATTTGTGGTACGTTTTTCTTGTAATTATTCTAACTATATATATATATATATATATATATATATATATATATATATATATATATATATATATATATATATATATATATATATATATATATATATATATATATATATATATATATATATATATATATATATATATATATATATATATATATATATATATATATATATATATATATATATATATATATATATATATATATATATATATATATATATATATATATATATATATATATATTTTGAGTTTTAAGAATAAAAATTAAAAAAAAAAACATTTTCTCGTTGGTTTACGCACGTATCAGAAACACAAAAAATTGTCTCCGCTTCTCCCTTTAAACTCAATTTTAAAGACAGCGTTTCACTTTGAATTAAAATATTGATCTCTTTCATTATTGTCATACATTCTTATTATATTCGTCATACTCGTGTCTATTTCCATACAATGTTAATTATAAACTAATTTGATAATACAAACTAAATAGAATATTAAGAAGCGAATTAATTAATACTCACTTCAAAGACGTAAGTATTGTACAAAAGACTTTACGGTTCGACGTTATTCTATAAGTAGTGTAACATGACAGGCTAATTAACTCGGTATCTTGTAAACATGTGCATCTTTCCCTGAATATAGATCATGCTAGTATGTATGAGTTTAATTTACATGTTGACATTTACGATGCAAAAGTTGCAAATAAATAGCGGTTCTTTATAGGCTTTAGTTAGTTTTCTAGGAGATTCGTTGCTTTGAGATATGAATATGTAGGTTTTTCTTTGAATAGTTCTTATATATATAAGTATGTTGTAATATCGTAATGAACGCCGTCTTGACGCAGAAGCGTATCATCTGCTTGTAAACGCAACGGTTTGTATCCATTTGCTTCAAAGTGCGGCGTTGAGAACCGGCACTCAACACGTAATTCCTCGAAAAGGTGGTAAGCGCAAACTTGGTTCCTATGGTTCCTGCGGTTCCCTTTGCCTAACCTGCTATGAGAGAGACAAAACGTGAAGATAATCTAATCCAATAAAATAAGATAACAAAAAGCCAAGTTATGTTTTTGTGAAAAATCGATCATCATAATTTTCAAACTTTCAACTTTATAATTTAAATAAAACGTACACAAAAATAATGAAAAAATAAAGCTTATTTGAAATTAGCTACAGATAACATATTTATGTGACTAGTGCATGTTAATGTCAAATAAAATATTTTATAATAATTTCATATAGCAAATATTGTATAGAAAATTATTTCCCTGCAACAGTGACATAATAAAGTGTGAAATTCTGAATTTGACAGTTTTCACGCGTATCGATTCACACGCTTATATTTGATGGTAAAACAAATTGGTTGTAAAGTATTGAGTATATTTCTAAAAGCTAGACAAGTGCTAGTTAATTATAACAGCTGTAGTTAACAGTTAACGTTTTTAACTGCACTTGACAGTGGGTGAGGTGTTTCGATATATTGGTTTGAAAATTTTATTTACGACCTATTTTATACAATTTGGTTTTAAAAGATATTTATTTATTTGATATTGTATTTTGTTTTGTTTAGTAGCAAGTAATTTATTATATTTCGTGTTTCCATTCCGTCTCCTATTTTTTTATTGTCAGGTGTCAACGCTTTTTTTATAGTAATATATATATATATATATATATATATATATATATATATATATATATATATATATATATATATATATATATATATATATATATATATATATATATATATATATATATATATATATATATATATATATATATATATATATATATATATATATATATATATATATATATATATATATATATATATATATATATATATATATATATATATATATATATATATATATATATATATATATACATTGTGTATGTGTACGCTTTATGAATTAAATATATAGTATAGAATGAGGCGAAAGTTATACCTTTTACTGTATCACTAACCTAACATCACATTAAAAACAAAATTAAACAAAGCTATCCAAAATATCAATACATCGCCTCCCGATCTCAAAGCGTATAGCATATTTTTATATCAAAATTATTTTTTATCATGTCAAAAATATACGTCCTTCCAGGTAAACTTGATCTACAGTATGGCCATTTTGCGACATTGTCCTCTTATTTGGGTCAGTGGCGCAGTGACGTTGATGACACAGGGTGTGCTTTATTGTTCACTTCGCATTTTACATAATGCATTTCGGTGTCTATTTTTAGTGATAACAGACATTTTGTATAAGCTATAATATATTTTTTGTTATTTATGTAGCCATATATTTTTTGTCTTTTTAGGATTTTTAATTATTTACTTACAAAAAATAAATATCGTTTTAGTTTTATTTTCTTTATATAATCGAGTAAAATTTTAGTAATTTACTATGTATGTAATTTTTTTACATATGGTTTCTTACAACTCTAACATTTCTATTATCGTAGAGAACTTTAATTTAATATCCTCTATAATAACAAGTTATTATGAAGTTATAATAAAAATTAAAGGGTTTTTTACTTAAAAGCTCTAACGTCAAGAATTATCACTCTAATTGACATTCCTAAGGAATATTATACTATAGTGTTACGCCTAATTAGCTTTATATATTATTGTACATAATAATAATTTCGTTATTGTTAAACCGAGGCTACAATTTTTTACCGATATCGTCAATTAAATCGTTCATGTCACAGCACTTTAAATAAATATCCTTTGTGTTTCGTTCACGCAATTCTTGTATTAGTTGACGACTGACGATTCGACTTTTTGTGACAACTTTAAAGTATAGCTTATTATCGATAATGATTGTATGACAATTAATTTTCTGCGACTTGCAGAGTTTTTTGTCACGTTAGTAAATAAATTATTATTTAGTAATAAATCTTTTTTTGTTTCTTACGTCGTCGTTTGTAGTTCTGCTTTTCTTGTTGTTATGTTTAATTATGATAATTTTTTTCTATAGTCGATTGTCACCGATAATGTGTTGATACATTTGTATCCAGGTACAGTCGTCATATCACCTACCATCATCTCTCTCTATTTACATAATGAAGTAATCATAAACTTCAAAATATGAGTTTGTATTACATCAGTATGTACTTGTTAATTCGTAGTTAAAAAACTTATTTAAGAATATTTCTTGATACTTTGCTCGAATTAATCAAGCTGATAAGTGGCAAAAAAATTTCTATCTAGAAATCGAATCTACTTAATATTTGGTACAGTTAGTGACCATACATCTATATAAAATAACCTATATAAGTCAACTCAAGTCAAGTTTATTGCGCCGTTTCAATTCGTGTAAGATTAATTGCCGTGAACGTTTTAGTCGTGTTATTATCGATATTATAGTAAAACCGGGCCTGCTATTAAGTATTTTAGAGAGTACAGGCAAAAAATACTCGTACACTTATATGTGTTTATATTTAAATTAGCAACGTCCTCCCTGTAAAACGGGTAATTGAAGTTTAATTGAATTGTTATTAATTATAAAAACAAAAAAAGTGCATAAAAAGATTAAAAAATATACAATTATTATAAATAAAATTGGCTGCATAAATAACCAAATATATAAAAAATGAAGCTACTACCTTAGAATTTTGTCAAGAGTTATTATATATTTTTTTAGAAATATATAAAAATACATATATCAAAATGATTTCAATGTAAAAATACCTTTTACAACTATTTTAAAACTTTTTATGATCGTTTCTTGAATCGTACTTCCACTCCATCCTCCGTTTCAATCATCAATAATCATAGATCAAGCAATCGATATGCAATACCTCAGTACCTGATACACATCCACCGTTTTGACCTCGTTTACGAGTAGCTTTGAAGTACAAGTGGCGGATCAAATCTAGCGGACGTTTTACGACGATCACAAATAGACGCGTGCGCTTTGTTGGGCTTTTACCGATGTTTTTATATGTTGAAACTTGATCATAAATCTGTGGATTTTATCGTTAGACGGATAAGATTCTTTATTGAACGTTTAAATTTGTATTTGGGTTGGTTTTGGTACTAGTAGATTTCGCCCCGTGCTTGTTATTGTGTAATAGTAATATTAGGTACGGGTAAAAAGAAGCACTGAAGGAATATATATATATATATATATATATATATATATATATATATATATATATATATATATATATATATATATATATATATATATATATATATATATATATATATATATATATATATATATATATCTGTCAAAAAATTGAGTGAATTTTATCATTCAAAATTTCGAATCTCAACAAAAAGCGGTGACAGTTTGGTCTTCTGTCCTGACTATAAGATAGGCAACGCTGCTATATACCACATAAAATGTCAAACAAAAAACAAAGATCAATTAGCATAATTATAGCGACGAATTTTACTTACCGCATAACTTTCGAGCGAACCTAACAAAATTTATAAAAATAAAATAAAAGACAAAAAAATACTATTTTTTAGTATATGTTCTCTTTAGTATTGTAAGCACATATTAATTCTCGTGTCGTGCCAAAGACAATAAGATAGACGAAGTTATTGTTATCTTTGATACTATATTTCAAACTGAAACGACTAATGTACAAACATTTCTCTTAAAACTAATTGAACTCTGACCAAACCATAAAATTATCAATTACTTATACCTCATGCAAAAATAAAATGTGCAAAATAAATTAATTTCTAATCTTATTTAAGTTTTTCTTTTTGATTTTTAACAAAATTTATATTAGAAGTAAAAATAATATATTTTATGCATAAAACTATTTTTTTTTTGCGGAGTGATTGTCATCGTTGTGTAATCAAATTTTTTTATTTGGTTAGCAAGAGGTATAATAGCTTAAATAATTAGCTTATGAAACTTCATTTATGACAATTATATAAAACTTTGAAAGTCTTAAGTGTAAACAATATATATGTACTTAAGTACATATATATTGTTTATCTAAAATAAAGCCTAAATTATTTTGTTCTTACCACTTACACATTTTACTAAAATAAATTATATTGTAAAAAATAGTGTAAAAATAGAAATATATTTTAAATTTTTAATAATTTTTCCCGTTCGAACATTAAAAAAGCCACTTTTTGCCCTAACATGCCACAATGCTAATGCTAAAGGTAAATTAAATAAATAAGTGTCTGCGAATGAAGGTTCTTAGAGCCAAACGTTGCGACGATAGTAACACTCTAGCCAAAAATAGCCGATCGGCCACTTGGCAGATGACCAGCTCAGGGCAGACTATATCGTTAGGAACAATAGATGAAATTGGCGTCGAATACAGTCTAATTATTTATATACGTATGTGAAATATTATTGAGAATATTCAGTTTGAAATGTTTACGATTCAAATGAACTCTGTGTAATTATTGTTTTTATCACTTTTGTATTTTTATTTTATAATAAATGATAAAAAGTATTTGCATTAACTGTAGTATTACAATTTATAGTCTGTGGCTATTTTTTACTTTTTCTTAAATAATTTATTCATACTTTTTCAAGTTGACTTAAATATAGTTATATAAGAATTTTCATTCTAATGTTTGTCTTGCTTTAACTAATTGTAATACTAGAACAGTATAATCTTTTAAATATTGTAGATATTACTAATAGTATTGTGCAGAGTGTCCGACACTTTCTAGACAGTTTTAGGACGTAGTGTTGAGAGTTTTGTCTTGCTGCCAAAACAAGAAAATGAAAATTATATCATTTCCTCGAGTCGAAATTGAACCCACAACCGTTCCATGTACACTCAGCCACAAGTGACGCCACGAGGGCCGTATATGATATATGATTACATAATTCATAACGGTACGAGTATGCTATACCGCTATAAACTATCAATGTCAACGTCAGAATGGTTATGCAAGCGTATGCGCGTACGCATTTCTTCATGCGTGACCTTGTGGCGCGTCACTTTCGCCTGTGCTAAGAGGTAGACACGTCTGCCACCTAATTACTATTTTTTTTTTATCTTTTAGGCATTTATTCTGTAATTTTTGTGTAATGGTCTAAATCACTCGTAGGTCAGTCATTAAATAAAAGTTAAGCAGGCACAGCGTCTAGCTTTAAACGCGACGGTTCTTGGTTCTATTCCATCTTGGAATTATTCAATTATTTCATTTTCTCGTCCTGGTAACAAGACCAAGCTCGGTGTTGACTTCCGCCACGTATGTCGTAAAATTAGGCGGAAAGTATGAATTTGTTTCACATAACGCATTAATAGGCTATATATTTTGTTTATTTTAAAATTAAGTACCTATGAACCTAGTAATGAACAATACATTGCTTTTTACTTGGCCTTACGACATAAAGCGTAATTTGAGTGGAAATCCAACCTGTAAATATCACATTTACAAACGCTAGGTGTTTATTATATATAATTTGACCTCATAAGGCTATATTATTAGAAATATTTCAAGTAATTTTATATTTATTAAACTTATTCATATATATTTTCTATAGAAACGCAAAACGTTTCTATGAATAAGATGTTTATCATTAACGTTTGTACTGGACACTGACCTAGTAACACACGGGGTCGACTTATGTCTTGGGTTAACTTAGCGTGCACCATTTGCGGTTAACAATTAACTACAGTAAACGACTTCTAGAAGTTCTACTAGGTCTTAACCTAGTTTTGAATGAGTGTGCTTCGAAATCTTGTATTTAAAATTGATTCACAACTTTGAGTAAAAGGCGCAAAGCTTAGTGCCACAACACTATGTTCTTTGTCTTTTATTTAATATTCCTTCACATCTTTCCAGTCACCATTTTCCGCAAATTTAAGACTTGTTTATTCTGCACTTAGTTTTAAAGTTTTTGTTGTACTTAAAAATATATCTGTAAGTCATAACCTCGACTTTGCCATATTGATATTTACTCAGATTATCTAACTAAATGTTCACGAACACTTGTACGATCATCATATTTATACAACTATGGACGCAGTTAAATATGCTTAGTTAAACAATCTTTTCTATATAACAATGTTTATTTGCCATTAAAATGTATTACATTATGGAAATTTCAAGATTTTTCTATGCTTATGTATTTTATATAAAATGACAATTTTTTTTAATAATGTACGTATGTAATTGCAAGTTCGTATACAAATTTATTACACAAGAGTTTGTTTTATTGCATTTTATTCGAATTAAAAACCATTTTTTTTTTAAATTTATGTAATCGATTAGTAAGAAGTGATCTTGTCAAATGTTAACGTGATCGTTTAATAAGTAATTTTTGTCAAGTAATTTTAAGTTAAATATGTATAGTTATGCCATATTTTATATATAGCCGATGAATTTATTGCTCGTGTAAAATTCGTTAGAAGATATAATTCTCAAGAAGAAAAGCTTCAGACTAAGGGTATTTATTTAGGGTAAGGTAGGGTTTTCGCTTAAAAATGATACTAAATACCCAACTTAAAAAAAATTAACTTACTTTGTAAAAATATATAATACTCGTATTAACAACTTGTGAGTTATATGGCGTTAAGTTCAAGATGAAATGTCTCAACATGGGCGTAAATTTTGGACGATGTGCTCATTCTGCCTACCCTGCTACATTTGCAGGATAGAACGTGAATAGATGAAAAAAACATAAAAATTCCCGTAAAACACATGGATATAAGCCAATTTCAATTTAAATAATTTCATATAATTAAGCATTTACTTATGAAACAAAACCATTTAGCATTTATTATAAATTCGACTGAGACTTTGCAAAATATACTCGTACGTATCCAAAACTTATATTTTGCTTTTACTCCATTCATTGTGAAACTTCACCTTGAATCTTTCAATGTTATGTGATTGTTCGTATACAAATTTATTACACAAGAGCAGCTCGTAAGCTAACGCGATCACCGGCTTAATAAATTTATTCATGCAATGGAGCGTATATTTTCTTAGTAGAACAATATAGAATTATATCAATTTTGGTCTATTTTAATATGAATTTCTTTTTTTTTTAGCTTCACGCTTTATCACATGGCAGGGTAGGCAGAGGAAACTGCAAGGACCGTGGGAACCTAGTGTTAAGACACTCCGTTGCTTAGTCCCTGCTTTCTCCGTCCCCGCTCTTCGACGTTTTTTTTGAAACATTGCGTGTTGAGTGGCGGAACTGAACGCCGCGCTTTGCCTAATTTACCAGACTGTGTATCGAACCCAGAAACCGTCGCGTTATAGGCAGACGTTGTACCACTGCGCCACGACGGTCCTCTGAATATGAATTTCTTGCACTAATATATATGCTTATATTTGTATTCAACTTTATGTATTTGCTTTGAAGATGGATTATTTAGTTAACTAAAACTTATGGAGAACTGAAATATATCATAATATATTATGACCCATATTACAATCCATGAGTTTATTGACATCTGAAGCTTTATTTGACATAGACATTTTCTTATATTTTTTATAAAATAAGAATATTAAGAAGGAGTTGTAGGATATTTTTATGATTTTTAAAGTGAGGACCGTCATGGCGCAGAGGCGTAGCGTCTGCCTTTAAACATGACGGTTTGTAGGTTCGATTCCCACTCGGGGAAGATGGAGTTTTCTATTTCCATTTTCTTCGCTCTGGAAACTAGGCAAAGTGCGGAGTTGAGTTCCGCCACTCAGCACGCAATGCCCCGAAAAATGGCGAAAGCGGGGACGGCAGGAAAGCAGGGATTAAAGCAACAGAGTGACCTAACACTAGGTTCGTATGGTTCCTGCAGTTGCCTCTGCCTACCCTGCCATGTGCGGGATAAAGCGTGAAGCTATTAATTAAAAAGTGTTAAACCATGTTAAATATAAAAGAATACTTAAACAAAAAATATAAAAATTTGAACGCAGTGGGATTTTTTAAACCTTTTTGCACGGTTAAAATTTTTATACCTTTTATTTCAGTAAGGCGTAGGAATATTTGTATTTTAGAATAGTTAGAAGAAATTTTCAAAACGATTAAGTGCTGCTTTAAATTATGAACTAAGAGAAGCGTGTCTACTTTAAATAATAAAACAAAGTTTGAATTTGCATATTGAGATCATCATTCAACATTTATTAACATAGTAATTATAATTACATTTTATTACCTTTTTTGTACATAAAAAGCTAATGCGACATTTAGATTAGAGCATTAGATCACAAAGTTTATGATGCAAAAGTAAGTGATATGAAAATTTGGAAGACCTCGGTTGACCTTCAAGGACAGTATGACATAGACACGCACACATGAGTACTTCCGAGCATGAAGACATGTATGAAAAGGTTTGCAGTCGTTAGATGAAAGAAAAAAAGTTTCCATTGACCGCATTGCTAGGGATAAAGCGTAAAGATTAAACTAGAAACTTCCCGCTATATCGAACGTCCAAATCTAGAGATGAATGCATATCTAACAGAACGAGTTCATTCAATTTGATTGAATTTGTTAAATGGAGCAACGTTAACAGCATCAGTAATGAGGTATATACTGTATAGTACCGAAATGATTACGATACCAACGTGTAAATACATGAAATCTATTTAGATCTGGTCATTTGCAAATATAATATTTTCAAATTAATTGGTTGACGTCATTGTTATACTTTATCTAGTTTTTATAAGAAGATCTTGTTTTATTATTACCGTAATTAAGTAAATTGAATGCAATTTTAAAATGTCAGTTGCATTATTCTTACAGGAGCTGATTTGTAGAGTCACAAGTGCTAGTTGGTCAAGGTCAGATGAGTGGTTGGATCAGGAGTTCTCAATTAGGGTCTATGCATTTTAGAATAAAAAAAGTGTTATATTTTATTGTGTTAATTGAATAAGGAACGAGCAACGACGCATCCAAAAACAACTACTCTATAAACTTAAATTATCAGTAGTACCAAGAATAATAGTTGCTTGATACCTGTAGCGTCTACAAAGGATACCTTTCGCGGCCACCTTCGCCGATTTTTCTAAATAAAATAAAATTCTTAAATATCTTTAACATAGCTCAGTAAAACATAATAAAGCTAAATAAAATTCTAATTTCATAAAAAAGTAAGATAAGCAATCTTTTACTAATTCCAAAGCAATTTACATTCAAGATACTAAGCATTTAAATTTATTACAAATCGATAAAAGAGCAAAGCCATCAACTATTTTAATAATTCCATTACAAAAAAAAAAAACAAAAATAATCGAATCGTAAATACTAAGTCGTATTAAAGTACCGGTCGCTATAAAATGCTTCGACCTTAGATGGATGGAATTCCTTTTGACGACGTACCGGCAAATTGTTAAAAAACCCTAGACATTCACACGGTTATTTTTTAGAAAATCTTTTGCGAAGTATTCGTTTCTTATAGAATATATGTTTTGGTTAACGAACGAATTATGATCTTCATACTTTGTAGGTAAAGTTCGAGTTTCTTAGTTTTATAGGTCATAAGATGCTCTTTATCTATATTATTTTCACACACATCTCATATAGCATATACATGGGATACAGGGGATATTAAATAAATTGTTCTGCATGTTGACGTAATACTTGTTGTTTTACTTTTTATTAAAACAAAGGAAGTGTATATACAATACAATACTTAATATTGTATGAAAAAATAAAAAATAAACTTAAAATTTTTACTGTATGCCATTATATGTTGAATGGCAGAAGTCATTCAAATCTCTAGTTGGAATCGAATTTAAAACCCTCGCGTTAATATCAGACTCTGTAATGCTGGATCACAAAGATGAAGTCACAAAAAAGTGAATTGCTACACTGCGGGACCAAAAGCGACTTAACTGGATACGTTTCGCAAATTGTGAATCCTGTCTTACCATATCTGTAAAATGCTAAAAATGGTTTGAAAACAGGTCACGTAATGTTTTTCGTAAAAGTTTTTTTAAATATAAACTACGTATCGTAATTAGGTATAACGTAAATCAAAAATAATAATTTAGTATTAATATCATATATCTTATTTTCATTTCATTTTGAAGTATTTACAGAACTAATATAGATCCTTATTTTGCATATTGTAATAGTATTGTGGATTAAGATTTCTACTTGAAATCACTACATTTTCAAATTTAAATCAATATATTTTGAATAATTTATTATTGATTACCTTAAGTTTATTGATTCTCTGTTTGAATAGACCATAGTGGTATAATAGGGTAGCTTCTGTGTGCATACGCGATGGGTTTAGTTGCCGCTTGTTAAATCTATCTAGTTCGAAAACAGAGAATTTAGTGTCTTGCTCGCTATATCCAAGATTCTGGAAGAAGCTACAAAAATCTGATGGACAATATTATATTTCAAAGATACCTATAATTCAAATATTTTCAACTGTTTTTATTTACATTGCATCTATATCTAAGTGGAACTAGTTTTACAAGGTCTCACGTGAGTGATTTAAATTATAAAAGTCACTTGAGTTGGTCTCTACTATAATTAATGATAATGATTCATACAGAAACAGTTATAATAATTGATTTGGACTTTAGATATGTTAAATTTAAAAATAAACCACCTAAAAAACACCTACATATTGAACGAGTTTTAATATTTTACTACTAATAATTTTTAAAATATATATTTATATTCACATCAATTTACTTTTTCTGAGTAACTTGAAGACGACACTTAAAAGATATTATTCTACTACTTTTTTAACTTGTATATTAAGAAATGCCTAAATATATAATACACAAAAACAAAAACAGTTTTAGCCATTACAAAGAGTTTGATTTACACGTAATCTTACGAAGATGTCGCTAACAGGAATTTAAAGACATAGCAACAAGTCACTTTAGTCAGTCATTCAGTCAGCTCTATAATAAAATATTATTTATATGTAAAAGAGAGTGACAAAAAGCAAAAAAAAGACCTAAATTATTTATAGTGATCTAGATTATTTCTAGATTATTATATATGATCTGTGTTAATAGCATTTTAAAATAGTAACACATAATATATTTAACAATAAGATTTACGGATGTTGATAAATGAATTCAAACAAACAGCTTTGAGCTGTCACAGAAAATCAAACGTCGCTTGGCAACCGTCGGCGGTTGAGCCAATTAGGTCATAATAAGAACTCGCTACTACGAAATATTTTACAACTAGTCGGAAAAATTGGAACTTGCAAACTGCTTAAAACTAATATTTGAGTATTTTTATATTGGAGCACTTTCGTAGCATAGACGCATAGCGTCTGAGTATTGAGCTGTAAAAACGACAGTTTGTGGGTTCGATTCCCGCTTAGAATGAGTAAATTATTTTGATTTTCTTTGATTTGGCAACAAGGAAATGTCTCAAAAAGTACAAAGTTAAGAATTTGGAGGTGAATATTTCAGAGGTTTCGCCAATAACATTGAGATTAAATAAATTTGGCATTGATTTCCATTATATAATGCCTCCGTATCTTATCTTTTTCTTCTAGTTTTGTGGAGAATATTTATAAGAAGTAATAATATAAAAAGTCTACTACTAATTTTTGTTAGGTATTTTATTTAGCCTCTGAAATTTTGAAGACAATACATTTATTAACACAATTGTCACTATACAGAATATAATATATCATTTTACTATGATAATAACATAAATTGATCTAAACAGCACCAATAAAACGTGTCAAAGTCACCTCCTATATCAATTTCAATTGTTACACTCATACATACGTACATACATAAATATTTCTAACAGAATTGCCATCAAAGTTTCGTGGCCATGTAATATTTTAAGAGTTTCGTCGTCATCGATAAAGTTTTCTTGTACGACCACTATCTGTCTCATGTCAAATGTACGAAAATATATAACAATAAGACTATTCAAGAGATAAGGCATCGAGCCAACTGCAAGGCGATTACATTGGATTACACGCGCTGAAATATTTATGCACATCACCATTATGGACAATTATGTTACAATATGTGTTAGGTTTTTAGTCGTTGCAGCGCAGTGACAAATGACTGGGATAGTGTGGGTTCTATTCCCGTTTGAGGAAGTTATTATTTGTATTTCTCTTTGGTAATATTAAGTCAGGTGTTTACCCGTTGCGCTTACAGTCTCAATTTCTGAGATGCGGAAAACAAAATGTTTAACTGTCTTAAACTTAAATCGTATTATATAAAAGTTCTTAGTATATTTGTTGTATGGGTATACAATTAGAAAATAATAAAGGACCTTTTTCCTAGAATCAATCGTAATTGTTAAGAGATTGATTAATAACAATATAATCAATACAGGGAATTACTCAGTAATTCTTTTATTGAAAATAATGAATTATAGATATAGATATTATATCTAAAATTATAGATATAGATATTATATCTGAGGACCGTCGTGGCGCAGAGGCGCAACGTCTGCCTGTAACGCGACGGTTTCTGGGTTCGATCCCCAGTCGGAGAAGATGGATTTTTCTATTTCCATTTTCTTCGCTCTGGCAATCTAGGCAAAGCGCGGCGTTGAGTTCCGCCACTCAACACGCAATGCCTCGAAAATGGCGGAAAGCGGGGACAGATAAAGGCAGGGACTAAGCAATGGAGTGTCTTAACACTAGGTTCGTATGGTTCGTGCAGTTCCCTCTGCCTACCCTGCCAAAGTGCGGGATACAGCGTGAAGCAAAAAAAAAAATAAAAGATATTATATCTAATAACAATAATAGTGTTACACATACCAACACTACCTAAATATATTTTCATGCTTTATCTCGCACATAGCGGGTTAGACAAAGGGAAAGGCAGGAACCGTGGTAACCTAGTGTTAAGAACCTCCATTCCTCGCTTATTATTTTTTCCAAAACGATTAACAATATGAGTTCGTAAAACAAACAGTTGCATATCTAAAAATAGTCACATAAGAAATTGCAATAGACTCGAAGGTAACCATATGATAGGTAGTTCTAAGAAAATTAAACAAATCAAATACGACGACAAGTATGAATGGAACGACATTATGGTGGCATATGAAATCACTGAGCCACATTAATTAGATGTACAATGCGGAATAGCTGGAACGTTTTATCATAGGTATTCTACTTTTGTTTTAAACTAGTTTAATAAGTGAAAATTGTCATTTGAGATTGAAATTAAATAGTCTGTCAAATACCCTGTAAGAAAACCAAGACAAAGTCCTTGATATGATTGAGGACATTGTGGGGCAATTTCCTACTCTGGCTACTAAGTAAAAGGTTAAATTCTACGACTTATTTACTATTACACACATTGCCTCGAAGTTAGATAGAAAGCGGTTACAGAGTATATATATATGTACAATAATATGCTGAAAAAATATAAGTAATAAAATATTTTTATAAAAAACAAGAACACCAGAAACCATTATAATTTAATTCATATTTAAAAAAAACTTAACTTCTTGATATACTGCGTAAACACATAAATAACAAAACTCTATAGCATTGTCTCATATTAAGATCTAACCGGGCCAATACAAACACGATGGAATATTATGACGCAAACCAAAACCATATGATTGGATATAAGCGTTCCATTTCTGTACAGCGATGCTAAGATGGATTATTATGAACAGTTCCGCTGGCAAGTCTTTGGCTAAACGCCTATCAGTGTATGCGAATATTTATTGCATAAGTGTTATGTATAACTGTAATTGAAGAATCATACTTATTTATCGTCTATTATATTACTTCCCTTTTGTATGAATTTAAAATGAGACCTAATAGTCGTGAGTTCAAATTTCATTTGAAGTAAATTATGATATTTTTAGTGTAGCGAGTTATTTGTAACTTTACTTAAAGCCAATGTAAAGATCTAAGAAAAACTTAAAAAGTGCGTCAAGAAGCTCCCCTGTCATAAATAAAATAATTTATTTTGAAATATCTGATCATTATATGTTGAAATAATATTCATATTTTAATTGATATTTTCATACTTCATTTATAAGTTCAATATATAATTAGAAGCAATTAACACAACATCGAATGAGAAAGACCATAAAGATGATGAAACAGCATACCTCAGATAATTCTATCGAAACATGGAAGTACCGCATAAACAAGTACAAAGATGGGTTTTAAATGATTTGTTTTTCCGGTAAACGAGATAAATAGTGAATTGCTAAGTGGTCATTACAATAAAACGTGCCGACGTTCCACAGATGTACTGCACAATGGATATGATAATGCGTGAATTATGATAATATTTTATAAAGACAATTATGTTGAATCACGAACGGGGTTAAGGGGCCAGTCCT
Organism: Dione vanillae; assembly: GCA_037178615.1. Taxonomy (NCBI): domain Eukaryota; kingdom Metazoa; phylum Arthropoda; class Insecta; order Lepidoptera; family Nymphalidae; genus Dione; species Dione vanillae. The sequence goes on from JAZFAU010000024.1 coordinate 5,825,176, forward strand.
ACTTTGTTGATTTCTTGCCAATGATAAATAAATATTTAGTTTCATCTTACTATTGTAATTGCAATGACGCAATTACTAAAGCGGGTAATAAAAAATCTTTCAAGCTGGAGTCGATTGCACAGCTTCTGTGACTTTCCTACTGTAGATTCGTATTAGATGATTTGACAAGTTACAAAAAAATTAACTAATTTTTGAGTATCCTTCGTATTTTTCTTTTTCATGCTTGTGAAATTTAAATATAGTCGATATAAAGACTTAGACTCATCTTTTCTAAAACTTTCAAAATAAATGTTCACAGCTTTCTTATTATTTAACTTTCTTTAATTTGTCGATAACTCTTTTATCGTAATAATAAATATAATTAATAAAAGGAATCCTTCGTGTAATTAATTTAAAATATTACGATAAATTGAACCAGTTATAATTATTATAACAAAATTAAATAAATAATGCACAAGTAGCAAAAATGTTATTACTCAGTAATTTTATAAATTAAATTTCAGTTATTTTTTATAAGTGTCTTAATACTCTCTCTTTCTCTCTGTCACGGTCAGGTGAAAAAGCTAAGACACTCCGTTCTTCGCCTTCTGCCTAATTTTAGAAACTTTACTGAGTTAATGAACTTAACTTCGCGCTAGGTCTAACTAAAGTAAAACGCACGCATAAGAATCGAATGCACTAATGTCACATTAAAATTCAGTTACTAAACCGCCTAACATCGTAATACAGCGGCACAGCGTTCACTGTCCACATAAGTCAACACTGTTAATCATAAATAATATGTGTAATAATCATTATATAAAAAACCCTTAACGCAACAATGCCTTTATAAATATATAACAATTAATTATAAATTAAAATTTAATGTTGTTATTTATTGTTTATTGAATTTTAATAAATTTTAATGGGAAAATAAAAATTAAATATTCTTATATTACTGTAACAGTGGCGCTGTGTCTGACCGTAGAATAAATTATGTTCATTTTCTCGTAGTGGTAAGATAAAGTGCGGCGTTGAGTTCCGCCATTCTACATTTAAAATCAATAAAATAGATAAAATGCAGCGTTGAATCCCGCCATTATTTCAAGGCTCTATCATGGGTTATAAAAATATTGTTTTTCTTTACAGGTAAGTTCACTAGGAGGCGAGCCTCGAACAAGTATAGCAGCTGCAAAATTTCTATTCACAGCTAATATCATATTTGTATGAAGAAACCTCGTACGTATTATCATTAAGCTTTTTTTATTTTTGTCATCTTAGATACGATACAGCAGTTTCCACAATCGGATGTGATAATGGAACTGGTTCATTGGTTGCTTCATTTTTATGTACATGCATAGTGTGTTTAATTTGTTTTTGTTTGATTGTTATTATAAGTCTATATTATCGAGATCATCGTGCCGCAGTGAGACGTTTGAATGAAAGTTCGATGATTGCGGCTTCAATTCCTTCTAGGTGAAATCACCGCAGCGGTCCTCATGTTTTTTACGTGACATTCCTCCAGTATGTTTTGATACTGTTTTCGAAAGTCAACCGAGGTTTCCTCACACCTCTCTAACACTCACTGTTGCTGCATAATTCCTTTATCCTATTCTTTCATCACTCAATCTTTCGACGTGCCCAAACTATCTGAGCTGATATTCTTCTTCTTCATACTCACTGTGACATCCTCGCTGATACCTACTATCCTGTGTATCTCTTCGTTGCGGCTTTTGTCAGCTAAACTGATTTATATAAGAATTTTAATATTTAATCATTTTAGTCATTCATGAATTTATTGGAACTTGGTGAATTATTTAATCATATAAAGAGAATATCTAAAACATATTAAACTACTGTTGCCGGTACAGATCAGATTCCAGAAATCACTTAATAATTTATTTGGGTTCAAATTTAGGGACACTTTAACTTGAAAGTGTCCAAATAATTAGAAATTGGTTTCAAGAGACCATCTAAGAGGTACGCTGTCAAAGTTTCAAAGTTGGTGAACACTTCTGGTATTCGGAGTCTGAAACTGACATACCGTTGTTACGAAGCAATCTATTGGATATATTAGATTGTTATGTATACTTCACAATTACATGTGTATATATGTGTATTTAATGAGCTTTCTGGAAAAAAATATTTGTTCTTTTTCGCAATTTTTTCTTAGTCCCACGTGATATTATGGCACCCAGAGTTCAACCAAATCTCTCTCCATCTCTACCAACCCAGAGAAATTAATTTGAATTAAAAGACCTTACTATTTTGCTATACTACGTATTAAAAGTTATTTATTATAACACTGATTACAAATATTATGAGTTTTTTTTAAATCAATACTCGTAAATGTTAAATCGAAGCAGTTACATAAACTCTCGAATTCCAGTAAAGCTGTGGCCATAACTTTTATAATTGGCCGTTTAATGGGCACAGAAAATTAAATTACAACCGGTTCATTCTCTAATTGTCGGCTCGAAGTTCTTAGACGTGCAGTCGTGTCATTGAGTGGGCTTCTCTGATAATTTACATTTATTATTGTTCCTTATATTTTGAATGATTAAATTTTAAATGAATTTGTTATTTTCATGAATTGGCTAAGAATGTGTGCAAGGAAGTTGAATATTTAAACAATATATATATATATATATATATATATATATATATATATATATATATATATATATATATATATATATATATATATATATATATATATATATATTTGAATGATTATACGGTATTTAAATATAGCAATTACATTAAATAATTTTTACTAACTTTATTGATGGGACTTTTTGCATCTTATAATATTTTTTTTAGTTAGCCAGATATTGACAGAGATCAGAAATAAACTTTAAACATGTACTATAAGCAACCATCGCATACAATATTCTTCGTAGTATTCGTTGTTCTTCTCCAATAATTAGACAGATGATGACATCATTGATTGATTGAATAGTTTAAACTATCTTAGCATAATAAGTAGCGTAATTTAAATAATCTGGACTAAATAAAGCATCATAGTAAAAGTAAATCAAGGCAATTGTATTTTTTTTAGCTTCACGTTTTATTTCGCTCAGGCAAAGGGAACCACAGGAACCAATGGAACCTAGTGTTAAGACGCTCCATTCTCTGCTTTCCGCCTGGCGGGACTCAAAAGTGTACTTTTCTTAATTACCGAAGCGAAGAAAATGGAAATAAAAAAAGTCATCTTTCCCTTGTGCGAATTGAACCCACAAACCGTTACATTGACAGGCAGCCATAATGTTTCTGCGCCACAACGTTTCTCGGCCATTATAATTATTATTAATATATCTCAATATAAGAATATATAATAGTAAAAATTTTTAATCAACCATTTCCATCCAATCGACGATCGATTCCTCTAATTAAAGCAATAGGTACATGTATCTACCACATAGTAAAAATATTACCCACCTCGTAAAAGAAATGCGTTAAAATAAATAATTCATTCCGTAGAATTTTTGTATCGTCGATTTATAGCGAGTCGTTACAAAGGCAAAGATATAGTTAGCTTACATGAATAATTCCCAACGAATGTAATGTTAAAAAGCTAGGAACGTATACCTTGCGGTTTAATAATCCCATAAGATTGTGGACTTCATGGTTAATTGTGGAAATAAATCATATGGACAGTACATCCGAGCTGTGGAGCTGAGAAACTTAGAAGTAGCATAGCTGTATTTTAGACTTTTATTTTTATTTCATCACGCTTTATGAATAGGATCGTCGCGGCGCGGAGGCACAGCGTCTGTCTTAAGCGTGAGGGTTTGTGGGTTCGATTCCCATTTAAAGAGTATAAAATATGTCATTTTTTCTTCAATTTGCTTCTACTATGTTAGGGATACAACAGCTAATAACACTTTACCCCATATAATAGGGTAGTCAGAATTGGCAACGTTGCGGAAAATGGCAGAACTCAACACTGCGCTATGCTAATGAAATGTGTCTTAAATAATTTATTTTATCATTTTATTCTGAAGTATTTTTAATTAGATGGAAGATATGTAATTATAATCACATTACATCCTTCGTATAATGATTTACGTGAATTTGTACTATTAATTTTGTTGTAATAAAGCTGAATTGTTGTTTGAAATGTTCATACTTATGTTAAATTTGATAATGGATTTTTTATAATATTTAAAGTCGTAGGTAAATCACGAATTTAAAGTATTAATGGCACCAGGTCGGTCTCATGCTATTTCTAAGTATATCTCTCCTGATGGCCAGTCAACCGTCTGCCATTTAAAGCGATTCCACACCTGCCCACTTGATTTAATACACTCGTTAGCTACTATGTACGTAGAAGTTAAGTTAAGCAGTAGACATACGTACCGGAGAAATGAATGGTTTCATCAATTCGCGTCATACTAAATACTGGTAATATGCTAACATTGTATCAGATTTTATAGTATTAAATGATTTGTTTCTTAGACAGATACAGGAAGTACGATATACATGAATATGTTGTATGTTTAGAAAATATTATCAAGACGTAGTTGAGGTACTTTCTTGTGAATTAGTTGGGTGTTCAAATTTAGAAGTTTAAATTTTATAAAATGCAGATGTTGCTTCAGTATATTGTTTAACTAATAGTTATAGCAATCACCCAGGTAAAGTGCGGCGTTGAGTTCTGTCAGTGAACTCGCGAATGTGTAATAAAATAAACAAAATGCGGGGTATAGAATGTTTTTCTCTGCATTCCCGCTATATGCGGGAATCTGTAAGGTTATAATATTTACATGTAAACTTATCCATCTTGCAATCTCCGAGTATACCAATATCGTGTTATATTTTCTGATTTTCATCTTATTTGCCCTATGATTAACGAAGACGTACCGTTCCTTTTTTTCGTTACCTAACATCTAACAACAAGACATACCGTTCAAGACGTGGCAGAATTTAACGCTGAAGTTTGGCTTTCAAAATAATTAATATTAATCTTAATTTGTAAATATTATTCTCTTAATGTTAATCTTAATTTGAACATGTACAGCTTACGTGACGCTCATAATGTTTTATTAAGTACATACTTCCGGTCAGGGCAATACTTTTGAAGGATTGCTAAAACTTTCACTTTCTTACACGGCACCACAATGCGAATATGTATATAAAACTATTTTATGTAATTTCATAGAAATGTCCAGGTAAATATTAATTATAAAATATAATTAAGCATTTAAAATGAGTAAAAACTACAATTGCGTTGTTGTCTTCAACTAGGAAGTTGTAGTCCATTAGCGGAGATGATCTTGCAGATTGTGTATTCTTGTCTTGTACGAAATTACCTTGGATTTTGTTATTCTTTTAAGTAAATACAGCAAAAAATACTAAGTAAATATATTGTATATAATTTTCGTTTTCTAAAATATATACAAAATTATACTTTGTGGTAAATATAAGACTCGTTACAACCTTGATTTTTTTCTTATAATTAACAAAATTTTACAATATGAATGTTAACGAATAATATATTCATTCTGTGGAATAAAATTTTAACGACTATGTTTTTTACGTTTTTAATATATTTTATATATAATTATTATATGTTTAATGCTTGTTATGTCATTTACGTGAAGTGTAAGACGAATAATCACAATTAAATCCGTTTCCGTGAGAACTAGACAAAACGACCTTTTAGTCTAGCTCAGTAGTACGGACTGTGTGTTGTCTGTCAAAAATATAGAATTTTTATTCTACATACAGAAGTACTGAATTTTATTATTTTATAAAAATTATATAGTCAACTCCGTTATTAATATTTTATTTATTAACATACTGCTCGAGTAGCTCAGGCAACAGCATATATACATAAGTGTAAATCCAAGTGAATAAAAATGAAAATGAAAATTTATAGTTTACATATTTGCTTCGGATGTTTGAGGAACACTACTAGTTTTCTGGCAGATTGTCAAAAATAAATTAAAACTGCATAATTGTTGGATCACGACGTCAAAATGTAACTGAATGTACAGTTGGAGACTTTGTTCCACATTTTTTCTTACATTCTTTAAATTATATTGTAGTAACCATTCCTAATGCATTTCATTTAAAAGAATTTCGAGATATTTTCTATTAAAAATTTATATCACATCCAAAAATAAATTTAATATAGGTAATTTTAAATAATTTATTTATATAGGTGCTTTCAAAATAGCTATGCTATACTATCCGCTGATGTCACCTAACATCGATACGTTATCATGTCATGCGCTTCGCTAAGCATCATTGAAGTAGAAAATTAATTCGCAAACCTACGAAATTAATAATTACTACTGAAAACTTGTATCTTATTAAATAAATATTAGCACCATTGTTTATATTTAACCTCTTTGCATAGATTATGCATGCATAATAAGATGGTAACACGCTTTTCACAATTCACTTTAGATTTAATTTGTGAGGTAGTGTCTGTTTGTCTTCTTTGAGAAGAGAGATTTCGCGGCGTTGAATTCCGCCACTGAATCAGTAATATCTTGCTGAAATTTTTAAAAGAAGTAATAATATAATGATTTTAAAAAATAAACTTTAAACATATTATCATGCACGACTTCTTATATCAACTTGGTGATTCTTGATTTCAAAACGTAGTAGATTTTTTTATACGTATTTGCGATATTTAGTTAAAATATGTGAAATTTGCTTACGTTCCTCTAAGGTAAAGACCAAAGTATCATATTACTAAAATCCTTCTGTCTACTACTTCATCTGCAGGTTGACTTTAAGATAAAAACACATATATTCGACCTATACTTTATCTTTAGGCTAATCACACTACAAACTCTCCTGATCCACGGTCCACGAGACATACGATACTATACATATACAAGTATACTTGCACAAACAAAATGCCATTACTTATTTACTCATATAACCTACTATGGTAACACAAACCAACTATGAGGATAGTTTTACTTGAAACGTAGACATAAATATACATCTTTTTTGTAAGGAACTTAATTTCAGTACTCGCATTCATTCTGTATAATTAGCTGTATACATCTCAATCAAAAATCTTCCATACTAAAAAATAAGGCAATCGAAATTGAGAGTTATAGAACTTACATGTTTCGTAATTTTCATATAAATTCCAAGGTTCAAAGCTTCCAAGTGGAGGTAGTTAGTAATGTAGTTTTAATTATAGTAATTTTATATTCTCTTAACAACTTTAAAATAATTATGCATTCTTATATTTTTTCGTAGGATATTACAATTAGAACATCCTTGAATTAATTATATATAAACCTATTACTTTTTCAGTTAGTAATATTCAAAATTATTAAAATTTTTGATATAACGATGGCATTATAATTTTTTACTTTCAATATGTTATCTTTAATAATATTAAAATATTCAACACTAAACATTTTTTACTTGCAGAGTGAGGCCGAAAGTTTTTAAATTATAAGCATTTAGGCTCCTCCGGTACAAACTTAATGGTCCATACAGATTCTGAGGTAAAATTGCCGGTAATGGCTCTTAAGATACATTAAAACATAAAATTGGTGCTTAACAATAATTACAGTGTCGACGTGTAGCTGTATGTTTGTGTACAGCGTCGACGTTCACACGAAATTGGACATTTTTTACAAATTTTTAAACGTAGCTATGAATTTTTATGTAATATCTTGAATTTAGTTGTTTCTTTTTAACTTCATATCGCAGGGTAAGCAGAGGGAACTGCAGGTACCATATGAACCTAATGTTAAAAACACTTTGTTGCTTAGTCCGTGGTTTCTCTGTCCCCGCTTTTCGCCTTTTTCGAGGCATTGCTAGTTAAGTGGCGCTTTACAATCTAGTTAATTAGATGTTTTAAATATGATACATAATTTAATTGTATTTTTTTGACGTGACAACGTCTTAAATTAGGTTGCGGCTCGGAGTCACATATGAAAAAGGTAACGTAACGATGTGTCAACTGTCACCGAACTATGATCGGTCCGCCGCGCGTATCACTTGACACATGTACAATGTTTTAGTAAACAAAATATATTTTCTATAGTTAAAATTTGTGCAATTTATATTATAATTATTAATCATATCAATAAATATTCTACCGAGAAAAAGACGTTGTCACGTAAAATTTTCGCCCGTAAAACCCACTTTACAGGCAACCATTTTTTTTTATTTTACTATATTAAAGACAAACCACGGCGTTTAGTTCCGCCACTCGAGCCAGAATAATCGAGACATTATGTTTTCGAAAAGCTTAGAAAGGAGCATGTCTCTACATTAGCTTCTCTTTACCTAACCCGCACGAAAAAAATTTCAACCGGAAAAAAATAATATACGTAATATCTTAAAACGTTACATAAAATTGGCAGAAACATAGCAAAATATTGATATTCGCTGAAGATTGTTAATTTGTTATGTAAACTTAGTACCCTATAGCTGAGTTAAAAGTAAAATGTGTTTGGACTGCAAGAGCAAATACGAAATGTACTGATATTTACTTTGTTATTTTACTCAACATATTAGCATTTGTCTGTTAGTGCTCAGTGGTTTTTTTGTTGCTAATTGAAGTAAATTCAATGTCCTGTTGAGGTAAATTAGTTTTATTTCAAATTATTGACAGTTGTTTACAGCTTTTTTTTCAATTTGTTTAACGGCCATAAATACAAGATACTTTAAGTCTATTTTTTATCTTTAAGTCTTTTTGAATTTGTATATAATTTACTAAAAATATATTGCCATTGTATTGAGAATTTGAATGATGTAAGGCGTCATACAATTGAGCCGTTTATTAGTATGAAGCAAGTTCAAGGTTTCGTCGACTCCATAACTATTTATGGGTGCAATCAGATTATGTTTGTTTGTCACAAAATTAAAAAAAAAATAAACATTTTTTTATTAGTAACATTGTAACAAATCTAGTTAACTGTGACTTATGAAGACCGATGGTTATTCAGTAATATGTATAGTTTATATTATTTGTCACGTTTTACTGCATGTATGCAGTACAATAAAAAACAATAAAATTACTTGGACTGCAACTAAAGTGTTGCGAATTACAATGTATTGTATTAAAGATAGGACCATCGCGGCGCAAAGGCGCAACGTCTACCTGTAAACGCGATGGTTTCTGGGTTCGATTCCCTCTCGGAGAAGATGGATTTTTCTATTTCCATTTTCTTCGCCCTGGAAACTAGGCAAAGCGCGGCGTTGAGTTCCGCCACTCAACACGCAATGCCCCGAAAAAGGCGGAAAGCGGGGACAGAGAAAGCAAGGACTGAGCAACAGAGTGTCTTAACACTTCAGGTTCCTATTACTTACCCTGCCTTGTGCGGGATAAAGAGTGAAGCTAAAAAAATATTAAAAATAAATAAAGGGATTGGAACCTAGTGGTTTGTGTACTTTCCACCTGAACTCCTAAGTGGTAGTATTACCATATCAAAGAATGACAGTAATAACCCTCATAACCCATCAAATCGTTTCTTTTCTATCATGTTTAAATATTAATTTGGCTTCCCCTTCTATTTCTTACATATTAGTAATTGTTGAATACATATTTAAGAGCTATATAATTTGTAACACAGATACGTTAAGTTTATAACTGTGTTAAATAATTACTAATAAATAAGATTAAGACTCGACACGCAATGTCTCGAAAAAGGCGGAAATCGGGGACGGAGAAAGCAGGGACTAAGCAACGGAATGTCTCAACACTAGGTTCCAATACTTCCTGCAGTTCCCCTCTGCCTACCCTGCCATGTGCGAGATAAAGCGTGAAGCTAAAGTAGAGAATAATATTATTATCAAATTATTTATTGTAATGAATTGAGCTGCTTCTATTAGTTGCTCGATTTTTAGTGCTTTACCATCACGCTTTAAGTCATATACAAGATAGAGTGAGTGATATTTGTAATTTAACTTGAATTAACTTTTGTTTAACTTAAGCTTAAATATTTTAGTTATGTATATTAAGCTTTTTACCAAACAAGCAAAGGAATTTGGAGTTAAAAAACACCATTTACCTCTTAAGTAACTTTTTAGGTTATTAACTTGCTATCTGTACTTATATTCAAAAAAGTCACTTACTTCCCATTTTTCATTATTTTAAAGGCTACAGCAAAATTAATCATATTTAATGAACTTCAACATAGATTCATGGCGTGGCAAGGCCGTAGTATAATAGCAAATTGAAAACGATGTAATGAGCTTGATCCTTGACACGGTACAAATTGGCTGGCAAGGTCGTCTTCAATAAGACTGGCGTCTTAACGTGTTGTAGCCTAGTAGCTATATCACTATTGTATTATACATTGTAATAATATCCTATGGGCATATTAATGTCATATTAATATAATTAAAAATAAAAGTTTTTGTACGAAAAATGTGAATTTTGAACTTAATATTGATTGATTTTATTAAGTAATTATTTTGTCAACTGTCTTTTTAACTGTATAATGTAAAGAGCCTATAAAATTAAAAATTAGTTTTTATTTTTTATATTGAATATGAATGAACTGTTACTTGCGATGAGAAAAGTCTTTAAATTCCACTATTGAATATACTTTCCGGTCAATTATGTCCAATGTAAAATTAACAATAATATTTTTTTCTCTAAAGCGGGCAAAATACAATAAAATTTAAATACATATTAAAATAATTCAAAATTATGTAATGTATTATTTGTGTAAGCGTTTTATTTGACATATAAAGAGGTTTTGGAAGATTTTGAAAGGTCTCATAAAGGCGGATTGGTGAAAAATATACCCTATGTCCGAATTTGAATAGTTAAATTGATAATTGATAAAACAAATTCTACAGGTTAGCCAATTGGATTTGCTTTAAAAACGCGCTTTTTGTCACCCTCAAAAATTCTATTTTTTAATAAAAAGAAATTCTCACTTTACTATTCCTAAAAAGTGTTAACCTAATAAAACGAATCGCATGTATACCGAGAACCTACTAGTATTTTATAATTTATATAAAAATATTTCAAAATGCAGTGTCAAATCACTCCAAAAAGAAATATCTAGTGGCAACACAATATAAACAAGTTTGTAAGAGCGTTTGAATACTTGGCGCGTTCCGAACGCAATTATTTTGGCTGGCGGAGGTAAGATAATTCAACTGTAAATCACTATGCAAATGCGTTTTGCCGCAATAAAAATGCTTCCAATGTATAATTTTGTGCAAAATATTGTATCGTGCGAGTCCCTGATGTATGTGTACGTCATTTCTAATTATTAGCTTTTGTGTTTTAAATTAGCTAAACTTTTGCTTAGGTGTTTTGTTATTTTTTTAGCATTACGCTTTGCTTATAGGTACTAGAGGAAAATGAAAATTCCACCAATTGAAGATGGAACCTAATATTTATGTTTGAGTATTGTGTCAATATTTTACTGACTTCTTTTTTTTTAATTTTTAGCTAAGTTGTTTATTTAGGTCTCTTTTTAACTAAAATGAGAGCAATATTAATGTAAAATTAAAAAAAATGTACACTATGTAAACAAATGTACTAAAAAATATTTTACTATAACATTTTTAATATATTATGTTTATGATATTATATTAAACATATAACTATGAGGTCAATTTCTCGCTAAATGTCTGTAATTTAATAAAACCTTTTCCGCAATTCAAATTTTATTGCAAACATTATTTTATGTAAATCTATACTTATAATAAAATGTATGCAATAAAATGACCATTACATCCCGTCTTAAATCCAACTGGATGTGACGGAAACTATTAAATTTTTCTTCCATATAATGTATTACGATAAGCGTCCGGTGGAAATGGAGGCTTATATTTTTGTTTACGTCTTGTTCTTAGAGAGATTTTTTGTTATTTTTTATTTGATTAACTAATTTTACTTACTAATTTGATGTCATACGGTCTTTTTATAATTTTTTTATTTTTAGTAAAACCTATACCTATTTTTTACAACTAAACTGTTTCTTAAATTAACTGATTTAATCAACCTTTGATATCACTTAACATACGCCTATATCTGTTAAATACATATATATACTCTCCCCCGATTTACTCATAAGTATAATTTATATGAAAGGGTTGTATATTTAGAAATAAAAGACACAAGCAGATCGTTAATTATAATCATGACATAATAACACAAGATATGAAAAATATATCGCAGCAATAAACAAATAGATTGCGCTCCTTCATTGTGAATGTGATAAATTGCTTTTTTAACGTACGATCGAAATAACCCCACAGACCTTTATCTTATAAGGTTTTTTAAATCGAAATGAAGTAAGGGAGATTGAGGAATTTCATTTAATTTAGATATAATAAAAGCCTATTGTGGCTGAGTGTCAACGCAAAGGTCGTGTGTTCGATTCCTTATGAAGAGATTTTTCATAATATAGTTTCTCTTTTCAGAATATCCTACGCTACTTGTAAAGTTTTAATATTTAAAAGTAAACATTAAATTATAAATATATAAATCTGCTTTTCACGTAAAAATAAAGATTATTCTCTATCTATACATCATCATCATTCAGTTCATCTATACATCAGAGCTCTCCCACTTTTTCTCTCCATTTCCTTTGTCTTTGTTGCTTAAAAAAATTTAATTGCCTGATTTTCAAAATAAGACTAGCTCGTAAAGTTTGGTCAGCCAATCGCAGTCCACTGCTGGACGTAGGCCTCCTCAAGTTTGCGCCAAACATCCCGATCCTCCGCAACCCTCATCCAGCCTGCTCCGGCAACCCTGCGTATGTCGTCGGTCCAGCGGGCCGGAGGGCGTCTTACACTACGCTTACTAAGACGCGGTCTCCACTCCAGGATTCGTCTGCTCCAACGGCCATCGGTCCTGTGGCAGACGTGGCCGGCACATTGCCACTTCAGCTTGCTAATTTTGCGAGCTATGTCGATTACTTTCGTTCTCTCACGGTACTCAGTTAAAAAATGCTAAAAGAACATAAATATATGGAATTAAAATCATTTGAATCGTGCTTAATTACATAAGTAATTGTATTGCATTAAAAATAAAATAATAAATTTTATATTAAAAAAATTACTGATAAGTACTTTGCCATCTATTTTCAGTAGAACTGTCGAGTGTGTTCATATTATGTTTAGAAAGTGCTTTCAAAAGTCAAAAATGTCTTTTATTTGACATATTAAATTTAGCTACTAATATTTACTATATGCAAAAAAGCACCATTGCGCCGTTAAGTTAGATTTATCTCTTTGGAATGGCGTTACTAAAATACTAAGGACAAAATGCTGCGGAACCTGTTGCAGGCAATTCCAACGCGCACTTGCTTCTTTTTGTACTGCCAATCAATCTAAATAGAAAGTACATTGACCCAGTCATTAGTTGGCCATTATTTTTAGTGATTTTTTGTCTTTTATAATTACACACATGACTCGCCTCAGCTTAGATTAGATACCAGCTATTATCTAGTTTTTGTACGTTTTAATTCAGATTACATTAAACTACAATAGATGCTTATTAGTTTTAAATAGTTCTAGATACTTGATGGACGTGCTTTGTCTTGGTATATAATTAAGGTATTTGCAAAGTTATTTCCATACTTAAACCTGTATAAACGATTATATTAATAATATCAATTTTGATAATATGTGACGTCGTAGTTGGTTTCAGCGGTTCACATTGTAATGACAGTTGTAACAGGTTCACTTATAATTATAGTGTTGTAAATATAAGATGATGACATATAGCTGTTTTTATTATGATAATTACTAGTAATTTTGTTATTATCGTTTTTATGCTGGTCTTCTATTGAATTATGGTACTAATTACAGAAGAGCAAAGTTTTTTTTTATATATATATATATATATATATATATATATATATATATATATATATATATATATATATATATATATATATATATATATATATATATATATATATATATATATATATATATATATATATATATATATATATATATATATATATATATATATATATATATATATATATATATATATATATATATATCTATTTGTAAATAATTACTAAAATCGAATAAACTGGACAGAAAATATTTAACTATAAAGCTACTTATATATTTTTACAATATTTATTTATTTATTTATTTAGGAACACCAACAGTACACATATGCAACATTTATATATAAATAAATAGTCAAAAGTATCAGGTCTTCATATGTACACCAATTACAGGCATTCACAATATTCCAGCACTCATATATTTATAACATTTTACGTTCATTCAATTTATATATAGGAATGCTACAAAATATCGATATAGCGAAATATTCGTATTCTACGTAATTTGCACTTAAATGGATTTTCTATAGAAAATATATAAACACTATATTTTAGAATCAAAAATTGAGTTTCTTTTATATCAATTAAGTAATATGAAACAGCTTCACGCTTTATCCCGCATAAGCTGGGTAGACGGAGGGAACCGTTTCCCACTTTCCGCTCATCTATTAAAGTAGGGCCGCTATATCATGACGTCAGAGTAATCGTGATTTAATACGGCCCATATGTGCCATTCAGAAATTTATCTCATCTCATACAATAACAAGTTTAGTCCAGACGGCTGAGGTCATAGCCAATTGTTGAGAAAAATAGAACTTATTATTTAACAGGATGCTGTAATAATGCGTATAAAGTATGATGACATTTTAATCATATGTTAATATGCATTTTACATATAAAGGCTTTGATATTTTGTAGCAATTACTAAATAATAAGCCACTTTGTTTTTATTTTCATGTTCAACTATTGACCAGTTATTTTATTCTCTTTCATAAAAAACGCTTAAAAGAAAAGATATTTTTGAGATGGGATTTCCAATATCGTAACAAGAATCGCAGTATCATAGGTTGTATATACCTGCATTATCATAGAGTCTGTAGCCAAGGCTTCCGAAATATTAATAAAATGTGTAATTTATTACTTATTTGGTATTTGTACGTTTTTTTTATATTTTATCTGATTGCTAATTCGTAAACAATTAGAAATAGGTAAAAGATCGCGTTTTAATTTATTTATATAGCAGGTACAGTACATTGAAATAATAAATGTAATATATATAGCCAGTAGCTTACATCGATAAATGTACTATGAAGCACAAAAAAAAATTAAACCAGTAGCTCATGTAATAAACATGTTGAACCGTTGGTTTATTGGTGATATTTAAATTGAATTAGCCTTGTGTAAGAAATGATCTTAATAGTAAATTTTAGTGACTTGACGCTTATCCCACGTAAAGTAGAGCGAGGCAGGAGAATCTAGTGTTAAAACACTCCATTTCCCATTGAACTAGAACGAGAAAATGAAATATTTTATTTTCCGATGTAGAAAACCAACCTACTACTGTTGCGTTAATAATTAGACGCAGCGCCACAATATCCTGACCTCACAGATATAATCTTAATGGATTAAACCAAGGGTTCAATTTCAATACCTGTCTAACTGAGCTAATTCTATGCTTTAGTAATATCAAATAATATTATAGGATAAGGGGACGATGTGACTGTAAATATATCATATAATAGTTATTGATTCGGTTTTCTTTCGGATGTAGATTATACATGAGATTTTTCTTTTTCTAATTAAAGACAGAACGTGACGTTGAATTGCTTTTCTTAAGATGAAGCTGAGTGTCTTGACACTATACTCTCTCTAGCCTTGCTTTTTGTATTTATACTAAGCTAATTCATTACAAAATACCCATACATTCAATATCTGTATGTAATCGAACCTAGAACCTTTGACCTAGAAATTAATAAGAACTAAACCAATACCCAGTCAAAAAGAGCCTACAAAGCTCTACATTGCCATTCTTGTATCGTAGCTAATATATAATTTTTAATAGGTAGCCACATTATGTACATAATTTATGACTATTAATATGAGTTATTGTATTGATAATACAGGCTTACATGGCTACTAAATTTAATAAAAAGCTTAGCTTGAAAGCTTAACATGGAATATTGATAGTACAAAACTTGTTAAGCGTGATTTAAACTAACTCATGTTGGGTTCTTTACAAGTGCCATTAATTATTTTTTCATGATTATTTTTTGTATAATTTATTTTGTTTTAATACTTTGAATTAAACGTTATTAAAATCAAGTAAGGCATAGATTTTAAATGATAAAAGTATTTAGATACTTATCGTGACGTAATTATTTGATCATATTTAAGCTCGATTTGAGCTCACGCCCCTTGAAAACAGGCAATGGAAGAGGACTGGGAAGATTTCAAATGAGTTAACAAGTTCCAAATATAAAGCTTCTAAATATATTGAAAATATTAAATTCGTTTAAGTTTATTCTACGTGTACTACTCTTTTGAGATAGAGCAGATTAATTTTCCATTGTTAGTACAAATAGCTCTGTCGCCATATCGCATCATCCTCTTCATGACTATTGTTTTGCTGGGAACAACACAAAAAGAATATTTTAAGCACATCTCGGCATATTAAATAGATAATGCTATCTTCATGTTTGGACGGGCAAGGATTTTATGGCTCTAGCTGACTCTACATGTAATAGAAGCGGCCAATGATTGTCCTTTCAACAGGAATGCTTTGGAACTAAACTTTAGTTTCTTTTACATCGGTTTTCTTTTTTCTTACTGAATAGAGCGAGGCAAAGAAATAAAATTCTTCTCTTGCACTCAAATTGAGTATTTATTTTAATATTATCACACACTCATTTTACAAAATAATTTGACAATCGTGTTTTGTTTTTGCAAAATCTCGACCTACATGAAAAAAATATATATGAACTTGAAAATAAAGAACCCGCTACCCTACTAGCTTCTGAGACTAAACTTGTGAGCCCAACACCGTCGCATGTAAGAAGTCTATTTGTAATGGTTATTTTAGATCCAATCGGTGTTGTATCGCAGTTATAACGCGTTTGTTTCAACTGCGTTTATATTTATTGTTACTTTAAACGTAAGTATTATTTAAAAAATTGTAGGTATCAAAGCCTTTTTTATGTTATTTTAGAAGACGTAACTTTATATTAGGCAGCGTTACGAGATGATAGACTGAGAGGAGGTTCCCTGAAATTCGAAATATTATATTTTTGAAAGGTGGAAGTCACACCTCTCAACTATATTTTTTCTATGGACCGTCGTGTTTTTGTAAAATCGACGGCTTATAGGTTCGATTCCCACTCGGGGGAATGACTTTTTCATTCTGGCAACAAATTAAAGCACCGTATTACTGCAATTTAACTTACACTCATAAATCATTGTTGAATATTTAAATCAATATAGCTTAAACAAAATTCTCGTAAACATTATCATATCGTATTGTACGAGTATATAGATGTATTGCTACCTCTTTCAATATTTTACAACACGTCCACGATTACGAGTGAAAACGAGTTAACTTTTATCGCTTTTAAATACAAATTATAAGTTCGTTGTACATTTATTTTTATCACTATCATTTTCTTGTTTTCAATTGAACTGTATTAAATTAAAAATTTTAATGTGGTTTTCAGATAAAAATATTGGAACGCTTATATATATATTTAAACTCACATATATAGATAAATAACTATTAAGACAACATACAGTTATTATTATTTTTGAATTCACGCTTCTACTAATTAGTTTTAAGACACGTGTACAGACGAAATGTAGAATATTATTAGTGTAAAAAGCATTTTTCTTTAACAAACATATTTTTATCTGTAGCTTAAGCAATAATTAGGGATTACCTATATGTTTTAATTACAATTTTAAATTTCTTTATTTTACCTGTAGTCGCATTGTATGGCATCGAAACTTCGTACTCAAAACTTAAGAATATCTATTATTATGAAATCCTATTTATTTTCTTAAAAAAATTATAAAATTTTTACATAACTGTTAAAATGACGGATAAAATAATC
Organism: Dione vanillae; assembly: GCA_037178615.1. Classification (NCBI taxonomy): domain Eukaryota; kingdom Metazoa; phylum Arthropoda; class Insecta; order Lepidoptera; family Nymphalidae; genus Dione; species Dione vanillae. The sequence continues at coordinate 5,843,021 of JAZFAU010000024.1, forward strand.
GTACATAAGAAATTCTAGCATACAACATAATATTAACACAATAACTAAGTATGACCTTTAATCAGAGCTTTATAAAGTAAAAAAGAAAAAGACCTACACAGCTCCATAATTATGAACACGTCTTTACAAAAGTAACACTATCAAGGCAAATTTATTACATTACGAACAAATGTAAACCCACACAACACAAGCAACATGCTTATATAATTGCGTGTCTATTAAACTTAGTCGGGTTATACTCAAATCGATACCGAGCCCTAATTTTCCAGGTATAATTGCATCCAATGCTACTTACAAAGTATCGTCTTGCTAACTCGCGAAGTCATTATACGATGGGATGATAAATCGTAAGTATACATTCATTCATATATGTGGTTTATAATCTCATAGCATTTGCTTGAACCATTATTTATTCTCTTTTAGCCACATATCTCATGTTTAATATGAGAGGGAGGAAATATAATGTAATATCAGTATTCTGTGTATTATTTTCAAATATTAAATAATAAATATTAAATAATAACTTTCCTTCGGTTTCATCCTAGTGGTCAAGTAAAGGCTAATAAATTAGAGGTATGATTAACTAACAGTTATGTTGCAATATTTTTATTATTTTTGAAGTGCGTTTATTGACACCTAGGGTAGAAAAATACTCAAAGAAAACATATAAAATTTGAACACAGCGGAATTTGAACCCTCGCCCTCTTGCGATCCCTGCAAATACTTACTATTGAGCCATGCGTTCTTCATCACGCCGCATCGAAATTTTTATATATTCTATTCAACTTACTTTGTTGCTAGCATCTTTGTAGGGACATTTCTATAAATTTCCACTACCCAAAGATAGATATCCAGAACAATCGTTTGGTAAAAGAGACCCAGAACAATCGTTTGGTAAATAAGAGAAAGCCATTTTTTTATTTTACGTTATGTTTTTTAAGTGTTAATCCTCACTGAGTATAGAAAAACACTTAAAGAAAACATCTAGTAGTATCTGAAGGAACTCCAATTATTACTAATTTTTTCTTGTATATAATCTGCCTTGATAAATAGATATCACAGGACAAAAATAGCTTTTCTATTTGATCCGGATGTTAGCGAGATCAGCTTTACAATAAATATGGATACAAAGACTGTTTACTTTATTTGCCCAAATATTCTTCATCTTCTTCAGCGTAATTGTGCGCTCTGTGAGGCGTATCCAATATTTCTTCACAAAATTAGTTTGCTGGTTCTCCTGATCTTTATAGTTCCGGCATGAGCTTTCATGTCTTCGGACCATCTGGCAGGTGATCTGCCTTCGCTTTTTTTGCCAAATCAGGTTGTTCATTTCCAGTACAGATTCGCTTCATCTGTCATCTCCTCCTGGGTACACATATACTGCTCACGTCCACTTAAGTTTAGCAACGCGATACCCAATGTTAATGATTTTGGTGCATTCCTGCATGATAGTTTTACGGATTTTGACTGCGAATGATTACTAACATGATTGGTTCCGTGGCTTTTGGGTCACTTTTAATGTGCGGATCATTTTTGTAGGCTAAGGCTAGGTTTCATATTTATCGAAAACTTTGAATTTAAGATATTGGCAGATTTTTTTTTAATATCTAAATACTATTTATAGTTTCCGAAATGCCCCAAGAGATTTGTATCATACTGCTCAACTTCCATGGAATCTCCTCCAAGTATAATCTACCAATATACTAAAACAGAAACAACCTTAAATATTAAATACATAATCGTATTATTTTTTTTAATTTATGACTTATTGTTGCTATGGCTATCAATTTTATTTTTTAGTTATTAATGCGTGTTCGCATAAACGAATATGATAGCGCACAGTTGGAACGGGTCCCGCTGCACGCAATTGTATCATATTTAAACCGTAATCAAAGGTAGTTTTATTTTTAATTTGCCTATATTATTGATTACTTCAATAAAACACAACATCCAATGATTAAAAGAAAATTATGATGAAGGATATATCTCTTGTTTATCTGGTTTTATAAATGTGTATATAGAAATAGAAATGTATCTTCAGTAATTTTCATGGTAGACAAAGATATGTTATAGAGTGAAGAAAGAAAAACAACTTTGTCTCGAATGAGAGTCGAATCTATAAACATCGCTGCATCACGTCAACTATTCGTTGTCATTTAACTAAAAATAATATATTTTAAAACCAAATTTCCATATTTTTTACTCAAATACCCCGATAAATTCAAGGTGAATGCTAATCCATCAACATACAACTATACCTAAAAAACTTACGTCATACGATAAAAACAACAATGGAAACGAGCAACAGCAAATGTACTTACGACCTAACAAAAAACCATTAACAGCCAATTATTGTTACGAAACAAAAACACTTCATAAGATAACTACTAAGAAATCCTTTTATACTGGTAGAGTATATCATCCAAATGCAATTATTGTGGTGTACAATGAATATGCAATTGTGTAGCTTTGAAGTTAGTTAGATTTAATCATCTAAACTTCTGAAACAATGTGATAAATTTAAAAGACGATATTATGAGATGATTGTAGGTTTTATTTTTGGAGGGAATTACTTTAATTTTGCTCTCTTTAGTAGGCAAGGTGCTACGTTAAGATCGATCATTTGACGTTCAGTATCCGAACTTACAATTATTCCAAATACTGTAATATAATTTTATCCTAAAAGAGTCGTATATTTTTTTTTAGTTTTTTATTTATTTATAACTTTTCCACTTAGAATCAATAAGATGATCACATGTTTACGTCAGATAGAACAGAGGAGTGTCAGAGGAGCCCAATTCGATAATAAATATCGAATCGAGCCCCTCTGAAACCTACACACTCCACGACTTAAAACTAAACTTACGAGGGTTCCAAGCGCGGCCTGGTGAGAAGAGCCCACAACAAACTCAGCCAGGTTTCCCTAAACCTATTGTGATCACTTCACAAACGTCGTTTATATTTGTAGTGGTCGTTTGTTGTATTAAACATACTTAATGAATTAAAAAATACTAGTAAGTACTATTAACTGGAATGGTAGTGCTTATGTTTCTAGCTTTAAACGTACCTTTAAAGTATCCCTCATACTATACAGACATAGATGAAAGGTATTGTTGCGTCACCTTTTACCTCACTTTCTGCCCAATTTTTAAGACATAGAAAATTAAGTGACGGAGATCAATGCCCCTAGCATTTGACAGAACACATGAAAACATTACAAATATTAGGCAAAGTGCGGCGTTGAGTTCCGCCACTCAACACGCAATGCCTCGAAAAAGGCGGAAAGTGGGTACAGAGAAAACAGGAACTAAACAACGGAGTGTCTTGACACTAGGTTCAAATGGTTCCTGCAGTTCCCTCTGCCTACCCTGCAATATGCGGGATAAAGCGTGAAGCTAGAAAAAAAAATATTACATAGCATGTTAAATTTTACTATGAAATATTTAGTAATTTTTAGGTAAAAAGCTACTTTTAGAGCTTAAATAGAATAAAATTTTACATCATCACTAAAATAAAGAAGATTATATTTATTTGAAGTATTATAAAGCGATTTAAAATTACGAGAAATGTTAAAGGGTGTTCTATAGAAGAATTAATTAAAAGTAGCGAGCGATACGAGGTCCAAGGAGGCATGATTACAGTCGTGCGGTGTCACTGCGACCATTAAAACACGATTAATGATAACACGAAGTTTTTATTGCGTTGAAAGACTTAGCCATAAGCTGAGTGTTTTTTTTGTATATTTAGATATATTTAAACTATATAATCATATGTGGATTATTTTTTATTTATAAACCAATATCAGATTAGGTACTAGATTCTTAAGAAAAACTTAATTCTATTCTTTATTTATTCTTGAAAAAGAAATATTTTTTCTATAGTGAAAGTTTTGGGAAAGAATTCTCAATAAGTATCTAGAAATTGGAGATCGGATTGTTTTAATACCAAGTCCTCACAGCTTCTTCTAAGATAGAGTCTACTATTGTCTTATATTGTTAATCTAAAATCTGATAAAGTAAACTAAACGAATTATTGTATTTATATATTATAAAAGTTTATTTTAAAAAATTAAAGTCATTTGTTGAAAGTTTAAATATGTAACTTTTTTAAGTTACACATATAAACTTACAATTTTATGTATAAGCTGTTTTATAAAGATTTTTCTCAATACTTTTTCTCTGTCATCATATCCTTTTATGAAACTTGTTAAGTGAAGGTATCAAATTAAATCGAGATGGTTCAATAAAATCCAATTCTCATCGTAGCTAACTATATTATATGGTAATAGCAAGATGATTAACATCATAAAGTTGTTATTGAATTATTGACAGGGTAAAACGCACGTTCTTTCTTTTGAAATATTTACTTGTAATGTTATTTAAGTATTATAACACTATAGAAACCATAATAGAGGCGCAACGTCTGCCTGTAACGCGACGGTTACTGGGTTCGATCCCCAGTCGGAGAAGATGGATTTTTATATATCCATTTTCTTCGCTCTGGTAAACTAGGCAAAGCGCGGCGTTGAGTTCCGCCACTCAACACGCAATGCCTCGAAAACGTCGGAAAGCGGGGACGGAGAAAGCAGGGACTGAGCAACGGAGTGTCTTAACACTAGGTTCCCACGGTCCCTGCAGTTCCCTCTGCCTACCCTGCCTTGTGCGGGATAAAGCGTGAAGCTAAAAAAAAAAACCATAATAATATAATCTAATCAACGTAATCTTACAAGCTTGATTTTAAATATTTTTATTGATTAATTTCGTAATTTGTTCAATTTAGAGTCCAAAAATTTAGAATTAGCGAGATCTTTGGATTTTTGATGGTATATCAAAATAATTTCAGAAATATTACGTCAATATATATTATTAATTATTTTATATATTATTAAATATTTTTTCTATCCTTAGTGTAAATTAGCACTTTAAGAATCATAAAAATATCCTAAGCTTATACTCATTTAGATACAAACAATCGTTATAAATTATATATCCATTTCAATTGTTGTTAACTAAATTCCTAATTGGAATTCAGTTAACAAAAAATCTTAATCCTGTTTTCATTACACTAACTACATAGATTGTCGTTATAGATCAATAAAAAACAAACAAATAAAAACGAATTTTCTCAGACTGTTCAACTATAAGTAGTATGACAATACGAGTAACTATACACTACAGCAAAAACTTAACTAAAACAGGTACAATCTAAAATAATCATCGTTTTAATAACCGCTTCAAATCCAGGATGCCTATACAATTAGCGCGTCAATAAAAACACCGTTCCCAACGTGTACGTCTACATTTTAAACATTATTTATTTGATATTCGACCGGTTATTGCCTGCTTAAAATGCACCTGCTACAGCATTTCGTTTCTACCGAATGCAGAACTATATGATGCTATATTATTAACAATATTAATATTTTGCGAGTGTTACTTCAATTAGGGGAAAAATAGTGGGTATCTTCTGCAAATAGTTATTTTGGCCTATCTTTGTATATGGGTAGTAGGCATTATAGTTGACCTTGATACCTATATCATCATCATTAAAAATAGATACTTAAGGAATTTAAATACATTTTTATTTGTTATTATATTCAATATTAAAAAAAAAAACTTTTAATGGCAGTAAGTTTTTAAGAGTTATTTTTCACTGCATAGCTGTATTTTTATATTTGTCATATGTTTTTCAGCAAAACAAGGACAAGGACTTAATTTCTTTGTAAAGATAACATAAAATAGCAGTGTAAGTTACATGGAAGATGACATTCATAAAATTACACACAGGATAATGTTTTGAATAAATGCATTCGTTTAACTTCTTCTTTTTATAGTATTTTCTTTTATTTTTTGGTTCTGTCATATTTTCTCGAGCTATAACGAGAGTTTGGCTTGAATTTATAATATTTACAAATGGCTGCTATATTTCTTATTGCTTCTTTATTTATACTACATACATAAAAATATGTTTGACATAACAACCTTTGATGTCTTTTATGTATATATATATATATATATATATATATATATATATATATATATATATATATATATATATATATATATATATATATATATATATATATATATATATATATATAAACATTTATATATATATATATATATATATATATATATATATATATATATATATAAACATTTATATATATACATATATATTTATATATATATATATATATATATATATATATATATATATATATATATATATATATATATATATATATATATATATATATATATATATATATATATATATATATATATACAGAAAAAAAGATATATGGCTTTGATAAATGATCTTCCAATTAATTTCCCTAAGAACATGGACGACCAGCATTAGATAAGGAGTTAGTAAGAATCTCGTGCGTATCTCTAACTAATTTTGATACGATAGCTTAGACTTACGTTGCCTTTAAAGTTATCGCGTAGTGCCGACTTAGCAGAATTGATTATCTTGAGTAATGAGTGTGTTATTATCAGTGACTGATGCATCTACCTTTAATACTTTGCACCTTGCATGCTAGTGGATGTACATGTGGATGTATGCTAGTATTTCTTTTTAAACAAATTTTAACTCAATGATAGTTATTTTAACTGAATCATATTACTTTAACTGAACATATTAAGACAAATTTGTGATTGAAAATTTGATATTTTTTTTAGCACGCTTTATCCCGCACATGGCAGGGTAGACAGAGGGAACTGCAGAGAGAACGTGGGAACCAAGTGTTAAAACACTCCGTTGCTTAGTCCCTGCTTTCTCCGTCCCCGGTTTCCGCTTTTTTCGAGTCCGCTTTTGCGTGTAGAGTTGCGGAACTCAACGCCGCGCTTCGCCTAGTTTACCAGAACGAAGAAAATGGAATTAGAAAATTCATCTTCCCCGATTGGGGATCAAACCCAGAAATCGTCGCGTTACAGGCAGTCGTTGCGCCTCTGCGCCACGACAGTCCTCTATACGGATTTCTTTTTTAAAGGATGATATAGTTAGGCAGCCTAATAAAATGCTGGTAAGTAATAAAATGCAACGATATTTAATTTTTCCATAAAACATTTTACTATTTTACTACATATACATATTTTTTTTTATTTCATTTCAAGACATATTAATTAGTTAATTCTAAAATAAAAAGTTAATTATACACTTATTACTTACAACGAAAAAGGATATTAATTTTTTGTCGTTTCATCAATTTATTTTTCGAATCGGGTTTGCACTACGGCGTGGGAACGCAGCTAGCATTGCCAAGATTCCACGGTGACATGATTTGTATCTTAATAAATACATCATGTATATGAAATAAGACATGTTTAATTGCTTTTTGAAGCTGCCAGTTGTAAAAAGTTACTTCTCTAGAGATATCGATTGTCAATTGTTGATAATAAGCTTAAAGTCGTCAATGAAGCATAGAGGCTTTCATGGTCGGTTTAGAAATAGGGGGTAGTTGGTTTAATACTTCCTTGAGATAATATATTATATTATTAATTTTCAAGCTTTAAATATACAACTCGCGGTGTTTAGTTCATACTATTGCAAAAGTTTTAATTTATTAAATTAATTTACTACTTTAGAATAAGAAATCACAAAGCGTTTCATAAAAAAGTAACGTTAAAAATATTACCAAGTAGTAATAAGAAACTAAAAAGATCATTTGATTCTCGCTGTAAGTACAAAAAATTAATCTATTTTACATACAATAAAACTTTAACGAATTTAATATACTCTCTATTGTTGCTAACGTTTAAACGATAGCCGGTAACGTAAAAAACTTATATTTATTCAAGTCAATTATAAATTCGCTAATCACCGTACTCTCGTACAGATTCGTTCCAGTATTTCTCGATAGTGGTGTGTAAAAAATATTTAAATCAATCATTCATATTTATTATAATGATCACGATTCCTGTGTATGTATGTATGTATTTGTACGTATATATTAATATCGGGAATGGACTGGTTATTTTTTGTTATATTAGTAGTTAGTTATAGATATATATTCAATCAATTTCTTTATATCATTATTATACAGATTATTAAAGCATCACTAATATTATTATTTATAAGTTATAGTTATAGTTTAACAATTCAAAGAGCTTTAAGCTCTGATAAAAGTTACTACTTATGACTTGTTAATATAACTCTTTTTTCTCTTAATGTTCTTTTTTCATTTTGTTTTTGTTTTAAATTTTTTTTATTAATAAATAGCTTTTGTATCTTTATATTATGTTTGTAGATTAAAAGTAAGTATATGTTATTTACGATCAAGTAAACAGTGTGTATCGAGCTTAATAGTTACGTAAGCACAATCACGTACAGACATTTTATTTTGATGTGTTCTTTTGTTATAGTAATCTCGTAGGGTTAGCAATTTATTCTTATCATAAAAAACATTGTGTGAATATATAGGTCTTATTGTACATATAAAATGTATGAAGCTTTTACTATATATATTTTAACGATTTGTTTATATAATTTATAGATATTTCAGTTTTTATTTAGATATTTTATTGAAACTTTCTTATTATTCAATAAACGTTTTCTTCTCACTTATATGAGTTAGAGCCTTATTTTCGTTGAAACATTGCGTATAGAAAGACATTGACTTTTACTTTTTAAGTCCTTCATAATTAACAAAGAACAATAGTTCATACTAAAAATATCAATACAAAATAAAAACAATATCTTTTAAATATATTAAAAATTTATGTCAAACTAATAATATATAAAATAAAAAAACTAAAATTGAATTAAAATTAAAAAATAAACCAAACCTTTAATTACACTAAAGAAGTTAACAGTCTATTGTATAGAAATAAATAAAAAAAAAACTACAGATTGTTCCCAATTAATATTCGCCAACCCTATTTTAATACCTATTAGTACACTATCGTGATGAACAATAGATCATAAAAATATTAAGACGCACTTTAACGATTACATTTAAGCTAGCAATGGACTTTTACTTCGTATTTATGGAGGCCATAAAGTTTACTACATTTTTTAATACATTTAGCTTTATCAAAAAATTTGTGCTTACAGGATTTTTATATGAAAATTGCTGAGATTTTAATCAAGTACTTGTGAATTGGTCATTTAATACCGACGTATTATTTTCTTGTTTCCAATTAAGTTTTAACTTTTACGGCGTATTTTTATGCTTTATTTAAAGGCGAACGAGTCAAAGCTCTAGAGATACATATTACATACAATATATATTACATACATAATATAAAAACAATATTTTAAATATATTTTGTTTTTATAAATCAACCTAATCTTTGTCATAATTACAACTTAATAAGCTTTTATATTCTTACAACACCAAAACATTGTAAAGAACGTGAAGACCATTTATTGTTATTAAGTCTTTCGACATTTTAACTGTGAAGTAAAGCGACCTTGATATACCAGCAAGTACTGAACGATGCTAATGATCTGATGGTATGAGGATTGTAGGTCAGTGTCAAATGAGCAATATACAGGTATATCACGTGCGTGTACTTGTTATTTAACTAGAAATGTTTTTAATATATTTCATTTTTAATAGGCTTGTTATACGGTTATTAATTAGTTATAGTAAAGAAATAATGGAGAAGAACTTCGTCAGATTTTAGGGATGTATAATGTAAGAAGAGGTTTCCGTTTGATTCTCAAAGGTTCGTTTGAAAAAAAACATTATCTACATTAGTAAATCTTGTAACGTTATTTGCATTTAAATCTAGCTTCGATGTTTTCAATTTACACCCGAGTTTAGACTTGATGACTATAAATTATTTTTACAGCATGAACCAAACGTTATTGTTGATAAGATAAATAATTTCTTTGATTGTTTTCAATTTGGAAATATCTGTTGTAAGGTTATTATTTTAAATTAATTCTTACGTGAACTTTAAATGATCTGCCATGACAGCTTATCTTTATTATGTTACTACATTATCATCAGAAAACCTCAATCTGCAAAGAATCATATAAAAAAATCATTTTTGTCAACTTTTATCTGGTTTTACTTTGTTTGATAGTAAATTAAATATTATTATTTTTATACCCATATTGTGTAAAACAAACTGTGGAATAAAAAAAATGTTAATACATTATATAAATAAATAAATAAATTCTAAAGAATAATTTTCATATACTTTTAGATACAAACAAATGAAAATCCTGAATACAGTAGAATTGGATAAATTCGATATTTTCAATTTAACAATACGTTAATTGTGATGTTTAAAACGTGTCCGATGAGCTGAGAGCGAGCGTATGAGGGCGTGCTTCACAGCGTGTTCGATCTCGATGGAAGCGAGGGGAACTTTGTACGAGTATTTTATATAATAAATACCTTCATTTCTAAATAATCTGTATATAATAATATCGATTGGAATTTGATTTTGTTTATTATAAATACTGGTTGTAACTTTTAATTTAAATAACTATGAGTTTTGTGTAACCTATTACATCCTAAATTCACAATATAATTCTTCTCTATGGTTACTCTATGGTACAGCAGGTGGTATGGTACATTTTAATCCTTCATCAATACATAGACTATATATTATAAACACAATTATTCAATTCGAGTCAGTTGTTTTTGAGCTTCGCGCTATCAACCAAACAAATTCTTTATTTATACTAATCTTCTTTAGCCTAAATCATATCTTCTTAGTCTCTCATCTCTATATTTTTCATATAGTCTTCTTTTCTGTTTCTTTATTTTTCTATAGATAACACACGAACTTATATGTATAAACATATAAGTACGTACATAAAACGTGTGGATGACATAAACACGACAATCCATTATTATTTATTTCTCAATTGAAATCTTTAGAATCAGTAATAAATTTGTAAAAAATACAGGATACATTCCTTATACATATATAACCATAAAAATAAAACAAAATATCTAAGCATAGAAATAAGCTTAGAAATATATGTCCAATAAAAACAACAGAATTCCGTATGTGTTATTGCTATTGGATTTCTTCATATCATATTTAATGTATGAACGTCGTTCCCACAGAAACCCATATAAAAATTGTACTTAGACCTATTGCGTTCCACTGCGGACCGACGCCGCTTTGTCGCTGTAACGATCGACTTTCGATAACCTCTTAATGCCTTTTTTTCTGTATTTCTTGTCATAATATTATTGTGATGTCATCGGCTTAGTATTATTACGTTATGTAATACAAGATATCACTTTGATCCCTACAAAATAATAGGGAATTCCTCGGTTTGTTATAACAGTGAAACAAAATGTAATTTTGTGCTTATTTCGACTGCGTCGTTTGCCATCTACACTATGTTTTACATATATTATTAATTCATTTATTATTTATTCATTCATTTAGTCTTAAACAGGCAAAAATGAAGAAATAATTTGATACGGACTTAGAAACCTTTCCTTTGTTTTTCTTTCTTAATCTTAAAACATTAGTTAGATACATAGTAAGTGGTTAACAGTCCAGCCGAACTATTTTAAAACATTTTCACAACCATTGTTTATATAGAAACATATATATTTCACTTCCGCCATGTCAGTGTCGAAGTAGAAATAACTTTTTAATTCTCTTACGGAAACAAAGGCAAGGATGGGTGCGGTTTGGCGTTGTCACTCTCAGGTGACAGCAGTGTCTCCTGACGTGACACATTACATGTTTGATGCTAACGAAACTGTACTGAATTTTTATGTTTTTAAAATATTTTTTTAATCTGTGTTTACTATTATGTAACATACAGGCCATTTCTTTATATTTAAAAATATTTTTAATAATATTTATACCATGTGGTGGTAATATTTTAGCAAGTAGAATCCAAAAAGTAATTTAAAAAACTAATTAGTAAGTACACTGCACGCACAAAAAGAAAAAAAATACTATGAAAAATACAGTAAAGACTGCATTTTCAAACCGGAAATAGCTATTAATGATTGTTTCCATTTCAAGGAAAGGGGAAATCATTAAAAGAATAAAAAAAGGCTTTATTTATCTTTATATAGAAGGAATAAAGCAAATAATTCAAATTTTATTTGCGTGTCCCACTTAGTATTTATCCATCATTACTATGTGAAACTTGTCGATAGTGTAATTGATCGATTCTTAAGCGAACGTTAATTGTTTACTGATCGTAACTTGTAAGAACATTTACATTTATTATCTAACAATTTATATTGTATTGTTTAATTGTGAACACCTGGGCTTTTTATGTAGAATGCTAATTTTATGAGTTTCTTGTTGCACGTCAGGTTTAGCTATATTTTTTTACTATTTTATTTTTTTTATTGATAAAATATTTCTTTATAATATTTATTTAAAGAATAAACGTCTAAACATGAGCCTGTATCACATGAAAACTATCTAAACGTTTTGCCCACTAAGCCATGCGTTCTTTATCACATTGCGTCGAAATTACTATATACTTATTTGAATTAATTACTTTGTTAATATCTCTGCAGGGACGTTTATTTTAAAAAAAAATTATGACAACTTGATGTAAAAAGCATACCCATTTTTATTAATAATACATAATATACAAAAGTATCAGAGATCCATAGCTTATTTTATTTGTAATTAGTCCATTAAAATTTTAATTACATATGTTTTAAGTAAGCTTAAATCCTTTATAAGGTAAATATTGATATCGAAGTAGATATTAAACTCAGTCTAGACTGATAGCAAACTGTGGATATTGTAATCGCAAACACATCACTATGGATACTAATTTCATGAGGTTTTCTCCAGGTATATGTATAGTTTGTAGCTTATCTGTGAATATGATGTGAAGTACTCGTATCGTAACTTCACATCTTCTTCATCTTATGGTAGTGTAATAGCGTCTAAAGGAATATGATTCGTCTAATTTGACGAAGTATTCAATTTGTCGGAGAAATTAACAGCAAGTGGAAAATGAAATAGTTCAAGACTTTCCGCCTAATCGTCCAGACATCAAGTGTTAAGCAGTGGAACTCAACACCGCGCTTAGTTATGTTACTAGAGCAACAAAAATGAAAATGGTATTCCTAGTATCGAACCCACGACCATCGATTTAAACGTGTCGCAAATAAACTTAATAATCGTAAATAAAATAAATTATAATATTATCAAGAATTCGTTACATTCTCGAAACTTACTTGTGCCATATATATATTAAGTAAAACGATCGGCTCGGCCTCAGACTCGTTTAAAATAACTTTAAGATAAAGGAGCTATTACATTTTGGTGTTTGCGAGTGCAAGGACCCGTGAATCGGTATAATTAACATATTGAATTCAATTGGCTTAAAATCGTGGCGCAGCGGCGTTCTATCTCACTGTTTCGCGAAGGTTGTAAGTTTGGTTCCCACTTTAACGCAAAGAATTATATAATTTTAGTTCTATTTAGATAATACAAATTTTGACTAGGTTTGTATCTTTTTAATAGAACGAGTATCTTCTTAACGATTGATTTAAAAGTAAGTGAAAAATAAGAGGAGACCTCGGTTGTCGAAAAGTCACGTAAAAAGCATGAAAATTGAAAACATTCCAAAGGGCATGTATGAAGAGGTTAATGACAGAGTACGACGTATATAGAGATCGCAGCGTTTGGCACTCTGATTTTTCTGATTACCTTCTAGGAATAACGCGTGAAGATATGTACTCGTATGTATGTTCAGAAGATAAAGCGCGGTGTTTAGATCTGCCGCTTAACAAGCATGTTGAAAAATTAAGCGGAAAGTAGGAAAAGAGTACGTCAACAATATATTTTCTCCGTCCTTGCTATATGCAGAATAAATCATGCAACTAAAAACAATATATTAAATAATGACGGACGTGTGCGGAAAGCAAATATAAATACGTAAAATCTGTACTCAACATTTTAATTACGATTTAGCGATAATATTAATGAAGTACCTGCAAATTGATGAGCAAACTTTAATTTAAATAATGGTGATTAATTAAAACGAACATATTATTATGAAACACTTTGTGGCGCAGTGGTAGAATTTTATTGCATTTTCCTGTAGAGGGTACGGAACAGGTTCGTTTTTAATGCTTGTATATCAAAGCATATCTCAAGTATCATATATGTACCAATTATCGTATATAAAAACTACGAATATGTATATATGCCTATTTGTATTTAAACCTTGAATTTATAATTCAAATTAAATGTATCTGCTGTATAACGCATACAGTAGGACAGGCAGAGAGAAGTGAGTGGCGAAACACTTTGTTTTTTGCTTTATACTTGAATTCTGGACAGTATGTGTTGAATCTATGATCATCTTTACAGACAGACGTTCTCGGACAAATATGATTTTTTATCATATAAAATATACTATACTATATATTATACAAAAGATTAAAACATATAATAAACTATACTGCCCATATTATTTTATGATACTATTATAATTTTTATATTTCATTTGTAATAAAAAAATTAAAAGTAAAAACGATAGAGTAATTAATTGAACTATAAGATGCTTGTATGTGCTACGCGTGTAAGCGATTATTACGCAAGTACCTACTAACTACTTGGTTTAATATATGTAAACACATACGCGTATATGCGCACTGCACTTGTATAATACACTTCTATATTACTTGTTTATTTTCAGCCTTTTCACGCTTTCACGCTTTATCTCGCATATAGGAGGATAAAAAAGAGAATTCTCCGTTTTTTCATTTTTTATTTTAATAATTTAGGACCGTAATAGCGCAAAAGCGTAGTGACTGGTCACTAAGCAGAGCACGGCGTAGAGTTCCGCCACTCAACACGCAATGCCTCGAAAAGGCAGAAAGCGAATAACGAAATATCTTAACACTAGGTTTTCATGATTCCCTCTGTCTACCCTGCTATATACTGGATAACTATAATAATAATAAAAAAATCCCTCGAATTGATTTCTAATATACTACCATCGCGTATACAATCACTATACCACTGCACCAGGATAGCCTCTATCAATAACCAGTATTTAAAAATTAAAATATTTACATACACAAAATTGCGACTCGTTCTATGTAGACTTGGTAGACAACAATTAAGCAAATGACGCGAGTGTACCAACCGCAGCTACACTCTCGTAATGGGGAGGACCTACTTTTCTAGTTACAATGGGAACGGTATGCAAGAGCCTCAGCTTGCCGTAAATAGCGGAAGCAACGGATATCTATGGAGTACGGACTTCTTTTTAAAAGTTCTATTTTTTACTTTTTCATATGAAAATGTAAAACTATATATGAAATAAGATTTTGTGGTTTTGTTTCGATTAAGTCGGGAACGGAGTATCTTAACTTATAAGTTTTAGATTAATATATTTCAAAGGTAAATAAATAAGCGGCGCCGCAATCTTTTAATTACTGTAAATGTGACGTTCATTGGTTTGATTCCCGATCAAGGACAATAATCATTTTTATTTTCTCGTTCTAGTACGAAAATATACCAGGAAGTTTAAATACACTATGCAATGTCTCCCTAACAGTTCGGAAAATACAACACGAAGCACTTCAACACTAAGTAACTTTTTATAATTTACTTGTAAAGTGTTAATCGACAGTAAAAAAGGAAAATACTTTTAGAAAAATAAGTATAAAAACTAAGTGTTATTAGATACCCTCCTATATGTGATACAGTGTGAAGCTCGAAAATAAGTAATAAAGCAGCGATAAAAATAAACAAAACTCATACTTGCATAAGCATTCATATCACGTCGCAGTAAGAAGATTTCCTTTGAGTAGTGCATCAATGTTATTATAGCAATATAGCGTGACTTAAAGTAGACTTATGCCAACATTAAAATCTAATAACCAGCACAATATGAGACGTGCTGCTATTGCCGCTTTGTAGCTTCGGTAAAGATGTTCTTGAACATATATGTATAGATATAATGTTATTTTTATACGCTTTATGTGAACGCGAGTTCATACTATGTAGAATATAATAATATATTAGTGATCGGTCCAAGTAGAGGTCGTAGTAGTGTAACGTTTGACTATGGGTTCTGTATACATTTAGTGAGATATATTATTTTCTTTTATACGCACTATTAATATAGTTCAGTTCAGACATGCGATGTCTGAAACTGGACTAAAAACGGTATATTGATACTTATAATTGCTATTTTCTTTAGTTATTCCTCATTGTTACACTATTTATGACACAAATTATATTAAAATAAAAATCAGTGCAGTGGAAGCATTAATTATGATCTTTTTTCTAATTAGCGCTATATATATCTATTGCTTTCAGCAACCTTTGGGTTAAGAAATGTAAAAAAAACATATTTAATAGTGGATGGCGTAATAATGTATACACATACAAATTTGTAAAATATAAAATTAAATAGAATTAAATATTTATAAAATCAAGAAATACATAATTTTCCTTCGTTTTATCATAATTTATCTGCGCTTTATCCTCTACGTATCTCTACTATTATAATCTTACCTGGCGAATTTTCGTACTGTACGTACACGACAGGGTAGGCCGAGGCAACTGCAGAAATGTAGTGTTTGGTCATGTCACTCTCCGCTTTCTGACTTTAAAGGCATTGTGTTAAGAGTGGCGGAATTCATCACCGCGCTTTTTAACAGGCAGTGTCTCTGTGCAATCACAGTCCTCTATATTTTATATTCTTAAATATAACAACTTATATTTATTACTACAGTTTTCAAGGCCATCTTAACCTTCGCAGGGGATATCTTAATAAAATTATAATTACTTACCTCTTATTTACTTTCATTTGGATCCGTTTACCTTGTATACCGCTTGTCTCACCAAATAAGCTAAGTTTAAACAGAAAGATACAATCACTAATTGAAAAAGTAAAAGAAAAAAAGTGAATTTTAAATTCAAACTTAATTAGATGCAAAAATGAAATTCTATCGTCCCAATAAAAAACACAAAAATGTCGCATTCAAATTTCCGGTTTTATCTTTGGGAACCCTTTCTTGAAAATAAAAGACCACGAGATCGAGATGCGACTGCGCTAAATTTATGGTAATCTTACCAGTATTATTCTTCTGCTGATGAGTGTGGAGTAGATATATTCTGTCTTACTGTATATTGGGGCAGTAGGTTCGATACTCATTTGAGTGAATGTTTTATGAGAACAAAGTTGTATGAAAATATTTGACGTAATAACATTCAATCCATTGGGACAAGATATTTAATTAAAAAAATACAAACGTTCAATTGTCTTAACAAAATATAGTTATAATTTTGAAACTTGTATTATAACTATGTTAATTATTTTCAATTCTGTATCCATTAAATTCTTTAGACGATAAAAATTGTAATCATTTGCTTCTGTAAAAATAAGTATTATGAAATTTAAATTTCAAACATGTATATATATAAATTTATATTTTCCTCATAAAAGAAATATATTTGGACTTGCATAAACCAGTATTGCCAGACACACAACCATCTAACTCAAAAGTAAATGTCGAGTTTCAAAATTTATATTCTTGCCAAGTATTAGCTATATATTGCACACAAAGTTAGGTCGAAATTTAAATGGTAACAGACGTAATTTGCAAACATTATTCCTTCGGACGATTTATGATCGAGCCTTTTTGTTTATCCCTTTATTGGTTTTTTGGGATGCACTTTAAAAGAGGTTGGATTATGTTTGATTAAAGTGCATCGTTATGTAGATAAATTATTGTAAAACTCCATTGTTATATGTCGAAGAGATGAGTGTGGGTTCAAAGTAAGGATGATTTTTTTATCTGGCTTCCTCGACCTGTTTCGACGATATGCGTTGGCTTTCTCCGTACTATATTAATTGTTTTTTTAAGATAACGCTAACAGTAATTTTATATTTATATGATATTTTTCTTATATATTCCATTGAACTTTAGTTAAAAAATATAAATATTTTTTAAATTATTGAGATAGCAAATTAAAAATACCATTAAACTTTATTTACAATAAAGTTTATTTTTTTAAATTTTAATTTCGAACACCATATTGACTGTTGGTTGACATTTTAATAAAATAAACAATTTTCAACACTTTACCGTTTACACAGATACATGTTATAGAAAATTACGCTTCAAAAATGACCATTGTTCTATGACAAGCACACAAAAATAACTAACGATAGTATCGACAGTCACAAATCTGATTTCGAAATCAAATCGATCGCTTCACAACCTATTTCTAAACGAAATTCCCATTATGTATGGTCCTAATGGGTTTTATTCCCACGTCTTTTAATACGGATACAACACTAAATGACGACTATTGTTGGGCCCTCCCTTTTTTCATTTGGTCGGCAAGCCATAAATTCCGCTTGAATAATCACTATCGAATATAGGATTTCATCATGATATACTTGAATTGTTTACTCAAAATGTATACTTTATTTTAATAGTGTTATTAGATTTAACACTTGACGACAAAGAGGACCGTCATGGTGCAGAGCCGTAGCGTCTGCTTGTAAACACGACAGTTAGTGGGTTCGATTCCCACTCGGGGAAGATAGTTTTTCATTGCCAATTTCTTCGCTCTAGCAACTAGGCAAAGCGCAGCATTGAGTTTAGGCACTCAATACACATTGACTGGTAAATGTCGGAAAGCGGGGAACGGACTGTCTTAATACTAGGTTCCCATGGTTCCTGCGGTTTCCTCTGCCTACCCTGCTATGTAAGGGAACAAACGTGAACTTGACAATAAAGATATCTACAAAATAGATGAAACACTAACAATAGAGTGTCTTAGCTATAAGTTTTCATTAACCATCTTAATGGTATACCCAAATACTAAAAAAAAATATAAATATAAATCAATACATTTGTATCTATGATACAAGTCACATCTAATCTGATTGACAAAAACTCTCCCTATACAGTATATGTTATTATGTAATTTAAGTTCTACGACGAATTAGTTGATGAGCTCGTAACATGATACGGCATGAGGTTGTAAGAATGGTTCTTTAGATTTGTTCAGTACAAAAAATATCCTTTGGTTGAGTTAATTATAGTATATACGAATGGTGAAATCGTAATTGGTAAGATGAAAGTGATGCTTAGTAGTTAGTACTGCTCTTTATAGTAACGAATAAATGAACTGTTAATACAATTATTTACTTTTGAGATTGATTGTCTTAATACGTCGTCAGAGTTTTATAGTATTAGCAAAGGGGACCTAAAATAATTTCAATTTGATTTCCAGTCCACTTCATAAAGTACATATTGTACTTGCGCTGAATATGGGTTCGATTTCCGGTCTGGCAAGATGTAACAAGCATATTTTTAAAATGAAATGAAAATTTCCCGATGTTTATAAAACTTTCACTGTAAGATAAGGAGGCTGTAAGAGTAAAATATGAATTATACATTTTTATCCTGGAATTCTTTTGAAAACAATTCACGTAAGAAGCGTTTTCGCAGGCATCCCTGCTTTCCCCATTAATAAAATATTGAATATAAAATAAAAATATTCATTTATATAGATATATATTTTATTTATTTTAACCAATTTATTCAGAATTTCAATCAATTTTAAATGAAAACCAACTTTTATTAGATTACATTTCGATTACGTGAATCGTTTAGGATATGACAGAACAATAGGTTCCCGTTGCCCGCAAACAATACTGACCTAAATAAAATCTGGTCCATCGAGACCCATTTACTGAATCTACACATTATTATAAAGGACGGCTCACAGAATTTTGTTTTACCTAATATTATATGAATTCTAGGTCTTCGTTATATTTTTTTACACTGTATCACATATTATATGTCTAGCCTGTATCACATATTATATAGAAAACCTAGGTGGAAGGGATCTAGAGTAAAGACACTCCGTTTTCTACTTTCTGTCCAATTTTCTAGAAAGTACGTGTGAAGCATATAGGTCAATGCTGTGCTTTGTTTTCTTGCCAATGAAAATAATGGTTCTTAATACAGATGATAAGAATAACAAAGTAATAAAAATATTTTAATAGTATTTTTTATACTAAATATGACAAAATAATTACTACAGTAGTATAATATACATATGTAATATATAAAAAAGGCAAAATCAAGATAAGTTTAGCTAGTTCGAAGCTTTTTATGGTAGAAAACATATCCGGTTATTTCCCTAAACAAAATAAAGAGAAAATAATTGAAAGTCTTCGTCTATTGATTAATCTAGATAAATTTCTAGATTAAGATTCAAAATTAAGATAATATTCCAATTGGACTTTTAAAAATAATTCTTTATGTACCTCCGAAGCGAATAAACTCAATATTTGGCGCTACAAAAGTCCAATGACCGAATAAATCCTGTTGCACCGGTTATCTCTATCCGATCAGCTGATTCTGAAGCGTCCGCTCGTGATCGCACTAGTGATTTATTTTCATCAATACTGTTTGCACTATAAGTACCTTCATATTTTTTCTTTACACTAGAGTAGGCAAAACAAATTTGTTGTATTTCACACAACACAAATCACAATGATTCTTAAAGATATATATCTATTGATCACGGGAACCGTTCCGTGAGGTATTGGTTGAAATCTCGATGCGTTCAAGTTTTTATATGTTTTCTTTAAATATTAAACTTGATGTATATATAGACAATAAAATTTTAGATACATTCAATGCGTCCATTGTAAATATATTTTAAAACAACCCTAGTACGTATAATAAAAGTGTGTTATATTACTTTAGAATGAAAATTACATTTTATTAGGATAAAAATTTACGATTCTTACTTCAATATAATAATAAGCTGCGCATAAAATATTTTATAGTATACAGGTCAAATTTCTTGGCAGTTTAGTAGAGTAATAATTATAAGAAATAAAATTTTGGTGAACGCCCTTTCGGTATCATAAATGGTTTTTGCTTTTGCGTAATATTTGAAATTTGTTAATTTATTTATTTTGTGTGAAACGACTGTCGCGTATAGGAGCATAGTCAGAGAGAACCCAATGTTTCTCCGTTTTACTCTTAAGGAGACTTGAGAAAGAATTCGTATTTTGCAGAACCCATTGCTGAATTTAACCTTTATTGGAAATTAGACAATTTAAAATTGGAAGAAGGATTTGAATCACGTTCTCTAGTACTGTCTACACTTCGTAAATAAATTAGTCACCTCAATTTGACCTAAATATTTAGTAAAATAATCTCTAGCTTCTTTGTGTCAGAAAGTATTGTCTTCTATATATTTTTATTCAACACAAAACCATTTACTCCAATCAAAGTCTTAGCCAAGAATTCCTTAGTATAAAACAATTTTAATATTCAAAGTGTTTTTAAGACGAACAAGATACGTATTTACAAAGATTGTTACACATACATTCAGGCTGAAATCAGTTTCAATTTATAAATTAATTTTCACAGTAACAGTAAGCCATTGCTTACTTCCGATTGCTTAAAAAATAAATAAGAAGACACGCTATGAATTTGTTATATATATCCTTTTAACATATTTATATACAAATCTCTATCGGCATAGCTATTATTTTTAGATTATATAGTAGGAAGGCTTTTGGCTCTTGTGGTCTCGTTTTGTACCTATTTTTAATGAGCTCTTTAAAAATATACGAAGTATCAATCAAGTTTCTAATTTCATTATTTTGTTTGAAGTACATATGTATTTCGTGCTTAAAGGATCACCTGTCTTGATATTTGTTCATTTAGTTTACAAGTCGCTTATTTTAGTTATTTATGTAGTTAATGATACTATTGAGATGTACTTATATATGCATATATATGTAGGTATAGTTATTTTATTACTAAAAATAATGTGTAGATTTTATTATGGCAGAAATCAAAAACTATGACGTGTAGCTTAAATAATATAACAAATTGTCTTGTCTTACACAGAGATCTTGATTGATCGTTTAGTATATCGAAATAATATAGATATATACTATTTGTAGAGGAATCTTGGAGAGGTGTATTAGAAGTATCTACTTATTCACAAGTATACGTTCACATAAATACCTTCTAACGTCTATCTCTCATATGTTTTTATGAACACATTCTTATACTCAAATGGTTTGCAATGAGCTTTGTACAAGCCGTTACTGACAAGTAATGATTGCATTGGAATAACTGATCTCCTTTTTATTGTGGGCTTATGATTACTAATATTAGTTAGTTGCTTAAAGGATTTATGAAAATTTTATTTCTTGATTTTGTGAAATGATATAAATTTCAAACATTATTTAAAAATCCAATCAATGAGAGTCTAATCTCATTCTGGATAGATTTTTTTATTTATCCTACTATGAGAAGACAAAGCGCGGCGTTGAGATCCGCCATCTCCCAATTTACTATTTGTTATAAAGTTTCAATTCTTGTTATGGTAGGGTAATATTATAAACTAGAAATAATTTTGATAAGTCCTTTCATTTAATACTATTAAATAATGAATGGGACACAGATACCTAGGTGATATATCAACAACTTAGCTTGTTATATGTATAACACACACACACACATATATGATACGTAAAAAAATAAAAAAATATAATAATGCAACAAAATAGAGGTATAATTTTAAGAAAACAATATAATTTTATCATTCTGACTATACTCTTTTTCATTAGAAAATTCAACAAATTTATTCTAGGTTACATTGTTCAGCGCTATTTAAATTTATCGCGGACCACATTGTGAACCGTCTTTAATGTCGTGTGAGCGTGACCTCCCATCAGACAACGTAATTTTCTTTGTTAAATCTTGGACGAAGCTCAAGATTTCAGTATTCTAAATTCCCCTTTAAAATATTTCACTACACAAATACAATTTAATTTAATATTCGTCAACTTTGACTACTTTTAAACTGGAACGTTTTAAAGAATTGTTAACAGCTAGAATTTATATATAAAATTTTGAAGACGTTTGAAGACAAATATTCGATCAATTTTAATATATCAAGGTTTCATTAGGAAACTTTACAATTTTTACAAAACTTTATGATTTTTATCAATTTTTTATTTTAAATAAAAAAAAATTACCCACTTCTGTTTAAATTAACATTAAACTTTTCTACTTTAGTCGACAATATAACTATAACTAGCCATCAAGCTGGTCTGGCAATGGAACTTCAAATCAATATACGAATCCTTAAGATGTGTATCAATCTCATTTTTTTGGGCTTCACGCTTTATCCCGCATATGGCATGGTAGGGCACATGGTAGGGGACTGCAGGAACCATAGGAACCTAGTGTCTTATACTCCGTTGCTTAGTCCCTGCTTTCACCGTCCCCGCTTTCCGCCTTTTTCGAGGTATTGCGTATTGTGTGGCGAACCTTAACGCCACACTTTGCCTAGTTGCCAGAGCGAAGAAAACTAAATGGAAATAGTAAAATCCGTCTTCCTCGAGTAGGAAGCGAACACAAAAACCGTAACGTTACAGGCAGATGTTGCGCCTCTGCGTCACGACGATCCACTTAATTCCATATCTTCCTATTTTAGGCAACCATAAGTAAGTATTTAAATACCTATGTTTCTTATTGGTATTTTTTTAACTTCTTTTAAAATATTTTTGCTATATATATCTACGATAGTTTCCTTATATACGAAATAATATAATAAATTTCCTGACCATATATAAATGTTTCTTTTTAAATGTCACTACATGTCGTCGTCACAATGGCCTTATCATTGTCCAAGTATTTGTTAAAAGAATGATTGAAGATAAGGAAACAACGAATCTTTTGTTTGAAAAAGAAAAGAAAACTTCTGTCGATGACAGTACAAAAAGTAAACAAATTGGGCTTCATTTGTAAGAGTATTGGCTAATGGACCGTCTAAAAAATATGTGATACACGTTGGATATAAAGAATAAAAACATAAATATACGCCCAGGAGTCCTAAAACACAAGGAATCTTAGTTTAGGCTCCTGTCTCTCATAATTACCGGATTTTTTATGTAATTTAGTGTGTGAACTATGTACCACAATCAATCAACTATGTAGTGACCACAATTTGAAAACAACATTATAATCAACGTGAAATATCTAACGTTAGGTAGAATATAAAAAGCTTTTATTTAATAATAATAGAAATTATTTATGAATTGCAAAGAAAATACTAAGACTAGCTTATTTGAATTGTACTTTACCTTTTTCTAAATTTACGTTTTACTTAATTCGATATAAAATGTATTGTATTATATTTAGAATACAGAATGGATTGAGAACGTGACGTAGGGGCGCAGCGTCTGCCTGTAAAACACAACAGTTTGGGTTCGATCCCCAATTAGAGAAGATGGATTTTTCATTTCCATTTTCTTCGCTTCGCATTATAAATACATATATGCTAAAAACTACAAATAAAAGTGTTTAAAACTCTTTTAATAATCTTAACTTGATATTCCATTCACATTCCCCCAAATAGTTCTTACATAATTCCATGTCTATATTCTGAAGTCAGGTTCTCACGTAGTACAGTACATACGAAGATATATGTGGATCAACAAAATTTTCACGGTCTCCCATAACTCACGAGGCGCGACGGCAAGAAAGCAAATAACTGACAATTTTCATTCAGCGCTCGCTTCCTTCTTTCATTCGCTCCAATAAATGTGGATTCTACGGCATTCCTTTGATCTTAGATAATGATCAACATGTTACAAACGGGAAGTATCCACCGACAAACACATTGTTTGTAATAAACAAACCATTTCGATTACTATTTTGTACAAAGAGGGTAGTTTTACTTCAACTTTGTCTAATACTTGGTAATTAACGCCTTAGTCTAGAACTTTAATTCGCCTTATGTTATTAATATTTTAGCAATGTATCTAATATCTTAGATATCCTGTTTTGCTCGTTTGCCACCTTTTTTTTAGGATGAAACTTCCATACAAGTTACTGCTAACAAATTATAAAAATAGGAGTGATCAGTATGTCTTTGTTTGTTATTTATATACAATTATTTTTAATCGTTTCCTTATATTCCATTGCCATAAATAATTTGCCATTAATATTGCCATAAATAGCACTTAGTGTTCATGAAGAAAATATAATTATCATCTCTTTAATTTCATCCTTTCTCGAGCGTGTGTATGTGTGTGTGGGTAGACAGAGGGTACTGCATAAACCGTGGGATTTATTGTTAAGACACTCAGTTCCCTGCTTTCTGCCTACATTCATTTTCCTTGCGTAGAAATCGAACCTACAAACCATCGCGTCTTAAAGGCAGATGCTACACCTTTGCGCCACGACGGTCCTCAAAAGTTTTTATATATATTTTTAATATTTTATACTTTTGAAACTCTTCCGTTACAAAGCTCATTATTAGTAGTTTTAGTGATCTAAAATTTAATATACAAATGCGTTACATATTGACGGGGACCTAGGAGTAGGACCTAGGGACCAAGAGAATGTTTTAAAAACGAAACAAATTACAAAATAGAGCAAGATTTAATGTGTAACAGTCACAAACTAAGCCGCGTTCAACAACTTGTTAATTAAGAACCAAAATTTCAATTTAATATACCTACTACATACCTTTATACGTAAACCTATTAATAGAAACAGTTCTACCACAACTGACATGATGAGACGCGCATCTTGTCAATTGAGAATTGGCGTGGAAACTGTACGGCTCAGAATGTAGACGGCCCGTCCTTGATGTCTTGTGTTGACATGTTTCAAAATAAACGAAGATGTTTCGTAAGCAACAAAAACTACTGAATGATTTTGTTTGAAGACGCCTTCGTGGAAATTTTTGGATGACTTTTTAAGTTGCGATTTCGGTTTCGATTCCTTCCTAAGGAATGTCTATTAAATTCACGCTATTTTCCACTTACAGTAGGATAGACGGAGGGGATTAAGTTTTAAAACACACCTTTATTAATTTAAAAATTGAGCCCAAAATGCTTTAATTTTGAGGCATTTTGTATTGAGTGGTTGAACTCAACGCTGTACTTTGTCATGTTATTGAAGCGACGAAATGAAATTATTCATTTTATTTTTGGGATCGAACCTGCAACCATCGTGATAAACTGAGCCGTTATGCCATGACGGCCTATGTATATTAGAAATTAGAAATATTAAGTTATTCTCACTAAAAAAGGCGATTAATTCGTATAAGATGTGTACATTCACAATTGTACTTTCCTTGTTACCAAAATATGTCAATAAATTACTGTAATAAATTTCTCACTCTAAGCTTTTTTTAACAATTAAATTATTTTAATTTTTTTATTAATTAAATTTTAATTTATATTAATGTCATTAATAACTAAAATTCAAGACAAAGAGTTCAATATTCCGCGTAAGAAACTAAGTAAATACCATCCAATCTATTCAATTGGTTTGTTCTTTTTGATCTTTCGTTGTTTAATGTTCGTAATAACCTTTCTAGAGAAGACACTAAAATATCAATTGCGCTGAACAATTGTTTGTAAACTGTCTGCAAAATAGATTTTGAGATAGTAAAATTTTAAAGATTCAGCAGTTCCTAAATTTACCTTTAATTTTTCTCCACGTTTTGACGATTGGCGTTTATTTTCTAATGTCTCAGCTATTCAAGATAACTTAAATAAATGAATAAAATACTTATTAATATAGACGAACACGTATGCATAAATAAAAAAAATTGCAGAGCTGCTTTTAGTTTTTCAGACATTGTGCCGCTGCGCCATGACGTATTATTAAATATAAAATAATAATATGATCTTAACTTAAAATGATGACAAAAGATTTTACTCAAGTTTTGTGCAAAAGCTGTTTAAGACTTGAAACTGTTTTATCTTTACTCATGACAACTAACTTTACCACTTTTGGGCTCACATTCTTAGTAGAATTAGTCTAGTATATTTAAGTTTAACCATAAAAACTCATAGCTTTCTTCTATTTGTCCACAGGTAGTGTTAGTGAACGTCCAAATGTCCAAATGCCGATAGTGCATGCTAGTTAATCGCGCTGGCGTGGTACGGCGGTGCGATGCAGGCGGGCGGCGGGTGGTTCGTACCATGGATGGGTATGCAGAAGTTTGCGGTGGCGCTTCCTATGGGGGGTGTTGTGCCATTAGTGCCGCCGCTGCTGGCTGCCCTACCGCCTGCCCCGCCGCCATTGAGACTAATACCCCCTCTGCCTCATCAGCAGAGTGGACGAAAGGTAAATTGACAATGTTTAGGAAAATATATAGTATTTAATATCGTTTAAATTGATAGGTATTTCAAATAAATAAATACGATATGAGACGAAATAAGATTATATGAAATGTATAGAGATAAAATGATATTAGGTAATATGTTGTTTAACTTTCCTTTTTTTACATAAATAATGCAAAAAAGTCATTCAGTAGCAGTATATAATCAGAAAACAGTTTTTTTTAGTTAGTTTAATTATTAATAAGAATTATTATTTTGTAGCACAGGACCCTACTTATGTACATATACATATCAAGTTCTTACAGTACTTAGCAATGTATAATGTAATTACTAATGAATTGTAAAAAAAAAAAAACAAAATTTAACGTAATTTTACACGAATGAAATTACTGGCCTTAGCCGGTTATAAATAAAAGTACAAAATAATTACAAAAGAGATTCTTATATAAATAATAAGAACAAGCGAGCTATTATAATTCAAGATCTAATTTTAAAATTAATAATTTCCATTTACCTTTTACATTTTGCCTTTTATAAATATTTTAATAAAAACGGTGTACGCTACAAACAAATGTTTAACAATAAATTATATTACTGAATTGAAACATTGTATATAAATAAAATTATAATCTCTTAATATAGCTTTATTTCTAGTAATTCTTGCTTATGACCGTATACATGATAGTTGTAGGTTCCATTCGTGCTCAGAGATTTTAAATATTTTAAATCTTTCAATTTTCAGTAACTGTATTCTACGTACGTAACGGTACCAGAGCGAGTAAATTCTCACCGAGTGGAAATCGAACTCACATATGTCGCATTTAAAGTCAGACACGTTTACTGTGCCGCTACATGTTTATTTTAAGTTTTTTTCTATTCGTAGTGTGGATTAAAACTTCAAAGATCAAAAATATGTAATATAAATAATAATATTAATAATTATATATTGCACATAAAACATACAATGTAAAAGAAAAGGTAAATCGGTATAGGTGTATCATATGTACAACGGTGGACTTATCACTGCAAGTGATCTCTTACAGGCAACCATTTAGAGACAGTAAGACAGTAAAGGACACGGAAGAGTGCAAAAAGTAATTGATAAAATAGTTTGAATGTACATACACGTACATATCATACAATACATATATACATACATACATACATACATACATATAAATGAAATTCATATATACAGGAGACTACTGTGTAAGATAGTAATTAATATGTATTTATATTTCTTCAAATTCTTTAGAAACGATTAGGCCACTGCAGCCCCGACTTGGAAAAATGAATTATCCTGTTTTCCCGCTCAAGTGTCAAGACTGTAGAATTAAAATATGCGAAACAATCTACTATGTACTGAGGTATTGTTAGATTTTTCAATTCCATAAGATATTTTACTATATGTAAAAAATATTATTAAAAAAATAGTTAAAATCCTTAAAATACTATATCAAAGCTGGAATCTTAACATTATGTGGTCCAATGGCCGTGAAATAAGTGAAAAACAATTCGGTCCTTGTCAGTAGAAGGAATAATAGAAAAAGGTTATAATATTACTTTACGTACATAAAACCTAACCCTTAATGCTGACCCCTTGTCATATCTATGGACGTTTTCGCTCGTATTATTATTTTCATGTGAGAACTTTAGATGTATATTACAAAATAGGGTGTTTTACTGCTAGTATTAGACGAGGCCTATTCAATACATATATAATTCACATAATATAAGATATGTTAAAAAAGATATATATTTTAACATATAATAAACCTATGAAGTAATCGCTCTATATACAAATATGTGAATATATTTTCTACTGGAGTGTAAATACTAGTGGATACTAGTATTAATATACTAAAACACCGCTGTCACCAGCCTCAGTCTATTACCTGTTCACGCTGCTCTGACAGTTCCAAGATATAGTGATAAAATTTGCAGACATATCGCTTACATTCCTTATATAGACTTAACTACTTAGAAAAAGCCTTCTTTATTTATTAAAATATGGATTTGTTTAATAAAATAATATAATGATGCTAAACTGGTAGTTACAGGTTCAAATGTATGTTTATTTTTTTTATTTATTTAAATTATTTTTCACTTTTTTCCCGAATTAGTAACATTGCGTGTTGGGTGGCAGATCTCAAAGTTCATTTCCAGAGCGAGAAAATAATTAATAATGAATGAATTATTAATTCCGTTGCCCTATTGGAAATTGAACCCACAACACTGTCTTTACAATCAACTCTTTACTATTCAAATATTACAAGCTCACGTGTTGAATAAAATACTAAAAAAAGTGTAGTTAATAATTAGTAAATTATGAATTCTTTATAATTAATTATTAATTATTAATTATAACATCACAAAGTTTGAGTATGAATAAAAATAGAATTACTAATAACTATATTAAAAACTACTTTATACTAATTACAAAATAAAACATTACCCTTCCTTTTACCGTTGTAATCGGTTACAAATAAATATCCAAAGCTTGGCATCTGTTTTATTCAGTATTGTCGCATCGTATTTCTACATGGAAGTTGCAGTTGTCGGTATTAAAACTCAAGTTTATTTTCTATTTTACAACAGGATCTCAGGCACCTGCCGGCTAACACATTTAAATGGTCGAATGTATCTGTGACGGTATGAATGGCAGTATTTATTTAGACACTTGCCTTTTTATTATCTGTATCTACTACGTGCGTATATTTTATGCGTTGATTATATTTTTTTATTACTTATGCCTAGCTTATTTATTATGTGGATAATTTAAGGTATAGGGAAAACTATTTTTAGTCATTTTTATTTTTCATTATTACGTTATCAACGTAATTGTCAGTTATTTTACTTTATTAAGGTTACCTAGGTTTATATTAGTCTATTGAATTAACATCATTTTCATGAATGCATTTGTGTTTTGGGTTCAAATTCTTACACTTAAAATTTTCGTAGATTATTACGCAAAAGTAAATTTGTTAATTTCATTGTTTTAAGAGAAAGCAGGTTCAACGGTGCCTGCAGTTCCCTCTGCCTACCCTGCCATATGCGTGAAGCTAAAAAAATTAGACTATATACATCATATTTCTTTTCTCTATATTATTATTCTATAATCTAAATATTTTTTTATGTTTTACAGTTTTGACATACCCGTATAATTTAGTTTTATGATCAAACTAAATTATAAAGGTACGTATAAAAATATTTTTGAAATAAAATTACAAAGCCTCTACTTAAGAGGATAACAGGTATATAAATGAATCCATACAATGTTAAATAACATCCATAATTGGTATGCTAATAAACAATCGCGGCAAAGGCACCGTGTGTCAGAGTTTTGCTCATAGAGTCATAGAGCTTGCTTGTAGCGTCGTTGAAGCTAATTTGATGTTTGGTTTGCTTCGACATGTGTGGCATTGTGAAACAGAATAATAATTCGGTTAGGTCGTAGTTGATGTCATCGCTGTGCTGTTGAAGTTATATACACGATACGATGGTAGTGGATTCAATTCATTATATAAAGTCAAGTTGAATAACTCAGGGTTATATATGAAACTAAAATTCGTACTATATATAATTTAAAAACGAAAAAAATATCCAAACATAAAATTCACAGTTTATGGAGATATGATACTTTCTAATGTATCCTTTTTTATTTAACAATTTTAGGATCTCATGAGACTTTCATTTTTTTTTAAATCAGTTATTTTAAATTCTAAGGAGATTTTAGAATGCCTATACGAAATAACTACCCAATCATTCAATAAATCAATCGTAACCCACAATACATTCAGAAACAAACACAAAATATTGACATTTCCAACATTTAAATTACAGCTCAATTAATAAACGCACATCGCGATTTTAAAGCCATGATAACTAATTCGTCCCTTCCAGTCGAGAGTTATTTTTTGCCCCGCGTTGTAGGTGGGCATCAAATTAATCCATCCAAACTAAAATGTTCCGACCCACTTAATAGTATATTTAAGTTATAAATCACATGTTAATTACAAGATGTTCTCTCCAAGATCATTTGCTATGCCTGCAAAATACATTTGCGTCTCTATGTAGAGTCGTCTTTTATAAATACATCGTGGTAGAGATGAAAATTGTGTTAAACGCGGTTTTGTATGAATTTACGCATTTGAACAGCTAATGGTTTACGTTCATGAATCAATATGTAGCTTGTTAAATAATTAGAAACTATGATGAAACAAATGTTTTGGGAATTAGCTTTTAGAGATAAATGATTGTCCTAAATACTTGAGTACTTTATCATGATGATTTTTTTGTAAATTGTGAGGACATTGTTAATTAAAATGGCGTATGACGTTACTGTAAATATTACAGATATTGTACTTTTATAATTTTATAATGCATCTAGTTATCTCCTTAAAGGCTTCTACGTATACGCCGCTATACTTCGAAGCTAACATAATTTTCCGCTTATCTTATAAATGAATAAGAATTGAGCTGTAAAATAATTTCAAGGAGTAAATAGGAAAATTTATTGCCAACGAGCAATGATAAAGATATTCAAATGAAATCTTGATATGCAAATATAAGTTTAATTAGCTTAAATTCCTAAACGCTTATAGAGACTATTGATGTGGCCGAGATAAGGCAATCTGCTAAATACTTTACGTTACTTTATTAAAAATGTACTGCTTTCGAAGTTTATTGTGGTTCAATTTATATATTTCTGAGAAAAATGTTTATAGTAATTTCACATATAAGAAATATAATTTTTTTATTGTTGAAACATTGAGTTTTATTTGTCATATTTATTAATTTAGGTAATCGCATTATCTGATATTCGTTAAAGGTCACAAATTTCCATATCATAATCGATTGCGATATTGAAACAGATGTTCTCTATAAACGATTTAAATGCAAACTTGTATTTCATTTCTAATAAAACAAGATTCTATTACCGGCTGATACAAAATTATAACATTAGATCTTATTCTA
Organism: Dione vanillae; assembly: GCA_037178615.1. Taxonomy (NCBI): domain Eukaryota; kingdom Metazoa; phylum Arthropoda; class Insecta; order Lepidoptera; family Nymphalidae; genus Dione; species Dione vanillae. Next base: position 5,875,079 of record JAZFAU010000024.1, read on the forward strand.
CAATCAAAAGAATATTTTTTTAAGTTGTTCTTTATTTTTAGCAGGGAAGGCTTCTAACTAATTACATATTTTTTTCCACTTTTCTAAGTTATCCACTTTCGCCTACATTCGAGACATCGTCTTCCTAGAGTGTAAAATAAAAATAATCCCTTTCCCCAAATGGGGAATAGAACCTACAATCATCACTTTTACCTAATGCTGTACAACTACGTCACAATAATTAACTATTCAATTTCCAGAATACTTATAAAAAATCAAAGTGCACTTAAAACTAAAAAGCTTCGATAAAAATCTTGATTCGAACCAGACTAGCTATATTTACTACAGCCTCATCCTAATAATTCAATAAAATTGGTTTTCTGTGCACTTGAAACTACAAGTGTATTGAAGCTTCCAAAAATAAAAATATTTATTAATAACGCACTTGAGCTTTCATATATATATATATATATATATATATATATATATATATATATATATATATATATATATATATATATATATATATATATATATATATATATATATATATATATATATATATATATATATATATATATATATATATATATATATATATATATATATATATATATATATATATATATATATATATATATATATATATATATATATATATATATATATATATATATATATATATATATATGTATATATATATATATATATATATATATATATATATATATATATATATATATATATACTTATATATATATATACTTTAAATATTGTTTACATAATATTACATTTTTATGATTTTTTTCGCTCGCATAGCTTGATAAGTAGCGTGTGGAATAGCAGTATAAAATGTTTGCTAAAACAGAGTAATCGCTGTAGTATTTTTGTTTTCCTGTATATATATCGACACCATACAAAGCTGACTTTATAACTTTAGCTTACATCATCATCTTAGATTTTGATTCCTTCATTGGATAATCACATATATTGCTGACCTCTTTAGTGTGTCGAGTATTGTATTAATAATTTTCACTTTCCTTGATTCATTTCTCTTGATCACCCAGCCTTCGGCTTTCTTTACTAAATGCTATTTACAACTTAAAGATAAAGAAACAATTTAAACACAAAATTTACACAATAGTCCCAATAACAAAGTTTTATTTAAAATATACATACGTTTGTACTGTAGAGCGTTAAGCGAGCATGCAAAATACGCTATGAGTAATTCAACTACTTTAAATTAGTTTGACGCAACGACACGAAGCGCTAAAGCCATTAACGCAAATGATCGCTTATATTAACAGGAGCCTAACTAGTTTCGATTTAACCTATTTATATGTGATTCCCACGACGTCTCTACTTTTTTTAAGAGATTATGATTTAAGTGATTTTATCATTTTTAATAATGCTTTTTAAATGGAATAATCGCTTATTTACTATTAATTAATAGTCTGTGGTCACAATACTTTGAATATAGGCAATTAATTCGGTACGTGTCATTTTAATTGTCAACTAATGTCAAGATACATACTGATTTTCGCAGTTAAAATCATATTTAAGGCCAAATCATTAATAGTATGATACTTTTTAAATATAAAAATTATGTTCTTATTTAATTTTTATTGCAATACACTACAGGTACAATATTGTTAAAAATAAAAATTTCCTACAATCATGAAGCTTCGAACTTGCTACCACTTCAATAACTATAATCTAAGTCGATACTAGCCTACTAGTATCGACTTAGATGTTTGTCCATACATCATGAGTCTAGTAGTAAAGTTGACATAATTCCTAAGCAGCTTGAAAACCAGATACTAGTTGCATTCACTTATTTAATGAATGTTGTCATACACTCGCATGCTGTGTGTGGACTATTAATCGCCCCTTTGCTATTTTTAACGCTGATCAAAGTAAATCATCTTACTTCTATAATCTCATTGAGCTGCATTTATTACGTTTTTCTGATTTATAGATATGTACGTGTAATAAAAATGTAACTGATCGCTGTATATGGAGGATATATTATATAAATATTATTTAATGAATTTCTTTTATTAATTTATTACAAACCATTTTTTTTTAATTTTTGTTTGTAAGTCTGTGCTTTTATGCACGCTAAACTTAGTAACGGCTTAGCCAATTCTAGTTAAGTTTTCACAATTATTTTATATTTAAACAGTTCATAAAAGTTATATCAATTTAAAATGTGATATAAAAACGGTTGCAAAATAAAATATTTTATTGAATTGTGTAAATGTTCACAATTTACTTTACGAGCGCAGCTAGTATATGATGTAGGTGGTGTATCTTTTTTGATCTTGTTAGCATATATAACATAATAGTATGTTAAAATTTCGTTATGTCCTAGTAGTGCAAAACGCGACGATAGGAGCCGCCTCTTAATTTACAGTATCTTGTCTCTGCCTCTCTAGAATTTTGTGAGAGCCGCTGCATACATTAATCCCGTTTATTAATGACATTTGCTTTTACTATGTACATATTTAATATATAGATTAGGGCCTTAATAAAATTCATTACATACTTACTACTGCAGTTCTATTGCTTCCAAAAGCCCTACAAAGGCCTATGATTTATTACTTTCTACGGCCATTACTTATTTTTATTATTGCGGATTACATGAATTCTATTTTAAGGATTGTTCCTTATAGTAATACCTCTAAGTATTAATAAAGAATTTATAATTGAAATTAATTTTTAGTATGAAGAAAAAAGCCGCTTAGCTCGAGTTAAGCTCGATTTAACTTAAGCTATATTATTTTATTACAAACGAAAGCAGGTTATTTTTTTATTTTTATTTTTTTTGCTTCATGCTTCATCCTGCACATAGCAGGATAGGTAGACGGAACCGCAGGAACCGTAGAACCCTAATATTAAAACACTCCGTTCCCTGTCTTTTTGTCTTATTGTGTATTGAGCAGCGTAGCTCAACGCCAGACTATAGCGTACCGTTTTTTCACCACAACGGTTCTCTAAATTTTTAATAAACAGATCCTTAAAAAAAGCAAACAAAAATTGGGTTAACCCTCAGCGAAATCCAATTAAACGAAGTAGTAAGTGCATCTGTCAACGTCAAATGTATGAGGATAGCTGAATTGATTGAGACCTTCGAGGTTTTGTTTCACCATCATTTATTAGGTGAGTCGAGGCTTTTTTTATTGTTTCATCACAACTGAATTTGGACTAAAATACAATCTGCAGAACTTATTTGGAAATGAAACTAACATATTAAAAAGCAAAAGGAAGAAAAGACGTGAAAAAAAATAAGGTTTGTAGAGACACCTTTACACATGGCTTCACTCTCGTTGTCGAATTGGTGTAACTAAGAGTTATATATCACTCATGACTGACTCATACTGACTGACGAGTACAAAAAAATTTAACCTGAGATTAGGGAGATAAAGTAAAGCAAGAGTCAATAAGGAAAATGAATACAAATTAAACAGTAGAAAATCTATATTTATTCAAATTTTATGATAAAATTGCACTTGGTTGTCACTTCCGCTTAATCAACACACAACCTGCTATTCCGCTCAATCAATTAACTAACAGTAAGAAGTGTCTTAACACTAGATCCTAATGCCTGATATATATATATATGTAATGAAACAAATCAGGTTCCTTCTTCAATTACATTTATTAATACTGAGTACAATTCAGATATCAAAGGGTACAGCATGACTGCTTAATGTTCTCTTCAGAATGTTCCTCCCAAGAATGGTCGATCAAATATTTATACTAGTTAATTTATACCCCCACACAGTTGACCACTCCCGATACAATTTAATGTTGCCAACTAAACTATTATAATTTAATTTTTGAAATACAATTCCATAATAAAATATATAATCAAGTATAACAATTAATAAATTATTATAACATCGGATATTACAAATATTAAAATTAATTGATAGACAAATAACGAGTAACGTTCGAAGACAATATCTTATTTCTTTATACAAATAATAATAAAATATCGATAAATTACAGTACAATTAAGTGATAAAATAACAAATCACAACACTCGGCCATCCGACAGCGTGCTCTCTCCGGAGCACGCACTAACATATCACAACACTCGGTTAAGATATATTTACTATGTATACAGAACAATTTTTTTAAAATTCAATTCCAAATTATTAAGAAAACAAATTTATTAATAAACAAAAGTAAATAAAAATTACAATAATACATAATTATACTTAACGCATTTGCATTTGTTATTATATATCCATATATTTACAAGTTATTTTATTTATATAGGTTCACCAGTGGTACTTAGAATATATAATAATAATGACCATTTTCTGCCAAGTTCACTATTAGGGTATGTTATTTCGTATTACATAATGTCCCCCACTATTCAACTTGAACTTTTCATTGTTTCGGTCATCCGCCACGTTAGTCAAGAGGTCCAGTACAGCAGGGTCCCACAGCGGGGCAGATTTCGTCTTTCCATCTTCTCATTGAACGTCCTAGTTCTAGTCCCTTCCCTTGGATACCACAGAGTGACCTGCTTACTTCGCTTTTTCCTGGTGCAACGCAGCTTGTGGCCTGTCCAGCCCCATTTCAAATGGTTTTGTCTCTAATACCAGAATTCCTTGAATTGTCTAAAATTTTGTTTCTCAGCATACTTTTCCCAATTACAATACATAACAATAATAAATTTTTAGCTAAGTTTCCATAAACAAATACATTTCAAGGTGAATATCGCATGCAACAATCGATAGGTATCAACTTTTTTCACATATGATAACACAAAGAAATGACAATGATATAACACAAGTTACTTAATAATGTCGTACAGTAAATTCTTAATATATTAATAAAAAAAACAATAAGCATAATAAAGACAATATCATAATGATGATACACTATGTAATGCTGAAATGAACGGTTTTGCGATATTTACGTAAAGAGGTTTTTACATACAAATTCAGTAACAATAAATAAACTAAGCTTCTAAATTATTACTTATGTTATAAAAATACCTCACCTTTTCATTATTTTCAGTATCACTTCTAACAAAGTGAGAGAAATTTCACAGCAAGGAGAATATTCATGTGTCCAAGGTCTAATTCTATCATCTGCTATTTTTACACGTCTGTTAGTGCAATATAAACAACAATTAAATCAAGATTTTAATTACCTAACCATTTAGCAGCATGATAATTTGTTTTTGATACATCTCCACTAGATCTCTTGAATAAAGGATTGCAAGAGATATTTTGAATCGTTGTATTCTTTTGGCGTGTTTGAGACGCATAAAGTAATGGCGATTATATTTAATAATTCTGTATTAAACATTTTGACATTCAAAATCTGAAATAAATTAATAGAGAAATAAAATTAAACATTTTATAATAAATTACAATGTTAAGAAACCTTAATGACGAATAAATCTTAACAACATGAGGAATAAATCTTTTTGTTCCAATGTTTATTAAACATATTTAATCGACAATAAAAAAAAATAATAGCAATATATCGTACGAAATATAAGAAAATCAATTTTAAATAGATATACCAGCCACAGCAAACTGCAGCAACACAAATAGCAATAACAATGCACATAACGGATTGTTGCAGCTTCAGAATTCGTATTTTAGCACGATTTTAATTTACCAAATTTTCATAATTATGCAAATTATTACAAATATATATTTCAAAAAAGAATAGTATAATTTCTACTACAATCATCATAGAAAAACATATGATATGAATCATATGGCCGTAGCGTTAGGTACATTAATAGAACGTTTCGCTGGGATATGTTAACCAAAGATATTTCATATGTGTATGTTAACCAAAGATATTTCATTTTGTATTGTAACGGAGGTCATAGAAAATTAAAGTTGTAGGAAATCTCTGGTATATACTTTAGTTCAACTTTTAACATGTTATTGAGACCGGCCGTTAATAAACCTTTTATTAATATTACTATAGGGTTCATGCGAAAAAGAATTTTTAAAATAAACTTTTAGAACATTCATATTAATAATAGTAGTGTAAACTAATAATATACGAATCGCTTTTCTCACTACAAATAGTAAGGTTCATAATATTTCAGTAGTTTTCAAAACTATCACCCGGTAAAAATGCATTTAGTACTTCCATTTTAATTGGAGTTAAATTTTAGTACTTTAGTAAAATGATTAGCAAAAGTGAAATTAGCTCATTGTGATCAAAACTTTCAATTTCTACAGATATTTAATAATTAACTACAGATATTTTTAGAACACTTCATTAGATTACAATCGCTGCCAAAGTGTATGAATTCAAATTTGAAACATTTATTACTAGTATCAAATAATTCAAATTACGTACTTAAACACACACTTAACGAACGGTTTAGTTAGTTAAACTACTTGATATGTGTACGTACATGGCATGATACAAGGGGTTTTAGTTTTAAATAATTATCAAGATGACGATCTTACCCATTTAACGAACTTTACAATTGGTCTTTTACAATAATTAGAAGTAGATAGGTTTAACGTTCAGTTAAAAGTTTAATGAGAATTTGTTATAAATTATAGGTTCATTCTACTGTCGGGTCTTTTAAAATCTGGAATAACACTAAAATATTTTTAATAATCATCTTTGTTTATCACATTGTTTATTACACTTTAGAGCTTGTATCTTATTACGTATGGAGTTATTGGCATTTACGTTATTTCACATCTGCTGCGAGTATGAAAACTTTTAATAAAAATAATTTCTTCACTTATCCACGATCTACTAAGAATATCTTCAAAGAACAGAAATAGCTATGTCTGTATGATAAGCTTATCATCTTGACAGCAAATTTAAAAAAAATATATATTTATACTCTTACTTGGATTTTATCGGTCCTTACATGGTTCAGTTGTCGTCACATAACACAACAATTGTTCCAATTGGTTGGTATTTCAACTTCTTTCACGACTGTAGAAGACCTCTTTCTTTTCAATTTTGCCTTCCTGGAATGAAACCTTTCTCGTCACCTGAAAAACTATTTTACGAAGCTTCACATTCCTTTAAAAATTTTAAACTTGTCTTGTATTTTTTTTTTTTTTTACTTTGGGGCCAACATTAAGGATACAGATGAAGCTCAAAAATATTTGAATACTTTAACTGAGTGGTTTAATTGTACTTACTGACAATTAACACCGCAAATACATGCTATGTAATATTTAAACAAAAAAAAAATAAGAATATTTCATCTCATAACCCACTAGTAGTGAATAATGTAATTATCGAACAAAAGTCTAATGAAAAATACCTGGGTCTGAGGTCAGACACTTATCTCTCGTGGACATACCAAATTGAACACATTATAACAAACTTTCATACTTTTTGTTCGCTACGTAATATCTCCCAGTGTATCCTCAAAAAATTAAAATACAATATCTATAATTCGCTAGTAAAATCACACCTAAACTACCTAATCGACATTCGAGGAAATGTGCCTAAAACAAAACTGCGTGACTTACAAGTTAAACAGAATAAATTAGCTAACTATTTCCAGTTGATAAAGAGAAGTAAATAAATTCGAACGTCTGGATGCAAAGTCTTCTATATATACTCTATGGAATATGAGACAAAAAACACATTTTTTAAACACTTTTAATACGTCTATCAAAAAATCATCTCTTTTATGGTATAAGTATAACAGCATTACATGACATTCCAAGAAGTAAGGCGTCATTTAAAGGAAAATTGGAACATAAAGTTAAAATGATTGTGAACACATTTAAAACGATTTTATTTTTTTACATAACTTTTAATTAACCTTCATTTGCCACACTTCCTTGTCTAATTGTCCTTTTACTTAAAACCAAATTAATTGCAATCAATAGACATAATCAAGACACACAATACAATTATCGATTTTAAATCGTTCCGCTATTCGAGTCACGAGGTGTGCATCGACTTGGTAAAATCAAATATTTGATACGAAGACCCACAAGTATTACTTTTAACTATTATAACACTAAATCGAAATGCTATAAGGTTTAGAATTTAATGTACTACATTCAGTCAAAATCATTATTTTTCATTTATAACAAATTTCACCTTATTTTTATAGTATTAAGGTTCAAATTTGTATGTATTAAATAAAGCTTTATACACTGTGCGTGTGACGAATTTGAAATAAGTTATTACGAAGTGGGTTTGTAGGGAAGTCAGTGATTGAATGTCAGAACGGTTTCTCTATTTGTGATATCAGTATTCATATATCACTGGGTCAAGAAACTGTGTTGCATAATATATATACATATTATATGTTATTGAAATATATGTGTGGAGTCTATTATACAACATGGACATATAAAACAAATACTTATTGAATATTTTGACATACACAGTTGAATTGAGCGGGGACGGAGAAAGCAGGGACTAAGCAACGGAGTGTCTTAACACTAGGTTCATATGGTTCCTGCAGTTCCCTTTGCCTACCCTGCAATATGCGGGAAAAATCGTGAAGCTAATAAAAAAACGAAAAAAAAGCAGTTGAATTTAAAGTTAAGTATGCTAAAATGTATTAGTAGTAGTACAGTGTCACTTTATGTAGCATGTATGTAAAAAACAACCTATTTATAGATGCTCTACTATATATAAAATATATTATTTACGAATGTACGAAGTGCTTGGAAATCCATATATTTATATTTGCTGCAGTGATTTATAATTGAATTGAACAAAATTTTAAATGATCAAGAAATGCTGTTGATGAAAATATATTTATTACAAGTTAGTTTATTTCGAAAATAGAAACATAGATCTTATTAAAGGCAATAAAAGTGTTTAATTAAATATAATTTAATATATTATTTTCTTACAAATTAATTACATGTGTAATGTATGTAAGGACATGGAAAAAGAATAAAAATATGCTAAACAGCCTTTTACTTCAAATTTGATTTGCATTTGGTTAAATTTAAATCTAACACAGCACTCTACTTGTTTCCCCTAGCATTCGTAATCCGACCCCTTTGTAGCCACCCCTACAAAATACCGCTTAATATACGTATATATCTGAGGGAAGTGCATCAGATGGTTAATAGTAAAAGATGTTTTCAAATCGTTCTAGACGCTTACTCACTTTATTTAAATTATATTTTGAAGTAGATTTTTACACTATTATTATTATATTAACATTTTATGAAAAAAACATAAATTTACATTTAAATAACTTATAAATTCATTTAAATATTGTAATTTCAGCTGCTTAAAGATTTTTTCTTCTTTAGTAAGTATTAGGCTTATTTAATGATTCAAATAGTATAAAATATATGTACGTTATATGCGATACTAAAATATGAATTGATATATCCGATATCCAATTAGTATCTAAGTACACACGGTGACTGTAGGTTCGATTTCCGCTCAACGTAAGGTTTCTCTCTAACACATGTATAGTATACCATACCAATAGCAAGAACACCTGCTTCTTGAACCAAGTAGGTTTCACTGGCTCACTGCCAATCTGTTAACTATTCATACAACCTGCATTCATGTTTGATACCAAGCAAACTACTGGCTAGGCAAGATGCGTTATTTACTATAGTATAAATATTGTAGGTTGTATTATACAGTAAATTGAGTCTATGTAGATAGATTAGGTTCAATTCTCGACTTAGACAAATAAGAAATAGTGGGGCTTTAAGTTTTGCCATTTATTATCACTCATTGGAGTGAATGGCGGAGAACGGAGTATCTTGACACCACGACCTATCTAGTTACCCTTGCTATATTTGGAAGACAGCGTTGAACTGAAATAGATGATAAGAGGCTAAATACAACATTCATTTCAGTTCAATTTATTATAGTAGTAGTAGCTACTTCCAAAGCTTTTCAGAAAAATAAAAGCTCGAAATTTTGTGGATGTCAACTGAACTTTTATAAGTTACTATTACAACTTTAGAGACCAGACAGCTTTTAACAGACGTCATTGAGTGAGAATGAACAAGATAGTCGGTGTAATTTCACGATATTAAAATTTTCAAGTATTTTTCGTGAATGACTATCAAGCTCAAAAGTCCTTTTTATAATATTGATACAAATGAGATTGTGGTTTGAATTATGTGACAAAGCCCTTTGTCGTGAATTAAAAATAACTGAGTGTTGTGCATCACACATGTCACATTTCAAGTGCCTTAAGTAAGTGCAAGACCACCACCACCAGATGACGTTAACATGACTAATGAGATCTATAGTACAGCCTTTCTCTATAAATATACTATCTAAAAGAAAAATATTACTTAATTAATCAAATGAGTATGTTTATTACGTTTTTTATGTGATTCAGAGGTATATTACATTTAGAAACAAAATCTACAAACTATATGTATAAGATGAAACTTTATGTTTACGGTTCACCGCCATACACATTTTAATATTCCAAAAGCCCTTTGAAAGCTACCACAAGCTAGGCGCACCTTGTTTTGTGTGTCGCGGGCTATTAAAAAAAGAACTTTAAGTTAAACTAAATAAAGTCCAAAATGATACATCAAGTTTTATGACCCCCAAGTGATCGCACCGCCGATACAAATCATTTGAAGCGTTCACAGTGCTTGCAAACCAATTTCCGGTTCCCGTCTATATTGAAATGTAAACGACACGACAAATAACACGACGTTCCCGATATCATCGATGCGTTATGTATAAAAAATTACTGGCGTCTATTGTAGATAGTGTATAGTATTGTAACTTGATAGCGGAATAAATAGTCAATTGTAGGTTAGTTTGATTTTCCCAATGATCTTGCATTCAAATTTAACGTTTTAGTGTGTAAAATAATATTGTGTGTAATTATTTTATTAAACTTTCACCGTCCCTTAGGATTTTTAAATAAAATATGCATATAATAATATATGTGTATAGGGTAGTAATAATGGTCTATTAAATATAGCTATCTCGAAACTCAATTCACTCGAAACATTAGTGCTCATCATCCTGTTTCCATCAAAGACTGACTAAATTTGAAATTTGTCCATAAGTGCCTGAAATTTATCTTTATCAGTAGTAAGCGACTGTATAAATATATTACCAAGCTAATCTTAAATATCTTTTTTGCTTCACGTTCATTTGTCCCGTTCATTTAGCACAGGAAACAGACAGAACGTAGAGAGACACTCCATTCTCCGCTTTTCTTCTCACTATTTCGAATGGTGCGAAATTGGTGCATGGCGCGAATTTTCAAGAGGGCGCAGGTTCAAAACCCGCTGCGTTCAAAATTTTATATGTTTTCTTTAAATATTTTTCTGTACTCAGTGTGGATTAACTCTTTAAAAATCATAAAAACTATTTAATGAATTTTTACTGAGTGAAAATCAAACACAAAGCCGCATTTACAATCAAACGCTGTACTTCTGAGCCACGACGGTCCCAATTCCTTTGGATTGGTTGGATTAAAGCTCATTCCACTTGCACGGTTACATCAGATATTATATAATAGGACAACACGTGCTGTGAACCGATATCGATTGCTATGTCATGTTCTAATCAGACCAGAACAAACATTTGCATTGCCAATATATGACGGCGGCGAACCTGACTATACTAATGTCAACGTTATCTATATATATATATATATATATATATATATATATATATATATATATATATATATATATATATATATATATTATATATATATATATATATATATATATATATATATATATATATATATATATATATATATATATATATATATATATATATATATATATATATATATATATATATATATATATATATATATATATATATATATATATATATATATATATATATATATATATATATATATATATATATATATATATATATATATATATATATATATATATATATATATATATATATATATATATATATATATATATATATATATATATATATATATATATATATATATATATATATATATATATATATATATATATATATATATATATATATATATATATATATATATATATATATATATATATATATATATATATATATATATATATATATATATATATATATATAAGGATTCAAAACGCTTTACTTTTTTTATAAATAAAACTAACAAAATGCAGATACATTTTGTAAACTTATACTGTTGAAATAAAAACAATTTTATACCAACTTAAAGACCCGCCGATTTTTTCAAGCAGGTAGTTATATAAAATACGAACGAAATGCCACTGTGAGATATATTCGAATCGAAAATGCTTTCTGACTCAATTGAAATACCAAATTTACCGATTCGCCTTTGATCATTCAATTCGGGCGAAAGCTAAGGGAAATGTTCTATTATTAATTACCCAATGGTCCCCAAAATTGGAGGTTCACGCTATATTTTACGGACTTTTATCACGATATTATATTGTTTTTGTTTGAATGTACACGACAAGCTTTAATTAAGCAGAATTTTGTTTTATTCAGCGTTCATTATTAACAAAAGTTGTAATCTATTTGATGGAAATTAATTATAATATTATATGAAAGTAGCTTTTAACTAAGTAGCTTAATTAAATGTTTTTTTTTTTTTTAATAAAAAAAGGAAATAGTAAGTGAGGTGATATACGACTCCGCTTTTTCCTATATTAATAACTATTTTACGTCAAGTAATATAATAATAATAATAATAATAATAAGAAGCTTCGAAATAAATAAACTTATAACTGACACAAATGAACCACAGTCGTCATATATAAATTTATTTCTAAAACAATCTTAACAACTATTGAAGATCTTAACAAGTTTTTTCTCTTTTTGACACACTATCCATTTCGAACAAAATTCTCCTTATAAGGGAAGACCTATCGACTCGACACCCTTTGACAAGGGTCAAGAGCTACCAAACTTTTGCTTTTGTCAAACAACCGGTCTACAAATTTCAATAACGTTGCTAGAGCGAGGACGGCCATAATTTTTTGTGCGTACACGCAAAATGTACACCGCAAAAAGTTTTACTATAGAGATGGTTTCCCTTTGAAAAGTGTTCTCAAACTCGTGTTTTGGGCTTATGTACTGAAAGTTTCACGTTGGAACTATTTTAAAACTGTTTATATTTTGTATCTATGTGTGAGGACAGACAGGGATGGATTAAATGAGATGATGGTGAGTTCGATCGCTTTTTTTTTATTATTAACTTATACATAGGCAGAGGTTGCTCTTTGCGCCTTTCTGTACAAATTACCGACCGACTCCCCGTTGAATGTCGGAACTATTTTTTTATTATTAAATAAATATTTATTTATTGTTAGCAAAAAAGAAAAATAAATATTTTATTTAAAAAGTTAGACAGAACTCGTTTAAATTATGGCATCTTAATATGCTTAATTTCACATTTCTCACGAACAATTAAATGTTTAAATAAAATTAACACAATTCAATGTTTTTATGGAACTTCGACAACTCGTATTATTTCATTGGAATTAATGAACGTACTTCATACGTAAAAAAGCTTACTTGTTAAGGTACATTTTAATTATTTAAAAATGTATACTTTTAAGTATTTAAGGGTAAATTATATTTCTATACAAGTTATATCCTGTGGCTATTTTTTCTTTTTTCTTCTCTTTATGATTTGAAATGTCGTCTTCTTTTGTTTAGTGCTATAGTAGCTTTTGTTGTATATGCGTTGCAGTTTCATCTATGTTATACAAACTCTGCACCTTGGGCATTGCATCTGAAGAAATCAGGTGGTTTCTATCTATCTCAAAGCTCTATGTTATGTTATATTGACAACAGCTGATGGCATTAATATTAAAGTTGGTTCTATAATTTTTCTAAAGATATAATTTGTTTAAATAATGTATATATCCCTTATTTAAATGTATTAGTTTAGGTAAATCATCTAATCTTTATAGAAAGCTGAGAGTGCTGTATATAAAAAACAACAACTTATAAATAAAAGAAAAAACAAAACGTTTAAAATGAATATTGAATGTTTCATGAGTCGAAATAAAATTTTGATATTTATTTTATTTTACATCGTGCTTATTTCGCGAAACCTGTTAAGAGGATTATTATTTAGTATAAAACAGAATGTATTAGGGATTGAGGTATAAAAATTATATTATTTCTATGAATTTTGTGCTTAGTAAGAAATCTGAGCTTTTTAAAGATACTTCGTAGTTTCATTTTATGCTTGTATTTGATTAAAATATAGATTGTATAAATAGTAACCCGTTTCGGAAGGCAACAACCTGTATACAAATATTTCATTAATTTTTTTTAGCTTCAGGCTTTATACCGCTTATAGCAGGGTAGGCCGCAGATACCACGTGAACCTACTATCTAGACACTCCGTTCCTTGTTTTGCGCCTTTTTGAAGCATTAAATGTTGAGTGGCAGAACTCGTCGCCGTGCTTTGCTTAGATGCCAGAGCGAAGAAAATGGAAATGAAAAAATACATTTACCCCGAGTAGGAATCAAACCCGCAAACCATCGCGCTACCAGGCAGACGCTGCGCCTCGGGGCCACGACGGTCTTTTATTTAAGTTTCTTTAAACTTTTAAATTTCTCTGATATTAAGTTTATATTGAATCACTTTACATACACACCGCATGAAATTCAATAAGTAGTCCCAAAACTCGGTTCAAGCATTGTAAATTATGTACAATGTAAAATTTTGAATAATATCGTACAAGTCAGTCAGTGTTTGTAAATGTACCTTTGTATGCACTTAAAATGCACCACGGACCGTCTTTATGAAGGAAGTGTTATAGTCTATTGTACTAGAATAACATTGTCCAGTTTGACTTTTCTCGAAACCTCTAAAATATATTTAAATGTAAGCTATACAAAATTATAATACTAATCGCCTGATTAATATTATAATTTTTTGAATTTTAATAAATACTTGTTACGTGCTCACTTTGGACGTTGGTTATGTTTGTTTTTATTATTTCTGTGTTCTTCTTTGAAAAATTGTCTAAGACATTCTTTTTCCTGTCATATACTGCTTTGTCGCATTTAAAGGAAAAGAATAGTTACTTACGAAAACCTAGTTCTTTTATAGCTGTAGATACTGATATTTAATAGTATCCAATCCTCAGCATGTCAACCCTGACTGATAAAGAAGATGATTTAATATTGAAACTATTTTAAAGAACCCAAAATCATTACATTCACAGTCACACACTTCCACTGCGCCACGACATCTTTATATAATCTTTGCTTAAATAAAAGTAGCTTACCCTTAAGTTAATTTCAACAAAATCTCATACATGCACGAGTAATTTCCCAGAAATATTTGCCAGCCTTTACAAGATCAGAGGCAAAGCGTTTGCGGCTTTATTTTCGTTCCCTTCGTCGCAACAGTTTAGCATTGTGGCCCTTTTTTAGGCCGTCTTCGTTAGCGGAATCAACTTTTACGTTTTGTCGATCGTATTTCGACTCCCGTCGCGTTTCGAATAACTTGACTTTTTGTACATTTTCCCTTTCGTCTTTCGTTCTGGCTGTCACGAGGTTTATGGTGGCGAATTCGGTTGAAATAGGACGCCATTGATAGTTGATTAAAGGTGCCGTTTCGAATTGCTATTAAATACGCGGGTTTATACAAAATACATGCTTGGGTGGATGTTTTTGTAATTGTAAGTATGTATGTATATGCGTATGCATATATGTTTAAACGTATGTATGTATCTATTTATATTCGTATCTATAAGTTAATTTGATCTGTAGAAGTATAGAAACTTGGATTTTCAAAAATTTGAACTCACTAATTGTAGATACATAACATTTTTATTTTACATTGCCATATAGATTAATTTTAAAATGTGAAAGTGTTAGAAAAAATAAAATATTACACTAACAAAAAACGAATGACAGAATTAAATAAAATATGAAAAAAAAGAACTATCGAAAGGCATATACGAGTTTCGATCTAGAACCACGTAAAAACATGGCTATAACAAACGACTCGGTCTCGAACTGGTACATTCTTAGTTTTTATGCACCATAACATTTCTTCCTGGGATTTAAAAAATCATTCATGTGTTATGCTCTTTTGTTCTCATAACTTTGAAATAAAATAAGCTTCTATAGATATATGAATAGATCGATTAGGAGTAAAACAAAATTCAATATTAACTCACCTATGTATGTAACAAGTCTTTAAAAAACTCGCTATATATATAATTTATGATCTGTGTATTTGTACAATGCAAGTAGCATTGTAATTAGGGAGGACGTTTCGAATTTCATATTAAGTAGGTTCTTATATACGTCTCGTAATTTATTATTTCTTTACATAAAACCAAAAGATCATTTTCATCGTTTTAACTGAAAAATAGAAAATGAAAAGAATAATAGTGACGGATCACTACTATTTAGTCACTAACTTTTGCTAGTGACTAAAACAACAAACTACAAAATTTAACTTACAAATTCAATTACCTATAAACTTTTTGTTAAACATACGCTGTTTAATTTTCAAAAGCTCAGCTATTTCGTATTGAAAAGTGGAACGTTTCGCTGAAAGCACTTTTAGATTACTCCTGCCCAGAAAGTTAACCGCGAAACCAATGATTTTGTTTAAAATCATATTGTTCCATATATGGCGGGTTCTCGTAACTCGTAAAGCGTTTGCGGTTAAATCAAGTTATGGCTTGCTAGCGATTTTTTGTTTCTTTTTAAGTAAAAAAGATATAAATATTAATATGGGACTTTTGAGACATGTTAGAGTATTAGTTGTATTTTACAATTTCGTTTGTGTGGGCTGTTAACGAAATTAGCAATTCTCAAGAAGAAAATATCGATATATTTTCCTCGACGATCTTCTTTGGTATGATTAAATATAGTTTTTCTAGTAATTTCGTAATAATTTTAAAATAAATTGGATTTTATTTTACAACAAGTAAATCAAGAAGGTACAATCTAGATGAATAAATAGTTATAAATACTTGAACTGGTATATCAATATCCACACCTTAAGACGAAGGATGATAACGAAAGGAATCTTTACTTTGACACATTGTGTAACCGTCCCTAGTAAATTATTCTGTTGATGGAGATCACAGGTTCAAATTCTCTCTTATCTTACTTACCTGCCTATTCAAAAATCTATTTATAGATATGTATATGTATCTAAGAAGAATCTACATAATAAAACAATTTTTTAGTCATACTTGGGCTTCACAAATAGTACAAAAAACTAAAATCAACTCTTTCCATATAGAAATTATTATTTATATGTATCAAACTCAGTGCCATTTTAGGCGTATGGGTTTATTTACTATGTACGACATATAACATGTCAAAATCTTATACAGATTAAAAAAATGTGACACGATTGTTTTTAAAGATATGAAAAAAGATTAAAAAAGAAATACTTTTCTCCTCTCTTACACCAGTATTAGTTCACGCCCATCGACCTTGCTGGTTGGACCTCACAACCTACTTTTCGTAACATTTATGACGACTATGTTATATCGCTTCTATACATACCATACACTTCGAGTTTATGCGCATTACATATAAATATTAATGGCAGTTTTACAATGTTAAATTTTATTGGAAGTTTGAATTATGACTTTTGTTTCATATCTATATAAATAGTTATATAATTATGAAATAATTTTGTTACAATTAACATTAGTTAAATGTTTTTTTAATTTTTAGATTTAATAATGTACCGTTTTTTCCTAAAAACTCATATTTTTTTAAAATATATTGTAGTCGGGTTAAAATAAAACTATAAGGAACTGTAGCAATAATTAAATGCTAAGACCCGTAACAGATTGGATCATAAAATTTGAACACTGTTTTAATAGATCTTTATTGTATAAAAAAGGCTTTTAAGCTTATTACTTTATACTGGATTTCACTTCTAGTGCGATGTTAAACTTATCTTTAAAATTATAATAATCTTATAAAGGGGTAGATAAACGGAATAGTGTTAAGACACTATTCCATACTTCCTGTCTGTATTATGGTATATTTTGTGAATGGTGGAACTCGTAGAGCTTTTTCTTCTCACCAAAGCGAGCTATTTTTTAAGATTCAATAATTTTATCCCCCAAATGGAAATCGAACCCACTAGCCTTAAACGCCTCACGACCTTCTTATGAAAAATCGTCGTAATATGCGATTTTTATACTTTCTTAGAAAACAGAAGACCATCGATAGTAATCACAAAATTTTACAACCTATAAGAAACCTGTCATTAAAAAAAGCTAAAAAAATTTCGGATTTTGTGACGTTGTAAACATCCTCCTATTCCAGAGTTAGACTAAAATCTAGTATTTATATATATATACAATACATTTGTTACCCGCCGAATCGTAAAATGTATAGCCATTAATTAGAATGTTGGCGTCCGCCCAAACCAATAGGTCAGATTCTTTGGACGTGACCACTTCTACTTACTTCTTTGTTCCCTTCGTGTATAAATAGTAGCTATTTTTCTTTATTTGTATATTTAATTAAATATATGCTGATATATATTGTATGTATGTTGTATGTTAAACGTATAATACAGATTTGTATGTATCAATTATATTGAAGTGTCTGGTTTTAGTCTCAGAACTAACCTCTGACAAACTAACAGCAGAACCGGTTTTTATGGGACTTTTATCTATCTGATTATGGAGTCACACACACACACACATATATATATATATATATATATATATATATATATATATATATATATATATATATATATATATATATATATATATATATATATATATATATATATATATATATATATATATATATATATATATATATATATATAGTACATTAAATTAACCAACTAATGCAATTTTCTAGTCGATAAAAATAAATGAATGAATGAACAAATGGTGGGCGAACTTTGTGGGCGGCATACAGTATAGTACAAACTTATTATAGAGACACTTAAGTTATTGAATTGCATGCATTAGATATGGATATGCATTCATCTTCATTAGAGATCTTATTGAAATGGATTCAATGTTGCCTAATAAGGTAATTAAATGATGGATGACTATTATTATTTAACTTGACACTTTAAAGCTCGTAACAGCATTTTAAGTGGCGGAACTGAACGCTGAGCTTTTTCGATGTTTTACTCCAAAGTCAAAGTGTAATATTGTCTTAATTATGAGTCAGTTTAAACCAATGCCTTATACATAAAAAATTGCATTCAAAATCTTCCTTTCAAACAAGAAATTTGAAATATTGAATATTTGTGTATTCGCACCAAACATACAAAGACAATATACAACGTTTTGTTAATATAATTTAAACACACAGATATCATGTGTTAAAAGTAAAAGGAAAGGCTAGAACTATCTTATCCCAGTATTAGTTTATTGCCTTTGCGGTTAACTCTCGTAATTCAACTATCACGAACTGTAGCCTCATAAAATCTGCCTACACTCACTTATTGACTTACATACACTTACATATGTTATATATTACATACATATCGTGTTAGATATAATAAAAGAGACCTAACTTAAATTTTTTGTAACTTTCTTTTTTACTATATTTTTATTTGATATATTATCAATAACTTATATTCGCGAAAGTAGGGAAAGAAGTGTCTTAAGACTAAGTTCTCATGATTTCTGCAGTCCCCTGCCTACCCTGCTGTAAGCTGGATAAGGGTTATAGGGCTTAAGAAATATAAAAGTCTTTACTTTTAAATTTGAATTCCACTGGCAAAGCGCCAAAATACTATAATACTATTTTACGTTCTTTTTTGATCCGTTTGTAGTAAGATAAGAATGGAGAATAGTGCCAAGACACACAATTCTCCGTTTCATATCGGAATTCGATACTTTATTTTTATCTATATTCAGAATCAAAAGAAATACAAGAAATGTCTCCATAAGGTTATTATTATTTCTATAAACTTCACTATAATGCTATAATAAATCTTCCAATACAAAACCAATACATCCGCGCTTTAACTACGTGTACAGTGGAATTATGGTAAAAACAATAAATGACATCCGATCAATATAAAAATCGTAAATTCCTGTACACATCTGCTAGATAAATCTAGTATTTTTTGCTATTTGATCGTAATAACTGTAACTAACAGTCTATCAGTTAGTTAATTAAGATTTTTTCTACCCCTAATCATCTTGGAAACATATCAAAGAAATTTCAGGGAAACCTCAAGGAAAATAGGTACAACGAACGACTACATACTTTATCTTCAGCAACACGAAATTTTGTAACTACCGGTCAGGTTGCTACATTTTATTTACTGTGTACAGATTCATTATAATGACTACAGCTTATCCTTCGTCAGGGTTATGAAGCTCGACCTACGTACGAGCTTCATAACTCTCCATAGATCTCTATAAACATATATACAAATAATTTCATGTATAATTTAAATATCAGTTGTTACATGCATTTTCTATTTTAAGACAATTTCTTTTACCTTAGATATTTTTCTAAAAGAAAATTGCTTCATCATGTAAAACATAGAACTAAGTAAACAAATAATTCAAAAAATGTAGATACGCAATAAATAAATGCACTCCATTTGGTGGGGACGTGACGGTATCCGTATTGGATTACGAGATGGAATGAAATATGCGGTACCGATCTCAATACCATTGCAAATATTCCTCTAACTTCACATGTTTCTATGGAAATAGGTATAGTATTGCTAGATTGATGTATATTCTTAGTAAAATGTTACATACATTTGTACGTAAAGCTTGTTCCCAAGTGTAGATCGAATTCACAAATATCCAGTTTACATCCAGATGCTGCGCCATGGCTATGTTTGTGTTTAATTTTTTTACATTTTTAATCAGACTATATATATTTTAAATAACAATAATGATTATTTTTAAGTATAATCAAATTTTTAATTTAATATAAATACGAACACAGTGAGAATATTATATTTTTTTTACTGTTGTACACTGTGCGTAATTTAATTTATTTTCAGAAACTTCCTTTTTTCAAACTGTTTTATAGTATTTGATATGCTTCGAAAGGTTACATGTTTTACTTATCAATTGTGAGCTGTTAGCAACTTGTAAGAAACTTCAGATTTTTTTATTTTAGTATCTCATAATTTTTTGTTGTATGTAGAGAATAAAATAAAAAATCCAACTACCGAGAACTAAATTGACAATTATCGGATATTGCCACCTATTTAACAAACGTGCCACGGTGAAATCTAAAAAGTTTTCGAACGAATATTTAACGATCACTTGAGACATCAAGTGTACATCGATGTGCTCTTAACTCGAGTCACTCTTGATTTCCATTCAGTCGTGCTTGAATTATCTATGAGTGCATACGATGTTGCGCCTACTGCGGAAACCTTTAGACGTTTGAATCGACACTGTGAATATTTTATTAGAGCTTTTACACACATCGAAATATTTAATGTACCGAATGACTAAACTTTTGCAAAGTCAAAGTTGTGGAAACGAAAACTTTTCTTTGAAAACGAAAATATTTGTACCTATTTTTTGTAAGTTATGTATTGTTTCTAATACCACATAAATATTGCGTAAATAATTTAAATGTAGATATAATATTGGCTTTAGTTTTACTAAAAAATACCTGTAATTTCTTTTAGAGAGGATATCATCTAATTTAACTTTGTAAATAAAAAACTTATAACACTGAAATATTGACGTGAATTTTGAAGCTAGGCTGCGTTTAATTGCCGACAAAACAGAGTAAGCCACACTGATACGCTAAAACTTTTCATTTTATGTCTCCCATGAAATATGAATACGTTATTACAGTGAATAATACATGAATATTACAATAGAAAACATTTAAAAGCGCGTGAGGATTACTAATTTTATAGTACATGATATTAAATATCCATAAAGGACCATAGTGTCACAGAGATAGTGGGTTCGATTCCCAGAGAATGGATTATTTTATTTCTATTATCACACAAATTGCCTCGAAAGAAAGCGAAAAGTAGGGAACGAAGTGCCTTAACACTAAGTTTCTACGATTCCCTCTAACTACGTAGTGGGTGGCATAATATAACAACGCACTTTGTTAACTCATTGCTTATTCTATTTTATTTACTTGCAATAAAATTTTATGGCTCTGCTATTTATTGGAGTATAAATAATTTACTACGTACTAATAAATACAATATATGCCTTTGTAACACCGCCCATTGAATAATTAGATTCAAATCCCGAAGGAAATTAAAATTAGTCATTGAGTATTTCTTATATTTATTTGGTTAGTGTAGATAACCATTTACGTTCAGATTAATGCAGTAAAAACAGCTAGGACGAAGAAACGAATTAACTTAATTTATTAAAAATAAAACTTTATACTTAACTAAATACTGTTTTAAGCAATTAAACTAAGTAAAAAAATAGGTAAATTTTAGATCTACGGTAGTAGATAGGCAGACTGAAGTAAAAATTGGTAGATCTACCAAAATGTAGGTAGACCTGGCATCTGATCACTGCGCACTGTCCTCACGGAGAATATTTGCCTTTATATTGTTGTCAGTGTTATAGGCTCACCCATTTTCTACCAATACTAATTTACTAGTCAATTTCACAATGGCGGTAACACTGCGTAAATAAAGCATCAATATAAAAAGGAATGGCATGTGATTTTAATTTCTCACGACATTTGGTATATCGAATGAAATATATCGTTGTACATATCTATTTGATAATGGTTGGGTTGAAGTGATATAATCACCGTGCATGTATCGATATTTTATGATATATCGATTTATGTCGTTCACCCCTACATTGTTGTTGTTGACGTTTGTCTTGTAATACAACGCGCTATTTTTATATATTTCGTTTTCTTGTAATTTTCTTCAAATTGATACGCAGTTTTTAGTAAATTCGTAGAAGACAATAATATTAATCATGGAAACAGGATTCATTAAGGCAAACAGCAGTAATTTGCCCAAAATTGACGCCGTTATGATTGGAAGATTCTTTGCGGTGAACAGACTTTTGTTCATCAGAATTTATTCAAGTTTTAACCACTGTTTTCCTTATTTTTTATCATTTGGAACGTAAATAAATATTTTTTTGGCGTTTTTATGACTGTGCTTTTGCAGTGGGGCACTGCACTCAACACTGTTATGATGCGATTGCACGGCGTGACGTCACACAAGACGCCATGACAGTTATGTGCGTTTTCAGGAGACAAATTTAAATACATTTTTTGAATGTAAAATAATAAAGAAAATATTATTATTTGTGGCGAAGGGGTGAGGGTCTACCTGTGAATGCGATGGTTTGTAGATCTAATTCCCACTCGAACAGTATGGATTATTTTATTCCCATCTTTGCTCTGGCAAGCGCGGCGTTGAGTTAGGCCACTCAACATGCAAAGCTCCCACGGTTCCTACAAAAGTAAAATAAAGAAAAAAATCGTTATTGTATATTATACATCAATTCATTAAAATATAATTCTAATAACAATCTGTAAGGATAATTCCAAAAACTATGTAAAAGTCTGATGCAATTCTATAAAACTGTATCTACTAATTATACTAATAATAATTCTAGATCTGAACTTCTAATTAACTTGAGAGAATTCTCTTTAAGTGAATGATATTCTAACAGGTGCCTCTTACGGTTCCAAACCAGTTTATAAAATTTTTTAGGTACTAACAATTTTGAATGTGCAAAATAAACTTAAGAAATTAACATGTCATTTATATTTATTTTTTTCACGTAAAAAACATCTCAAATTGAGATATTATTTAAGAGTGACATGCGAATACTTTCGGGGAATCTTTCCCAGTATTCTCTGAAGAGACTTGAATTACGTTGTACGTCAGAATTGCCCTCCTGTTGTTAATGAGCGGTCATCACGACTGTCTGTCTAAACGTCTGGTATGAATGCTGAGTTAGAGCGGTTTTGCTATTATATATGTATATTGCTGTCGTAGTAGTAAATTTTTAGCGTTTTCAACTTATTTTCATCGTCGAGGTTATTGGAATGCAGTCAAAAAGAAAGAAATTGTAAGCAATTAGATTGTGAGTTCGATATCCATTCGATGAATTGATTATTTTCATATTAATGCTGTGGTACACAAACTAAATACAGCGTTGAGTTTTGTCATTAAACGTTCAAAAAACCGACACTAAAACGGAGTGTCTTGAGGAATGTGTTTAGTGGTTCTTTTTAATACTTTTCTACAGAAAAAGTCGTAATCCTAATATTTTGACAAAAATCCAGTATTGAATGGTGCAGAAAGTATAGAAATGAATTATTTAGAAAGAAATCTGAGATGTTTTATGATAAATATTATTTTGTAACATTTTATTTTATATGAAAAATATAATTTTATATTATTTTATAAATATTACAATTCAACATAAATTAACGTTATTAAAGGCTTTTTATAATTTGTAATAAGCGCTAATATCTCGCTGCCATAGCGCGGCGTTGAGTTCCGGCACTCAACTAGAATTACGTGTCTTGGCGTTAGGCTCTACCTCTGTTTACTTACTATTTTTACGTATAATATATATATACATCGTGTAGCCGAAGAAAATCTAGATGACTTTATCTTTATTAGTTTCATTCTTCTTACTTTGGACCATATCTAAACTTTACTGATACCAATTTGAAAGTTACAAGTCACGCGATTTCGTATGTTGAGATGTTTTTGAACTTTTGACGTTTTTTTTCCAGACATGTGTTAAATCGATAATTGCGGTTGTAAAGGCTTTATTATCTTTATAATTGCTTATAGTAAGTTTTATGAGATAAAAGCGTATTACCGCAAATGTTTTATAGATATTGAGTGAATATTTTTTATGTTATATGTGTTCTTTTAGAAAACTAATTACTAATTACAAGCTTAGAAAGCTTTTAAATGGAGGAACTCAGTCGCGATTTTTTATATGAAATCATTAACAAATAAAAGTTCCCTCGAATGAGGATCGATATAACTCATCGACACTATTATTCCACTGCTACGCTAAACTCAAAAATTGGCGCATCGTCTGCCTGTAACGCGATGGTTTTTGGGTTCGATTCCCAGTGGGAGAAGATGGATTTTTCTATTTCCATTTTCTTCGCTCTAGAAACTAGGCAAAGCGCGGCGTTGAGTTCCGCCACTCAACACGCAATTCCTCGAAAAAGGCGGAAAGCGGGGACGAATAAAGCAGGGACTAAGCAACGGAGTGTGTTAACACTAGGTTCCCACATTCCCTGCAGTTCCCTCTGCCTACCCTGCCATGTGCGGGATAAAGCGTGAAGCTAAAATTTGAAAAAATTATAGTTATTTACTAAAACAAAAACGGTGCCACCAAAAATAATTATACAAATTCAAATAACACGTTTACAATTCATTTACTTCTAGATTTATTCCATAAAAAATATCCATATGAAAGACTAATTAAAACAATTTACATATTCATATAATAGAATCATCCTGTTAAGAGATAGAACTGGATATCTTTCTTATATGTATCAAGATTAAAAGTCTGTTTGCATATTATGTAAACGTAATTTAATACATTATTTTTTTAAATCGTGAGGCAAGTACATCTTGAATCTCAAATCTCAATTGATCGCAGTGATTGTCAATTTTTAGTTATGTTTTTTCATATGTAATCTCAATATATGATTTGCGTAACTCAACGCCGTATATCATTTAAGTACAAGCAGGAAAATACAAAATTTTATATTTAGGTGTAGAAATATATAATATGCTATTTTATACATATACAATATAATATATACGTATATATTAAATCCTTTCTTAAAATTAGTAACATTTTGAAATAAAGAATCTTGACTTATATATTAGTCAGTATTTCAAAATACATATCAAATTCCTATATATTAAAATAACAACTCCAATGAATCATTTTGCGGTGAATATTACAAGACAATGTGTCTAAATAATAATAGTAGCAACACCACAAGCGCAAACTAATTGCGTATTCATGCGTGTAAACCATTCAATTTGCACTCCTATCAACCGTATTGCAAATTACCTCAAATTCTGCATTTATGTAGCGAAGAGAGAGTTAGTGACGTAGTGACCTAGTGACGCAGTGACGTAGTTACTTTGTCATTATCATAAGTTATTTGTTAATAAAAAAAATCGCAGCATAAAAATTTTATTACATTAAACTTATTTAGTTTTTGAGAAATTTCCATTTTTTCTTACTTGAAGACATCTTTGTTTTATAGCAATATTTTAAATCGAAATCGTTTAACTTGCCAATTAGAGTATAAAAGCGTGATGTTAATTACTTTTTATTGTATGGATTTCTTATAACTTTTATAATAAAAAACTTTACGAAATTTAAATATATACATAGTACATTATATTTGTATAATCAATTCTTAATTTAGAATCTGTCGCAGCTAGGCACAGTGGCGCAGCGTCTGTTAGTAAAGGGTTGTAGATTCGAATCCCATTCAAGGTAAAGTGAATTTTCTCTCCGTCACACTCAATATCTTAAAAATTAGGCAGTAAGTGGTACACAAAGTGTATTATTACTAAGCTAGTCTTTTTACCTTACTATAAGAGGGAAATAATGTGAATTAGTTTTCTTTAGTTATTTTCTCACTTAAAATTTTTTTCAAAAATAACATTTTGAATTAGTTTTCTCCAGAAGAGATCATCTTAATTGGTATTAAAATAAATAAGATAAAAGACGATATTATAAAAATATATAATGTTAAAAATACAACCGTCATATATTTTTATAAAAAAAGCAAAACTTTACATTTAAAAAAGGAGCACAGCTTCATTTTCTGCAAGAGTTGACGTTTGCGTAATTGATCAGTACACTATTTCCACATACGTCATACCTTATTCATAGCTCGTTTGACTTTATTTGCTCTAAAGCACTTTCATTTGACAAACAACTTTCCTTCTTGAAATTTAGCAAGTTTCCTTTTCTCTTATTATGTATATTGTATAGATTTTATTACGATTCGACGAATATTATAGAATAATATAATATATTTTTAAATAGAATTTTCTCTTGTATAAAAAGGTTCTATAATTTGAGCTGTATGTTTATATTTCGCTATTCCAATCACATCAATCCTACTCAGAAACGTCAATTATCATTTAATTGACGTTTAATCTATCAGAATTAATTATATAAGAACAAACGTGTATGTTTTATAATTTTAAATTCTGACATCAAACGTAAATTGACGTACAATCCGACATTTTGATTGATTTAAGGCCAGTGCCTTTTTAATAGGTAATAGACAATAGATATTTTGGATTCGAACCCGAGTAACTACGAAATCATTTAAGCCCTCTAGTAATCTGTCCAATTAGTAACTATATTTTTATAGCGCTGTGGCTAAAATCTTATACGTATATTTTCCTAGTGTTCATCTTATAATTTTTCCTCACATCACATTATATTATTTTTATATATTTAAGTATCATTAAAATATTACTTTCAAAATCATAAACAAATCTTAATTTCGAAATATGTCTAAAAGCAAAATGTCAGTAGGTAATTGTACAAGCATATAATTTACAAACACTTTGCTGTATACCATATTATTATCGCCACAGACAAAGCGGATGGGTCTATCAAATATGACCCCATACGTAAAATTAAAGTTGTGTAATTTACTTTATAATCATCGTATATTGCTATATTGGCATTCTATTTAAATATTCCGGCGTAATTGCGATTACGGTTTGACTGTTAACGATTGTCGTGAATTTGTATACATTCTAGAGAATAAAATAATATATTGGAAATCCACACACTGCGGAGAGCGATAGAGAGTATAGTGTAAACACAGCTCTCCGCTTTTTGACGTAACTCAACACTACATGTGTTTGTTGTAAATATTTATCATTTTCTCAATGAATATTTTATCAACAAACCTCATATTTTTTATTTCTTCTTGTTTAATATCTGAATGCCAAATACTCAACTCAGTATATTTTAAGTTTCTTTATAATACATACTTTTATTATTAGTCTACACTCTTCCATAAGTTTCCTCTAACGACGCCCAAACTACCAAATTGGGCCAAAAATAACCAAAAAACTTTGCAACTTCCCAAAACTTAATCCATTATCTGGAAGTGTATAAGCGGTCCGCAACTCGCCCGATACGATTTGTCCAAGTCGAACCTGTCATGACCTCAGTACTGGTCATTTGTCTAGTCTATCTACAAACTCGACGCGCTTCCATTTGTAGCGGAAATGCCTTACGATGCTTCAGTTTATTTTGTTAAAAGTTTTATAAATACTCATATACAATAGATATTGTTACAAAAAATATTAAAAAATATATATAATTTAAATTAAATTTACTACTCAGCAAACGCTTTTGCTACGACTTGTAAATGATTACTTATTAAATACTATAATTATCGTAACTTTAAAGCAATTTCTTATTTATAATTTATTAAATAATAACAATGTTAATATAGTATTTACGACTTAAGTTGTTATTTACGCCGACTATTTTCTATTTCTATCTATAATCAAGGCGAGATGAGATTTTAATATTGACAGATTTATGACGAAAATATAATAGAAAAAATTATAAAGCCTATCTCTTAATGATTTATGATTAATAGATTAACATTTGTGTAAAATAACTCAATAGGCTACTTTGTATTTACTATAACATTCTAAAACCATATCTGGGACCTCATATGACTGTAAGCAGTGGTTATTGGTTCAATACTTATTTAGATGAATACCCTATTTACATGTTTTCGCTCTGAGACACTACGGCGTAACGTTCCACTATTCAACATAGAAATTTAGAACAGATTAATAACTGTAATATACAGGATAAAATTGTAAAAAAAAGCTTTAATGTGATTTTCTTATAATATTGACTTACAGACAGATATTTGAAGTTGAAGAGGCCAAGAAGATAATATTCCTTGACCTTTGTTCTTGGAAATGTTAACAATCTTATAATTCGATATAATTGGCCCTTAATAATAATATTCTTAGAAGTCACAACCTATTAAAAATTACTTTTTTTTTAGCTGTACGCTCTATCCCGCACATGGCAGAGTATGCAGGGGGAACTGCAGGGACCGTGGGAGCCTAGTGTTAAGACAATCCGTTGCTTAGTCCCTGCTTTCTCCGTCCCCGCTTTCCGCCTTTTTCGAATCATTTTTGTTTATAGTTTGCCAGAGCGAAGAAAATTTAAATAGAAGAATCCATCTTCTCCGATTGGGGATCGAACCCAGAAACCGTCGCGTTATAGGCACACGTCAGTCAGTAGATATTTATTTTTAGTCGATATAAATTTTAGATGTAGTATAGAATCAAATCCTATCATATAATATTAAAAATATAAACACATACTTATAAACATAAAATATATAATATTTACAGATATATATTAAAGAAAAAAATCTTTTTAGTTTACACCTAATCCTGCATATAGCGAGGTAGGCAAAGGTAGGTGGAAAAATAATTATTAATTATTTTTCGCTTATTATGCATTATTAGACTACTTAATTATTTATTATTATTATATTAGAGACAACTAAATACTTGCCTTACAATTTGAACGAATTATTAATTTTAATAAATAATCATTATGAACTGTTGCTTGTGAAGATTTTATGAAATTTTTGTAACTTTATTTTGCCGAATTTATCTTAAAGACAAGAAATATTCAAGATGTCATATTTAACCATAGTATAGCGAGGAAGATAGGGTAACCTAGGAAGATGAATGTCTAAGCCTGATATACAGGCTAAGACATTCATCTTCACTGTCCATTAAGTTATTAATATAATCTGTATTAATTGTCGGAAGTAAACGCCGCGCTTCTTATGCCTATCAACTATATAATAAATATTTTCTTCGCATAAAATTCGAACCCGTTACGAACTGTGTCGCTGTCGCCTCATTCTTTACAAATATCTATACATATATATTCTATATTTGTAAAATAAAACATAAATATTAATTCAACTAATAATTATTTTACTTCCATTTAAATGCTCCTTTCTTCCTTTAAAAATCTCAAGTTTTCAGCTTTAGTGGTTCAAAGTTCTAAACTGCTAGCCTCACTTTTACGTCTAATTGCAGGAATAACTATTTCCTACACTTTTTACATGTTACGGTATTAGGCTCTGCACACATTATTTTAGTTTTCACTATTTTTTTGCTATAAATGTAAATAGTAAAATTGGACGAAACAGCTATTTTTATTTTCCTACTGTAATAATATAAAGTGTGGAGTTTAGGTCTGCCTTTCAACAGGCAATATAGAGAAATGTAGTGTAACATGGACCTACTAACACTTAAATACTAACGCATCGTAACAAAAAAGCAATTCAAACAATAATTTCATATACATAATTGTATGTGTATTGTCTAGATATATAACATAAAATAGACATAATTATTATTAACATTACTTTTAAATTAACCTGGTAATATAATATTGTATAATTTTTTTTTGTCACTTCACACTATCAACTTACATGATACTATAAAACATGGTATGTACACAGCTTAATATGTACGTAGCCGCGTAGCGTCGTAGGCGGTTAGTATCGATCGTAGCTTTACTTTTTGCTCGTTTTAAAAAATGATGCTCATTTTCCTTACACTGCCTCATTTTTTTAAAGTATTTCTGATGTATCTTATAGATTGCAGTTTATTTTTTACTAAAACACACACACATATATATATATATATATATATATATATATATATATATATATATATATATATATATATATATATATATATATATATATATATATATATATATATATATATATATATATATATATATATATATATATATATATATATATATATATATATATATATATATATATATATATATATATATTATATATTTATATATATGTGTGTGTGTGCTTTGTTATATTTATAATGGAATATACAAGGACACCGACGCCAATAGCGCTTGAATATCAAATATTCATTGATATCTATGAAAATCTTATATCATATATGCCCATATGATGTGTTAGTACATATCTATCCTTCTTGAATTCTTGGTTGTCACTTTAATATAAAACTATAGATACACGTTATATATAACGAAAAGTATTGGAGAAATTCTCACATTTTTCAAACAGAACAGTTATCCCTGAAAATTGTTTTATTGTATAATAAATTTAAGTTTTGTGCGAACTGATGATATTACTATGGTATTAGTTTAACGTTTCGGAAACAATTAAGTCGGACAGTCGCTTTCCTCGAAAACGCTGCCAATACCTTATAATTAAAACAATGTACAGTAGGATTGTACCTATTTAATAGGCATAGACAACAAAAATCCACAATACTATGTCGGCCTTCCAAATAAAACCAACAAAACACCCTTATGTTAGCATGTTATGTTTATGCAATAAAGACAAACATATTTTAATTTTTTGGTTATTACTAGACTATTTTAGCAATGTGTATTAATATATTTTTTTAGCTTATCAGGTTAGGATGGGAAGCACAGGAACCGTAGGAACGTAGTGTTAAGACACTCCGTTCCCAGCTTTCTGCCTTTTGCTCTGGCACGCGAAGAAAATGGATATGGATAATTCCCACTTGAGGAAAATAGATTTACACAAGTGAGAATCGAACCGACCAACCGTCGCGTTTACAGGCAAATGCTACGCCTCTACGCCATGGTTTTAATATTCAACGACATTTTTGCGAAAATAGCGAAGAATTACAATTTTATACTTACAACATCGTAAGTATAAAATTTCAGGCCAAACGCCAATTCATTTTACTCAGCGGGCGAAGAAGCAAACAAACAAAAATATATACGAACTTAGGTACTATCTTCATAAAACTTACGCACGAAACCAACTTGAATGATTCCAACACAATTTTTCTTTCTATTCTCATTTGACGGTACCCATTTTTCAGTCTGATAAATTGAACAACATGAATGACCGGGCCAGTCATTAAAAAGGTAATTTATGGTTTGACCTAACTATGCTAATGGTGTTCCATAGGCTGTTGCTATGCTTGTATTGCAATGTACAAACAAACAGTTTTCCATTTTTGTGTACGTACTTACATATGTATGTGTTTATATGTGACTATTTTATAGCTAAGTGCCGCATTTTAAGGCGCGCGTTTGCCTCGTTATTAAAAATAAATACAAATAATTCACTCCTACTAAATGGAATCGAACCTATAAACCGTTGTCTTTTAGTTAAGTAAATACAAATATCGCAATATTAAACTTAGTTTGATTTAACTATGTATACCTTTTAATACACAAACATATAGTTAAACCGCCTAATACGATTTCTCGCCTAATCCGCAATCTTCTTTAGGTCCCTTTAACAAGCGAGTTTTTACTTTACATTTCTATTAATTTATGGCCTTGTGAACCTAATTGGGGTAAATATAATTTAGTACCTAACATCAAACTGATTATGGCTATATGATTTTCATTTTTATTGTTAGCAATAGTCTAATGCTGATTTTTAGTTACTGTAATAAATATATATGAAAATATATTATAGCTGTCGTTAATTATCTGTATACAATATCTCTGTATATAAATAAATCCCTATTTCCCTTGGTTACGTCATCACGCGTAAACGGACGGACCGATTTCACTAATTCTTTTGTTATGTTCGTTATTGTCAGTGGAAGGGTCTTATAAAGGAAAAAAGATGATTGCTTGGAATAGATGCCTTTAATCTCCTCAGATTTTTAGATTGAAATAAACACATAGACATATACAATCAAAATATATCGAACGTCCAGTTAAAATATATTACAGCGTGTTTAAAATTTGTTAAAATTTTAAAATATATAAATTCACTTAGTTTAAATTAACACATAGGTATTTGCAGGTAACTTCATAGAAAAATATATTCAGGTACTCGACACTCAATACCTCGTAAACCTCTTTCTCTACGTAGGTAAAGAAAGAGATTGAAAGACAAGAACTGCTGTATAAGTGATGAATCTTCAAAAAATATTAATAAATAGCAATCGAGTAAAAAACGATTTAACAGAAAATTTAACAACTCCTCAATATTGGTCAATATGAAAAATGAGAGTCATCGATCTTCCAAACAAATGTTGCTGAAACGTTCCGGACAATAATTTGCCATGTTTTGCAGTTAGGGACGTACTGTATGCGACGTTTAAAATGTAGTAATTATTCGTAATTTGATCATAAGTAAAGACGAATGGTCCTTAGTTTAAATCTGGGGAACCAAATAGTTATATTTACTTTCGTATTCAATATATACTTTTATATATAATTCAATCTTTAATTTTTGACACATTTTTAATGAAAATTGCAATATTTTTGTTTTATATTCTTAACACT
Organism: Dione vanillae; assembly: GCA_037178615.1. NCBI lineage: Eukaryota > Metazoa > Arthropoda > Insecta > Lepidoptera > Nymphalidae > Dione > Dione vanillae. The sequence goes on from JAZFAU010000024.1 coordinate 5,908,318, forward strand.
TCGTAGTCAGGGTATAAGTCGTGTTTGCCCTTGCAGACACCACCACGGACGATTCATTAAAACTGTTATCTCATGTTATCGGCCATTATTAATGGACCTGAAAAATATATTTTTCTATTAAGATTGTTTGACAATAAACTATGGCTGGAAGTTCAAATCTGACTAGTAATAAGTATACGAAACTCTAAATACGAAATTTAAAAATATTCATTTATTCACAACCCTAGCTGTATCACAGGAAGTCCTGCCCTATTTTTTCGCTCGGCCAGTAACTTCACCCATGATTTATCACAGTGTCGACGACATACGTTAACTCTGTAAAGCTCTATATATCGAAGCTTATTCAAACTACACTTTTACGGACTTTTGCTCCCCGTTGAGTGAAGACCTCAAACTCGAAAGTTTTAATACTAGGACTTTGTGAACTGTATGAGCTCGTCATGTTCAGTTTGGCAACTTGTGTGTATAAATTTATTATACATACTTATTATGTAATTTATTATTAGAGTACGTACTATATTTAAGTTTTCTTATCATTGACATTATATGCACTAAACAGAAGCAAGGACAATATTAGAATTGTGTTACTTAATTAATTTTACACCAGTTTTAAGTATTTGGCGTAAAATGTTATAAGGTATCTTCTGCGAATTTTTTTTGGAAAAATATTATAAGTAATGGTTGAAAATTTGTATAAACTATATCATTTGCAAAGATATTATAATATTGTATGCAGATAAAAATCGAATTCAACGTATGTATGTAGTCTTTCTAGACTCCTAGATGAATATAAATAATATTCATAAAACATCTAAAATATAGGTCGTATAGAGATTGTATCTGGTGTGTGTATTCCACATCCCTTCTCTTGTTTTCGTAGATCCCTTTATTCTCCTCGGACTTTTAGATTGGACGCTTTGATTTGTAGCAGTGTGTAGGTAATATTTTATTCGTACAACGTTACTATTGTTTTTCTTGATATATATTGTTTTTATATATCATTGAATTAAAACTGCTATGGAGTTGGAGGAAATGTTCCTATTATAGTCGCTACGATTGCAGGTTTATTACTTGAGGGAATTCATTATATATTCTTACTCGCATTGGTAGAAAATCTGTGGCGTTTCTATTCAACACGCACGTTTAAAGTATTGTTCGGAAGAGTAAGAGAGAAACGGAGTGTCTTAACTTTTGGCACTTTGACTTTATCTATATGCGGGGTAAAATATAATGGAATAGACAATGATGCTAAATGATATTTTTTTCTGTCCCTAATTAAATGCAATTTAATATAGTTTATTATTATTTTGACAAAAAATCTCGAGGACCGTCGTGGAGCAGAGGTGTAGCGTCGAATTTTTCATCACCGTCTTCACTCTGGCAACCAGGTAAAGCGCAGCATAGAGTTTCGCTATTAAACACGCAATACTTTGATAAAAAGCGAAAAGTGAGGAACTGAGTGTCTTACCACTAGGTTCCTATAGTTCCTGCAGTTGCCTCTATCTACCTTAGAGCGTAAAGTAAAAAAAAAGAAAAAATATGTTATAACTCGTATGAGTCCATCGTATTTGATTAAAATGTTCCATACAAACATAGTATATTCCAAAGAACCGTCCCGCGTACACACATGTCTGTATAACAAGCGTAGATCAGAAGTTGGCAACATTGTAACAAATGCGTACAACTCGCAAATGTTCTAAATAATTTACGAGCGCCCATCATTTCTGTTTGAGCTCATTCATGTTGGGGTTACGGATGTGTTATTACGGGTGCTTATGTGACGTGCCTGAGGAATATGAATTTTCGTACTATATGAATATACGAATATCTATCGGTGTTTTTATATATAGATCTTAGGTATTTAAATTTGATTTTCGCGATTTATATATTTTTAAATAAAACAATTTAAACAGATTAATCTATCCCTGACCATGGACTAATGGAAAGTATTTGAAACGTCGGGTTTGCAAAAAATATATTAATATACGCGATTAATCCGTTTAAATTGTTTTATTTAAAAATCTGTAGTATTTTATGGTGTTTTAATGATTATACTCTATTGCGTATACGATAGTAGCAGTGGGTTCTGTGCCCAGGGCCCAGGGTGCAGGGCATTATGGGGGCTCGTGGCCAAATTCTATGGTCTAACAGGGAGTCCGTGCCCTGTACATCACTAATTTGTAACCCAAGTACCTTAAATACACAAATGCCCAACTTATCAAACGTGTATAAATTCAACACTAACTACATACACATACATATATTATAGATAGGATTTATAATCATGTCAAAGTAACATAGGGTTCTAGGATTAATAATATCTATACCGCAACCTATTTACTTAGTTTAGCTAAGTAAAATATGATGAATCATGTAATGGAGGCATGCTCAGATCTGGTTTATACGAAATGAAATATAATATTAGAGTAAAACGTACATTATATTATACATAACCAATCTCATAATGTATGTATGTAACGTCTACAGAAAGAAGACAGTCGGCTACTTAGTCGTCAGCCAGTAGATGTATAACATAATATATTTTACTTGGGTTTCAGGAATTTTCATATATATATATATATATATATATATATATATATATATATATATATATATATATATATATATATATATATATATATATATATATATATATATATATATATATATATATATATATATATATATATATATATATATATATATATATATATATATATATATATATATATATATATATTAGTTGTAATTATTTTAGTATTTTATTTCTATTTTATATATCCACTTGAATTTTTATACGTAGGTGGAATAGTTAAACGACATTTATTGCAGTAACGAGTTCCTTATAGAGTAGTGGGCGAGAACGTGGGCACTACAGCGTGATTAGAGCTTTTTCTAAGTTTACAATTTATTACGTATTTTTATCCTTTTTTTTTATTTTAATTTTTTATCGCATTTAGTTTAATTCTAAAAGAATTCATATTACAACAATGAAGTAACAACGCATACCATATATTTTATTTATAACCGTGGAACTCTCATCAAACGAACATTCTCCTCGAATAAACGAGAATTGCCATCCTAATGTGACGCTGTGGAAATATAATAAGTGTAATTTAAAGGCTTATGTAAGCAACTAAAGCTTACTTTTGTGTTTTTGTTGTATTTCGCACAGTCCTTATTAAAAGACAGCTGCACAAGTACACGTAATTTTAGTTTAGTTTAGGGTGCAATTATCAAAAAATCTCACACAAGTAAGTTTAAATTATCTGCAAGTCTAAAAATCCTAGATAGTATCAAAATATTTTTATATTAAATTATCTATTAATACATTTATACAAATAATGTTTCAAACTTTCTTTTCGTTTTCAGATATTAAATACAAAAACTTTGTAACACGACTCTTCACTTACAAACAGTCCATTAAACGACAATTTGGAATGGTAACAAAAAAAATATTAAATTCAATTTCAGCAAAATTTTCACCAAATAAAGAAACTTTTCACTTAAACTCCAATATACATCCAAGTTTCTTGATCCTAAGTCTGTGTTATCTCTACTTTTTCATCTTCACGCCTATTGTTTCCCAAACATTTAATTTAAGCGCTCAAAATTACTGAGCTTTAGCTGTTACGTAGCGATTTATAATATTAACGGCGGAAGGAGAATTACAAAAGATAAAAAATATTAAAGAAAAAATGTGTACGGCAAAAAGAGATTACAGGGAGTAATATGATAAAAACTATGAAGCTTAAGATAATGAGAACTTTTTTATCTTCGAGAACTTTTTTATTTAAGCAGTTTCAGTTTTATAGTACTAGTATTTTCTATTAAGTCATGCATTTACATGCTACTTTTGATTTTTTTTCATCGAAATAAGCAAATGCCAGTTTATAAATCGAAACTGCAAAGTTATAATCTAGAGCGCACCAATAGTATTACCCAACCCTACCCTAAAGTATATATTAATAATTCCAAATCACAAAAAATACAAACATAATACAAATATAATATATAATGTAAATCGTACAAAAGATATACAATATGATATCGAAGTTCACTTTTGAACTGCGAATCATCTCTTCGAAATCCGAAACGGAATCCGACCCCTAGAAGCTACCTTGGGATAAATGAAATTCTATATTAATGCAATATTTCAGACAGAGCCGTCTAATGAAATATCTTCAATTTATTCTTAGCGTTCGGCAAAAAGATTTATGTTGTTATTATATTTTCGATCTTTAAGTAATTTGTTTATTTATTTGGGTTCACGTTGTATAGGGCTTTTTGTACGGTGGTAGAGTGTTGAGACACTCATTTACTCGATTTACATATTTTGAATGCGAGTTTGGAGTTAAGTGGTGGAACTCGTTGGTATAAATAATATTATACAGTGAATGGTTTCTTTTTAATAAATTTTGTTTACCAGTTATTTTATTTATGAGAGGTGTGATAAAATTTAAACTTTAAAACTTTATCCATCTCTACTATGTATATATTATACTTAGTTTATTTATATTTTCTCATTTAAACAAAACGTTCGTGACTCAAGCGTATTACTGATCAATGAGCTTAATTATAACATAACGTTAAAAAGAAGCCCTAGGAGTGGCTATTTACAGGCGTGCGACATGCGATACTTTATAAGGTTTATTTAAATAAGTACCTACTTTATTTTTGCAAAATATATTATAAAATGCAAATAAATTATTATGAATATGGCATGTAGTACAAAGATATAGAAATATAAATTTAAGTAGAAATGTACTGATATAATATTATGATTACTAAACTCTTGTTGAACTGTTGATATTATATATATATATATATATATATATATATATATATATATATATATATATATATATATATATATATATATATATATATATATATATATATATATATATATATATATATATATATATTTTTTTTTTTTTTTTTTTTTTTTTTAGCTTCACGCTGTATCCCGCACATTGGCAGGGTAGGCAGAGGGAACTGCAGGAACCATACGAACCTAGTGTTAAGACACTCCGTTGCTTAGTCCCTGCTTTTATCCGTCCCCGCTTTCCGCCATTTTCGAGGCATTGCGTGTTGAGTGGCGGAACTCAACGCCGCGCTTTGCCTAGTTTGCCAGAGCGAAGAAAATGGAAATAGAAAAATCCATCTTCTCCGACTGGGGATCGAACCCAGAAACTGTCGTGTTACAGGCACACGTTGCGCCTCTGCGCCACGACGGTGCATGTATTTATTTATGCATGAATATATGTATATATTTGTATTTTTTTATATATATATATATATATATATATATATATATATATATATATATATATATATATATATATATATATATATATATATATATATATATATATATATATATATATATATATATATATATATATATATATATATATATATATATATATATATATATATATATATATATATATATATATATATTAAAAAACAAAAATTATAGAAAAAAGTCCTCCCTATAATTGTGTTAGGACACTTTCATTAAAACTTGATACTTATAAAGCCCTCGAAGCCTCCTCCCTACATATTCTCTTGGGGCTGGAATAGAGCGAATGGATGAATTTTTCCTATATTTTCCACCGATGAAATTCCGAACCGGCCCAGCATCCCTATGGGAGTTCAGCATTCTGTGCACATCTTACGCCACAATCATATGATGGATAAATTCTATTATACTATCTAAGATTCTAGTAAAAGAATTTAGTACTGTATAGATAATGTTTATAAATTTTCTAAAAGTATAGATAATGTTTATAAGTTTATAAATTTTCTTTAGAAAGAAGTGGATTTGAAAGTAACTTTCTTTTTTGATATCCTTTTAAGTAAATATAAGTGTGCTATAGATATAATATAATTATAGATTTATAATTTTTTATGTAATTGATGTTAAAAACAAAACCAAATACTGAAAAACATATTTTAGCTATGAATACTTTTATTATTTTTTTTTAAATTTAATTTTACAGACAAAATTTTATCTTGAAATCACGTTCAGATACATACATACATATAGATAATAGTTATATAATAAGCTTGGATACAATACGATATCTGGAGATTCATTCTAAAATATATATTTTTTGTTACAGGGTGAAAAAGATAACGGCAAAAACTGCATTCTATCTTGCGAGAAAAGGAAAGCTGACGACTCGGATATTAACAAAGACTTAAAGAAGGTTTGTAGTTCTTCGTACTACTCACTTCTTATAGATATTTCACTTTGAAATGGAGCTTAGGTAAGAAGTTTTAAAGAGATCACGGTATATCGATTTCTATTATTCTTAATACAAAATGGTTCAATGCTATTGATAAAAAACGTAGTGATGTAGACGCATAAGAGTAGAGCAGACAGAGTAGAGCATTCATGTAAACCCGACTTTTTGGGGGTTCGATTTCCACTTTGGTAATGAGGCAATTTATGCCTCGAGTTGCATAACGCATGGAACTCAAGGCACAAAAGATGAGAAGTAGGCAAAACACTAGGTTCCTTCTACCTATGATACTTTCTACCTACCGTGCTCGTGCGGGATACTTCTTATTTTGCTTGATGGAGAGGATAGGATCTTCATTTTCTGCCTGAATTTTGAGTAGTATTTGAGTGCGAGCGCCGAGTAATAAAAATAATTCTCTCATATACATGGGACTTGAGATCAACATTATCACGTTTCTATATCAGACGCATTAACTGCTTACCAGGATTATAATTTTAAAAATTATACCTATCGTTTATTATTATTAATATGTATATATTATATATTTACTATTTATTACGTCCAATTTCCTTATATAAATATGTATATAAACTTTTATATAGCTTTAAAAAGTATCTTTTATAATAATTTTCTTGACAATTTCCAAATATTGCATAATTTTGCTTATATAAAATAAAGCGTCTCTTACTTTTCACCTATTTAAGAACCTTGAATTAAACTTTTACTTGTACTGACTCAGAATCGAAGAGCAAACCTCTTTATATCCAGAGAAATCCTTACAAACATGCAAATACATAAACTAACCATACAAGACACGAATGTAATGAAGACATTTCATTTGCCTCAATGTGCATTAAGCTTGAAATACACTCTGAATGGTTTCGATCACGCGACCTATCGACAGACAGAATCGACCACCAAAGCTACCCTTCTTATGAGGAAACAGCATTTTGATGCTTTACCATTAGAGAATAGAATCTAAGTTCGTGTAATACAAATTGAAAGTATAGTGTATATAGCATGATATAAATGTTGTGTGATACAACGAACGTTTTGAACTTAAGACAAAATTTTATTGATTTGTTTTATTTTATTTTTGAATAGTTTGGTAAGTTTTCTATTGTTATTGTGTGTATTTAAGTATGTATATATAGAAACTTTTTTTGATTTTAGTATTTAATATACGTTGTGATATTTATTTCGAGAAATAAAAGCACGAATTACATTCAAAAACGTTTAGACGTTAATAAAAATCCCACATCCTTCATTTTAAACTCTGTATGACGTTTTTAAACAAAAATCAAAATCGTTTGAAGTAACTTTAACGATCTGTAAAAGCGGCACTCACAGCCAGAGTAAACAGGAGCTGCGGCCAAACTAATTGTTAGATATTTTAAACTCATAAAACGGTTTAGATGCACATCGAGAATTGAATACACATTGAATCGCACGCATTACAAGGCACTCTGCCAAATAGCGATTGCTGGCACAGATCAATTTGTGTCATTTACCATGGTTTATATGGTTGGATTACAGTAATAGTATTCAAGTTTGAGGAGAAACTCGTAATGTAGGAGATAATAATTGATTTTAAAGTCAATATGTATTAGCATATCTTGGCTCCGCTTGCTTTGGACCGAATTAGATATTTTAAAGTTCTATAGGTGTATATTGAAGTAATATTTTTATCAGGACCATTGTGGCGCAGAAGCACAGCGTCTGCTTGTATACGCGTCGTTTTGTGGGTTCGATTCCCATGAGAAGAGAATAACAAGACCCAATGCCTCGAAAGGCGGAAAGAGGGTAACGGAGTGACTTAACCCTAGCTTCTCACTGTTATTGCGGTTCCATCTTCCTATCCTGCTATAGCAGCTATAGCAGAACATAGCCTCAAGATAAAAAAATGCTATTATTTTTGTATATGTACACAATAACTAGAATGTATAAATTTTAAAATAACAATAATAAAGTCTAAATTTACATACAAAATTTACAATGTACATTACATATTATGTAGAGATTGTTATAACCTGGTGCATAAAGTTAACCTGGCCTGTCGTTGAAGTGGAATTGTGAAATTTGACAATAAGTAACTATTTATAGTAAAGAAAACAACAGAAAATGGAAACTATAAATACCATAACAACTTTGACATGTTATACTTCCCGTGAAAATAAAATTAATTATAATATTTGATTTAAGTCATCAATATGCAGTTGAGATCTTATAACAACATTCGCGTTTGATTTTTATATAAATTACGTTTAAAAACTCTTATAAAAAAGTATACATGAACTTTCTCCTGTGTTTAACTCTCCCTCTAAATTTCTAATCCATTTTACGATAACAAAGTTCTAAGTTTTCGCGTCACAGGGTTTGTGTCATTTTGTTTTCATTATCTCCGCAAAGTGTCCTGTAGAGGTCGCGCTAAATTTACGACTAAGTCGTGCACTCCCACCTAATTTAAATACATTAGGTTTTTTAAAAGAAAAGGTTTTAGCTCGCGTCGGATGAATGGAGATGATTTTTTTTATATTTCTTTCACAGCAATTTCCGGAATGATTCGCCTTTGTTGTATTTTAATGAATTTTCATGTAAATTGATTGAATTTAGTTGTTTGGGCAAGCTTTATGTATACCTTTGTGATTTGGTGAATTAAATAATTTTGAGATTTATGTAGTATATTAAAATATATATTTTATTTTTCAATTTATGATGTGTTTTTAAACATAATTTTTACATAAACATTTCAGTATTGAAGATTACTAGTACGGTCATTGGGATAAGAGTAGTTTTTAGTTTTACTTTGCATAACAACTGCAGAGTACAGAGAAAATTTAGTGTTAAGAGTGTCTTAACGTTCACTTAAAGACATTTTGTATTGTGTATACTATATATTTTATCCGCACTTATTATATTGTTATTTATTTTGCTTTGCGAGATATACGAAATTATACATTTCTTCAAGTGGAAATCAAACCCAGGTCTGAGCCGTTGCATTACGATAGTTCAGAAGTAAAATAGCACTAGCTTATAACCAAATTCTCTTTTAAAACGCTGGATACTTTAAAGTTACTTATAATTTTTCTTAAATATAAGCTATAGCAGTTTATACAACGACGTTCTGTATCCGAACAGTTTCATGTATTTATGAAGCCATAATTCCCACGTATAATCCTAGTTATATGCCTTTAAAAGATCGGTTCACCGTGTCCCGTATATATGATGCAAAATAACATATATTTTAGTTACGTTACCAGATTTAACGTTAACGTAGAAAATACACAATTATTTTTAAAGCTCAATTATTAACGGAATGACCGATGCGAATGAATGTTTAATGGCTCGCTTTGACTGAGCTTTTGAATTAAGTAATAGTATATTTTATAATATGAAATAGCGTTGTTACTGCAAACGACATTTTGAAACTGTTGAAGTAAAACGTTTATTAGCAATATTATAAATAATATTTTGAACGTTTAATTTCATTTTGCTTCGTGGAGGGTATTTGCTTTTTTTAATTAACAGGAGTATTATATAAAAGAGTTTCGAAATTAACGCTAGGCTTTTTTACCTACTGTTTATAATAAATCGTTGCTAATTATTAATAATATTAATTTGACAGTTTTTATGCCTTTGTCTATTTTCTCCACAGATTTTTAGTGTACATTCCATTATAGTTCCAACATATTAAACAGGAAAAATAAAAAAAAAAGTAAAGCAACTAATAACTTTTCTAGTGACTTGTCTTGTTAAATATGTTAGAATTTTTCGATAACACTGATTTTTAATTGATGTAGGTTTCTTCTATGCTTGTGGGGTTGTTCAAAAACTTATTTTTCTTATTATTGTCCACCTTAAAGGCCGGCAACGCTCTTGTAACACCTCTGCTGTTACACAGGGTCGTGGGCGTCGGTGATCACTTACCATCAGGTGACCCGACCGCACGTTTGCCTTGTCCTTCCCATAAAAAAAAAAATTATTATGGATATTAAAAATTCATGTACATTACTTTTAAAATAACTACAATACTACAAATAATAATCTTTGTTTTTACGAAATCAATTGATTATAAAAATTTAAAGAAAAAATTACATTTAATATGTAAAAGCCATTGTTTACTATATTTTACCTCTTACATTTAGTGTCATTATAATATGAATTACGATAAATTGTTAATTATGGCTTAAACTGGGATCATAGTGACGCATTTGCACAAAGTCTAACTCTAAATAAAATGATTGTTATTTCAATTCCGTCTTGGTAATTAAATATTTTTACTTACGCGCTCTTGTGAGACGAATTGCAGGGTTAGATGTTGCCACTCAACACATAGTGTCTTTAATTCTTGAAAAAAAAGGTGACCTTACTTTTCTCTCTAATAAAATAGGTTAAAATGTGTTAAGATATTCTACTCGAATTTAAATAACTTGAATGATAAAAATTTAACAAAGATGGTACAAACGTTATCGTTTACTGTAAACAACCAATTTCTATATAATTATATCACTGAAAACTCGCCAAAGTGAAGACACGTACAATAGAATGAACAAAATCTCGTGGCACGTAGATTATTTCGTTTTAAAAAAACTTTTCTCATTTCGCCCGTCGGCGTTGCGAGAAACTTTTTATAAGCGTTTCTTTCTAACAATAGGAGTACTGTCAATTTAATACATAACATGGATTTATAGCCTCTTCTTGCCTAAGCTTTGCTTTCGATTACTTATAGTATTTTAAATTATGTACCGATCTTTTGTGGTGCAGCGACTCAGCGTGTAATTAAACGTTTAAATATTGGGTTCAACTACAAACCTATATGTGGAAAGCGTGAAATGAATAAAATATAGTTAAAAAAATAATTTTCGCAACATTTCAATTATATAGTAGTTCAAAATGTCGACTTTCCAAAAATATACTTTCATTTGATAAAGTATTAACGCTTAATCATGGTGAAACTCTATGATGGCGTCTAAGTACAAGACTTATTATTCTACTATATGAATACAAACATTTGCACATGGTATTTGAACCTACTATTCAGTAAATTTTAACTAGGGTGAACAACACAAATTTTCTTTATACATTAATAGAACAAAATTATTAAATATAAATCCCCTTTGTTCCTAATAAAGCTCCTGAAGTATATTAGATTGTCAGAAAGTATGGTAATTTTATATTAACATTTTTATCTTTAATCTTCCTCATTTTGCAGTAGTATATTACAGTATTTATACGAAATATATATTTTTTGGTGAATTAAGTTTATTGAAAAAATAAATTACTTAGTACTTCACACCTTATCACCAGAGTACATGAGAGTACATTAGTGTCAATACTCTCCGTTCTTTATGTGTAGAATGACGTTGCACAACACTTAACTTGTTACCAGAGTGAAATAAAAAGCCATTAAAAAAATACCCTAATGGGGATCGAACCCTGTACTCCGTTCCACTGCGACATAGTAGCTTCTTAAAATTAAAAAAAAAACATGTAAATTATATTTTTCTTAAATATGTAAATAAAATTCTTAATATTAAAAAATATGTAAATATACGACACACCATTCACGTCTGTCACAAATGATTGATGCATAATTTGATCACAGGCATTATTGGTTTAAGCTAATATTTTGTCTGTACACAGAGGGTCGTTTAACAGTTTTATTAATAAATTTTGTTTTTTTAGGTAATATCGTTACTTTTCAATTTTAAACCTAAGCGCAAATAACTCTAATTTTTTGGACGTAATATGTATTACCTGTTTATTTCTGATACGCTCTTTTTTTTGACTCGGTTTTTCTTATTAATTTAAAAATATAATCTTATCGATAATAAGCTAAGTTTTTATATTTCACTTTTAACTCAGTTCAATTTATTGTTTGTATTAGTTAACTTATTATTAGTTTAATAAGTTTAATTCTTTTTTGGAATTATAAAATGATTGACCCTAACCATATCGTAATGTACTTGCATGTAATTAAAGCAGCACTAAGCCCGTACTTGTTTAGACATGTTTGTTATATAATAAGTATACATTAAGTATTTCTTAAATAAGCTGATTTTAAATAAATAAAAACGACATCTTCGTATCCCTAACGATGTGATTTATAACATTACTTAAATTTAAACTATAAAAGTTGTAAAAATATAACTTAATATCTCTATAACATAACTTACAAGCATCGAGATTTGCTTGTAACTAGAAAAATATTATTTCTTATATTTTAAATATCAACAATCTTCTAAATTGAAGTTGAACTCGTAAATTCGAAAATTTACATATATTTTTAATAACCATTTTTTTATTATATCACATTGATTCAAAAATAAAATTTTAAAAGATTATTTAGACATTTAGACGCTACTACAGTTTAGAAGTACTTACCAGTACATTACCAGTACAATAATAGTTTTACTTGCGAATTACATGGAATTTCCATCCTTTTGTATATAAATTACTTTAGTGAACTGGTGGAAGGAGTGGAAAACGGAGAATCTTATGACTAGATTACCCATTTCCCTTGCCTTACCCCCTTTAGAATTAATTTAATTAAGACAACATATAAACGATTTTGGTCAAAGCACTTCAGCTTACTAGCATGTGCATGCTAATATGATTGAATATCAAGTGCTTTACTGTAATCTTGTACACAATACTGAGTATTACTAAAATAAACGCTCTACATTCAAGAAGCATTTCTCGTAATCGCTTAATGGAGTATTATATACATATATTATAGAAATATATCTGAGGATGTAACTCACTGAATATCCAACCATGTACAGTAACATAAATATACACATAGATATATAAGTATCAACAAATTTTTGTATGCATTTTGATGAAGCTGGGATTGAATTCAATCTATCGACCCACAGCTTAACTAAAGGACGTTATTTTTTCCTTTTAGCTTTTTATTTTCAACATATACGCTTAAAATTATTAACTAAATTTTATCACTAAAATGAAATTTATGATCTAAACTTTTGTACGCTAAACGACAATCGGATCTTCTCACTACAATTGGAACAAAGGAAAGTTCTACAACTACTTTTCTAAATGGTCTCCAAAGTTGGCTAACTATTTATTGATTTTTATTGTTCCAGGCAAAGCTAGAAACAAAGGCGCTGAAAGCGAAGAGGCCGGGATTCACAGACGATAGATACAACGAAACATCGTACTACATTGAAAATGGTTAGTGCTCTCATGTAGTAAGCTTTTAACGCGAGCTTTTCTCTATTTCCTTTTGACTTACACTGAAGCGCTATAAATATTTAAGTAAATTTTGAAATAACTCTCAGGTCCGTCTTGTTTTAATTATGACTAGGCTTAGATGATTGGAGTAACTTAGTTACGTGTTTTGTCAAGCAATATAGAAATTCATTCATATATTAAAATTATAAAAAAGTAGTCACATTATTTAATCGGCAGCCAAATCTAAACTTGATATTAAATATATGCCAGGTTGCCAAGCTGTTAACACGCTCTGACCCAACCGTAAGATTAACGTTTAAAAATGAATAAACCGCGAATTGAGATTTTTATTACCGCTGGTTTTCTTACATTTTTCTAAGGCGAACTAATGCTCGTTTTATGCTATTTTTCGTTTCATCTATACATTAAATTTGAATGACCGTAGCTAAAATACTATGTGAGAGTCAAGATTAAGCTTATTTCAAACAAAAAAGAGCACTTTACGATTGTAATCATAAAACTTTTACTCAACATTGGTCAAGAAATAAGTTTTGTTTTTGTACGGCAATATACCTAGAAAATCATTTCCAAGTATGACTCATTGACTGATATAGTGCTACGTCATCAATTTTGTCTCTATAGAGTAAGATATTGCTTGCCATAAAGCTATAGAAAGAGGATTAAAATTTTAACAGACCTATTAAAAAAGTAAAAACATCTATTCTAAACATCTATGTATATATTTTTACTTAATGAAAATATTAATCCATTATAGAGATAATTTTGCGCACCCTAATACAATATGATGAGTCACAGACTACTAATAATGAAGTTTTTAATATAAATCAGTGTGAAACAGGTAGGAAGGCCTGTTGAGCCAGTCTTAGTCATTTTACCGCAGTGCCGTAGTCCCCGCAAGGTTTTGTAGGCTTATACCTCTATAAAGTTTTTTGTAAATCATTTTTCATTATACTATTAAATAATGCTTAAATAATTATCTTTGACTAAATTAACGTTATTTACAAACGTGTTTAATTCAATCGATAAATGTAATGCATTTAAAATAATAAATATTTAAAAATTTCATATTTTCATAATTCTTTCTTTACTATCTTTATTATATATTATTATTTAAACTTACAGGCCTCAGGAAAGTTTACCCATATTATTTCACATTTACAACGTTCACCAAAGGAAGATGGGTCGGCGAGAAGATCCTTGATGTCTTCGCCAGAGAGTTTAGGGCTCATCCAGCTGCAGAATATGAGAGATGCATTCGAGCTGGTACCCTGACAGTTAACTATGAAAGAGTAGATCCTGACTACCGGCTTAAACACAACGACTTACTCGCCAACGTCGTCCATAGGTAATACCTAATTTTAACTAACTTGTAACTCGTATAGCAGCTACTCTTGTAGATAGTTTATAAGATAGATATCATTTAGCACAAAAATTGCAATTGAAAGTACATTATATTTAAAATATATTTGCTGCAACACTGTCGTTAGTTAACGCGGAAAACTATATGACTTCACTGTTATTAACAATATTCTTTCCTGACTTAACTTTGTCTTTGTAAGGGTTGTATTATATAGAATCGGTGTATTGGTGATGCGATTCATATTCGTGGTTGAAAAGTAACCTATTATGAAAAATTTTGGCCATGAAAATGAATCTATACTGAATTTGGTTTTAGCATTCGACACAAATTGTAATGCGTTTGTACATACAAGCCTTTAGATATTGGAATGACCTATTATCAAAATTTCAAAATCAAATGAGCACCGGATGAGCATGCGAGTGCACTCCTTAATTATACTCCAAAATTTATAATTTTCTTGCAGACACTAAATTAACTTAACTTTTCTTACAGTGTTATCCCTTGTATCGTAGAACCAACCTTCGTGTCTAAAAATTTAGATATGATCTGATTTCTAATAGTTTTCTGTCCACATTATTTAACAAGTATTTTAACCTAAAATTTGAATTATTAAAAGTTTCAAGCCAAAAATTGTTAGAATCGGAATCCTCTAACTTACTCGCTCACGCATGTTCATTTGTTGTCGTTTGGTCTCGTCTTATCTATATTTCATACACCACGAGATCATATTAATGGTACCAGTTAACTTGGATCTTGAGCAACGTTTTTCCATACCTTAAGATACCACCTGCGTAATCGTGCTATTTCTATACGTCTTTATTCGCTATCGTCTTTTCAAATCGATTCCCATATATATCAACGATTATCATCAAAGAATGCTTCATTGGAATGATAAATAAGCAATATTAATTATTTATGCCTTATGCCTCTGAGATTTACGACCTCTTCGGTCTATCACTAAAAATATAAAATAAAATCGTAAATTGTCTTTTTAACTGATGTTCGGTTCCATAAAATAACCGAGGTTTTATTATACAACAAAACCTATTACAGGTACCTTTTATGTTTTATATTACGTACGCTTTTTACCTATTCTATGTTTACTAAGCCACGCTGGATTTCAACGTGAAAATCTGTCGTTTCCATCAAAGGTTGGCCTGAAAAAATTTAAATGTTGACTCTTTTGAACATTTTTTTTAAATTTCTATTCACATAGCATAGCATCCATTTGTCAAAATTAAAAATCAAGGATTAATATGCGATTTACACCTTGTTAGGTTTGATCCTTTTTATTATATTTTTTTCTGTAAATGAAATAACTTCGACTTGTATTTTAAATTTTACGCTTACGTTCTATTACATCCAAATCCCACGTAAAAAATCCACTAAGCTCCATCATCCATCATCAAGCTCCAACATCTCCAAAAACCAAAACCACGAGAACGCAGGTGGT
Organism: Dione vanillae; assembly: GCA_037178615.1. Lineage (NCBI taxonomy): Eukaryota > Metazoa > Arthropoda > Insecta > Lepidoptera > Nymphalidae > Dione > Dione vanillae. The sequence continues at coordinate 5,924,600 of JAZFAU010000024.1, forward strand.
ATCCCCAAAAACGTAAATAGCCGTAAAATACAAACCCAAAAGAACCTGAGTGACGATCCTCAAAACTGATGGTAATCAAGTTAAAGACATACTTCCGTCTGACTTCGTCCTTGACATATATATATTACAGGCACGAAGTACCGGTGACCAGCCAACCTATCACCCTCGTTCATATCGACGAGGACATTGTCGTTGTCAACAAACCGGCATCTATTCCTGTAAGTGGCAAATGAGACGGCCATATGTTACGCTTCTATCAATGCTTTACTCCCCCTGCATGTTTTTTGTATTTGTCTTTATACTAGTTTAGTGGGTTTATTATTGATTTCAGGTAAGTTTTTTTTTTTAATAGTTACTAGGCTAACTAATTATTTTGTATAAATTTAGTAATATTTTTAACTAGACTCAGTCTATCATTAAGTACTAATTTAACTTTAAAAGTTAATAATAATAAAATGGATATTAATTAAATATTCAAGTTATATTTAATGTAATATAAAAGCTCGTGTCTAAGCTTTAAACGTGACTGCGAAATGTTTACAAAAGCTGAAATTAGGTAGCGTTGTCTTTGAAAGCATCTCACAAAGTCCTTTCCCTTATACAAAGTGCTTTTAACAGGAAATAACGTTGCCAGTCATGGTATATATCATATCCTACAGGAATTTTTTCACTAATCAGCTTTCTGAAAGCTTATATGAAATTAAAAATGTTTTGCAAATCGTCCAAGAAATCCTTTAAATTCTTTTCTTAAAAATGTTTTTGTAATATTAAATTTAGTTAAAAAGTAATTGACGAAATCAATTCACTGTAGACTTCTAAAAATAGCGGTATTTTGCAATTCATAATTCTAAACACACATCTCTATACAAAGAATATAATAAGTTGAACTTGTGCCTTTCTGTTCGGAATTTATGAATGTTATAAACTTGAATTTTATGAAATATTCGATATTACAATGTATGGATATAATATTGAGACATTTCTGTTCTTACTTTATTACTTCTCTCCATACTGTGCTTTGTAACTTATTCGTCTCGTATATCGTTTTATATATGTTTACAATCAACCTTAGAAAAAGTAAATCATCGCTAAAAGCTTCTATTTAATTATAAAATTTATTATTATGTAAAAAAAAACTGTATATTTGTGTATGTATATTAATGTTGATCTCAACTCACAATATTACGTCGAAGTAACAGAAACTTTGGAACACGCTTGAAAGTTGTGTTTGTAAGCTTAAGCAAGTTGTTTACAATTTACTACTCTTGAAAACATTGCTTGGCCCTGAAGTTTTCTTGCAGTTTTGACATATTGCTGTAGTAAAAATAAATCTTACATAAATTAAGTCAAAGAATTTTAACCATAAAAATTAAGTTTGTGCCACAGAGGCGTAGCGTCGGCCAGTTAGCGCGACGGCTTGTGGGTTCGATTTCCACTCGGGGAAGATGGACATTTCCGCGGCGACATTGAGTTCCGCCAGTCAACACGCAATGCCTCCTAAAGGCGGAAAACGGGAAAACGATATAAATTATAAGTTCTAAATCCAATACTATTCTCTCAAACTATATTGAACAATACAGAATACATACGACAATATGAATGTAAATTTAACACTTAAAAAGTAAATCTATTACTCTAGAATTTGGGTCATCCATAAAACAAATTATAATTGAATATTCCATTAATAGCTTTTATATTAATTTAATAAAATATACCTGACTTTGTCCTTATAAGAAAGGGACTTCTATAAAGTTATCAAGATTAGGCCTCGGGCGTACTTAATAAATTAGTTTAATCACGGTGATGCGATGGAAAGGAATTCATTCATTTATCATTAATGAAACACGCGACTTTGCTTGCTATAATAAATAAGCCTACATAACGCATACCAAAGGACGTAAGGAACCTAAAGACGCTATATTAGCGAAGTTAGAAATGTTCACCGTATATGGTCCGCATGCGGCTACGTCCGCTGTACTGTCCCATTATTTATTTATTAGAAAAACTTAGTACATTTCTTTATTATAAATTTTATTCTATATGCTATTTTGATAGATCTAATATATATTCAATATTAATTAGTTAAATGGTTCTTGCGTAATATACATTCCTCCTCACAAACTTTTACATTAAAAAATTATTCACTATATTTAAAAACCAAATTATTATTTTTATCGCGACCACGTGTTTAAGCGACCTAAATATTCTTACTACTCTTTAGCTATATAACATCAATTTAGAAGTATAGATTTAACTTGTATTCCATTTTTTTCTATTAACACCTAAGTGGCGTATTGGTTTCCGTCTGCCAAACATTTCAAATTAAATTATTAAACATTTGCTCTACTTACTTTACAATAAGTAAACTGTACCGATTACTCATTCTACTAAAAACATTCAACACTGCATATAAAAAAATAACTTTTGTTAAATTCAAAATATTAGTATTCATACACAAAGATGCGAGCCGCGTGTTCGTAAAAATGATGATTTTTAAACGACGCAAGCGCCAAGTGACTGGCCGTGTCCAATTATCTTGATTGATGCCACGCTCTCGGGGAGGTCTCGAATCAGTAATGGCAAAGTGATATATTGTAGCAATATGTTTGCGATGTACAATTGATAACGATGGAAATTGAAATTATCTTAAATTACGTATCTCCTTATTTGGTATATTTGTACAGAGAGATTTAGTGGTGAACTTCTCTTTTTTCTGAATACTTCATATTATTTTGAAAAACAATTTTATAAGATGTATATATAAATAAATATTTCAAGATTTTTTTTATTTCCCGCCAAGTAAAATGGCTTAAAGCAATAGTATTGAGACAGTCCGTTTACCTCTTTCCATCTATTATTCGAAACAGCTCGTTAAGTATAAGAACTTGGCACCCTCTTTGTGTGAGAAAGAGAGAGAGTGACAAATTAAAAATAATAAAAAATGAAGGGCAATTTAATCAGCTACATGAGACATTTATGCCCATTTCATCAACTATTGATAAAGTCCCAGATAGGAAATACGTTCCTTGTGGCAGATAAACAACAAATTTTGGTTTCATAAGTCTCATATAACAATATCTAATAGATAGCCTTCGTCTGAGAGATAGCAATAACCACCAGCTTACGATCTGAACTTTATCTATAACCGAAGAAATTGGCTCTAAGTATATTAATAGTAATTGCAATGTAGAAAAAAATTATCAGGGTGATATTATTTAGTGGATCTTATCAAAAATAAGTCATATTTACCGGTAAAAAAATTAAAATATTCGAATGTGTCAAGAAATAGACTCGACACACTTTATAATTAAAAATAAATCGGTAAATGTAAATAAGCTCACAATCGTAGTATCAACGTCAACGAATTTACGTACATTTATTAGTCTTTAATACTAAAATAAGATTTTAAATGAAATAACTGAAACAAATCTGTGGTGATTAAATTATTTTAAAATTAATTTTATGTTATGTATGCATTGTGACCTGTAGAATAGTATCCTACTGTGCGCTTAATACGACTGCACGCTGTAGATTTTTTAAAATTTAAAGATTTTGAAGTAATTTTATTAAAGGCCACTTAAGGTTTTTTAATAAAAATTGTAAAATCTACAGTGTGCGGTGACCGCTAGTGATGTCACTATGGTGTTGCTACTTTGAAGTTTTATTTTCTATGAAGTCTCCTAAATTCTTTGTAGTATAATTTCGATTTTTAAACACTCTCTTTTAAGAACTCTATGTAGACATCACTTTATACAAGACTATTTTTTTATTATTTAAAGCTATATCCTTCTATCAGATTTATTATAGTAAGTCTAGTTTAAATTCAAGTACTATATCGTTTGTTGTTAATTGTCAATATACATTTACTTTAATGCACTCATACTTACTCAGAGGAGGAAGCTGAATTAATCATTAAGGTTCCCGGGGGATTATAGGGGATAACTGAGAGGTACTAAAATACGCAAAGCAAGCAGAAGCAAGTACGTCCCATTTTATAAACTTAAAACTTTATACTCAGCGACATGATAATGGAAAGCATTTAAAGCTCTAAGTGAAATATCGAGGAAACTTTTAAAATATAAAAAAAAACTTTAGAAAGACGTTATCATTTTTTATTTTATTCTTCGAAGAACTTACACAACAAAAACTAAGTTCAGTAAAAATTGTCAGAACATGACAACTGGATCTTTACAGTATTAAGTCACACTACAAAAATGAATGTTACAAAAATTTGGCTCCACAAAATCTCATAGCGTGAAGAAGGAACTCATTATCGCCCATACTTCTTTGTTACATACAATTTATGAGCTTTCATATTAGTAATCAACGAGTATCTCGAAGACATGTGCCATCGTTGTTCGTATCGACGCTTAAAATCAAGTTAGATACGATCAAACGTAATCCTATTATTATTATGTATAAGAACAATTCATAAATATTATACGGCTTTTTTAAAGAAAACCTTTAAAAATCTATAAAAGATCAGTTGTTCAATCTTATAAATATTTTTTACTTTATTTTCTTGTGAAAATGGAAATTTAATTAGACTTTTTACTACTATTTTCTCAATATATTATATTTTCATCTAAAATTTTTACCACTTATATTCATATCAATATCACTTTTAATCTTACTACTGCTTAATGCTTATATATTTATATATAATACATATTTACGCTATATTTAATTTATCACATTAAAATCTTAAAAGAAAGCCTTAAAACTGTCTAAAACTAAAGTTAACTAAACATTTACGATAAACGATTCGCAAAACGCAACATCATAGGACATTAATGTAATGTTCTGAATGCGGGCCAGGCACGAGACGCCAGTCCTCGCAAGTCCCTTACGCATCATACACGTGGATGAGGAGCTTCTCGTGCTAGACAAGCCTTGCTCGTTGCCGGTGAGTCAGCGTTGGGACCGTTTGTCTTTGTATCAGGCTCTGGTTGTATGCGAACGTAGATAGTTTGTTACTTTTGAATTACCAAAATTTTTTCTTCCATATTTTCTTTTGGATTCGTAATTTTTCATGTTTCACTCATCAATTGATCTTTGAAAGTTTTGGTATGTTTTCCATTGTTATGGTATTTTCAAAATTTGTCTGCATTTCTAATAATTTTTCGTGAATGCAATGTTTTTTTTGAATTTTTCGAAAATTTTTTGGCTAAATTTGTCATTTCATCAGGTTAATATTTACGTTTCTATATGAAAGTTCGCTATCAGGGTCTGATAATGATTGTGATCCGCAAAGTGGAATGGAATACCAAACGGAACCAAAAATTAAGTCCAATTCGGACTAACAATCCCACATACAAGTGGATCAAGAAATACTCGATTCTATTCAACTGGACGAAAATGTCAATCACTTGTTCATCCTATGATTAAACATAACTGTGATATAGAAAACTTTAAAATTTTTCATTGAATTTACTAACATTAATAATATATGACATATCAATATATTTATCCTTTGTCACGTACACCGTTTATTTTGTCACACGTTTTGTTTTTGCACGGCACCTGCACTTTTGTATGAATTAAACACTTGAAACTCACTATGAAAATGGGAGTTTTCCATCGATTTCGCTTTATCCTGCGGCTTTATTTGTATATTTACATTATTTAATGTTTGTATGGCTGTATTATTATTGCTTTATTTTCCGTAGCGCCAATTATAATTACTTATTAAACTATAAATTATTAAATAAAATAAAAATAAAATAACTAAAATATTGATAAAAGAAATCTAATCATCTAAATTAGAATATTTCTGTAAGATTTGGTTAATTTTACAGCATTGTTTTATATTTTTATTGGCAGTGATAATGTTAAATTGATTTGGCAGGTGCATCCTTGCGGTCGGTACCGTCACAACACTGTTGTGTTCATTCTCGCTAAGGAATATAACCTCAAAAACCTCAGGACTATACACAGGCTGGACAGGCTAACATCAGGTAATCTAATCATGCAAAATAAAAAAAGCTTTAAAGAAGACTTAAACAATGATTTTGTTTTTTTACTTCAAGGAAACCGTCCAAGCTCTTTAATCATTAAACCATTCGTTTTTGGTCGTGCTACGCCAAAATTCTTTTATGCTTTTTACTACTTATAATTTTGCATCATTTCTGTAGGGAGATTTTTACTTGATTTTGATTTGAATTTCATAGGCAGCTGCTTTATAGGCAAAATATATAGATCCTCCCAGATTCGACGCTTCGTGTGTTATGGTGGTGAAACTTAATCCCGCTCTTATTTACCAGAACAGAATGAAAATAACTCATACTTCCAAATAATCTAAGTAATTCATACTCCCGAGAGAAACTCGAACCCACAACCATTTTTATATAGTCAAAATGAGTCACACAGCACCCCAGTGAATCATTATATTATATCTTGAATTCTATACTAAAATATATTTTGCCAGCATTAGTACTAATATTGACACAAATCCAATCAGGTCTACTATTATTCGGGAGAAGTCCAAAGAAAGCAAGGCAAATGGAGCACCAGATAAGGAATCGTCAGGTGCAAAAGGAGTACGTCTGTCGAGTAGACGGCAAGTTCCCCGAGTATGTTTACATTGTTAATTAAAATAAACACTAAGCATATTACGATGACAAATCAGTTTGCTGATCACGTAGCTCGAGATTTGTGTAAACCAAGTGATGTAAGCCTGAATATAAATGTACTGTATAATATAATTATGTTATTCTATATATTATATTCTCCATAGAATATTTGTTTTAATGAATTATGTGAAAATGACATTAAAGTGAAATTTCATCTAAATTAAATTTAATAACAAGAACCCATATTAAATCTCAGGCTAGTGATCTGTAATAAACATGCCATTCATATAAATTTATAACCAGTTTTCAATTCTCTCATATAATATTTCTCGTTGTTAGCGATGAAATTGAATGCCAGGAGCCAATAGAAGTCGTAAGCTACAAGATAGGTGTCTGCAAAGTGTCGCCAAAAGGCAAGGATTGTTCCACGATATTCAAACGTCTGGGGTACAATGTGAATGCAAACACTAGTGTTGTTCTTTGCCGACCAAAAACTGGCAGAATGCATCAGATTAGAGTGCATTTGCAATATTTAGGTGAGTTTAATCTTTTTATTTGTAATGCATTCAAATTTCATTGTGTTTACTTGAATCGATTTTTTAATTAAATAAACGTATTTAATATTCAAATATGACCTTCATGTTATAGAAATATAAGTAATTTCAATAAATTATAGAAATATTTAAAATCCACCCCTAAGTGTGTAATAAATGCTTAATAATTTTAGATGATTATAGACTATTTTTACTACCAATATTCTCGTAAAATTGTAAACAAGCAGGGAAAGCCACGAGCGATAATCTACTTCATATAATTACAGTTATGTGGAAATATGAATATTAAAACAAAATTGATACAACAGAACCAACGTTCCGTTACTTTTCATACAAAAAATATTCATCACGTAACAAAAAATCGTCATCGTTATCAAAAAGTACAATATTGGCCTTACATATTGGTGACGAATTTTAACTCGATAAAGCCACGTCGATTTTCGTAAATATTTAAACTGTAATTTTGCTCTGCTACGGATTTTACTTCATATAGTTCTTACTTTGTATTGATTTTTTATGTTTCTAATATATGTATATAAAATGTAACTGTCAAACAGCGTGCAGTCGAATAATGCGGTGTAGTATCTATAATTTTTTCTCATGTGAGGTCCTAGAAGAGTGTATTATTATGACATTAACGGAATCGAGGGAAAATTAATTCAACGGAAACGAGATGTTTTGTTAAATAGTGTGGAAATTGGAGGCTTAGATCACATTTTGTATTATCACAATGTTTACATTTTCATACGGTACGATATTTTGTACTATATCGAATAAATAACAAATTAAATATACACAATTAACGTATCAAAAATTCATTCGTTAAAATGTGTATTTTGTATTCCCGCATTATTACACTTATAGCGGAACTCAACGCCGAGCCTTGTCTGTCAAACACTTTTCCACAGCGCACTTATAAAATTAGATAACTTTATATATCGATTGTATTTTAATATCAATAATACCATATCATGTTTAAAATCTTCTTTATCAATTATTATCTACATTTTTTCCATTAAAATTAATTAACATATATTATATTTTTAGGCTACCCGGTAGTAAACGACCCTCTATACAACCACCCAGTGTTCGGTCCACTACGAGGCAAGGGAGGAGATACAGGCGGAAAGACAGACGAAGAACTTGTTAGAGATCTAATAGCTATACATAACGCGGAAAATTGGCTTGGAGTCGATGCCGCTGATGATGACTTGCTGTTCTCCAAACCTGTGTCAGATGATAAAGGTATTTTTTATGTCTTTATCCCGCACATGGCAGGGTAGGCATTGGGAACTGTAGGATCCATAGGACCTAGTGTTAAGACACTCCGTTGCTTGTTTTCTCCGTTACCACTTTCCGTCTTTTTTGAGGCATTGAGTGGCGGAACTCAACGCCGTAAAAAATATTTCTATATTTTTATTTTTTTTGTTGTATTTTTTGAGATATTAAGTAATTATTAATATTTATTAATTAATAATTGTATTTATGTAATAAGAGTCATTTTCTCTACAGTTTATTTGCTTGGTAGGTTTTGCTGTCAATTTTAAGTTTCTATTGTGTTATATAGTAAATTGATTTTGAAAATGGGTTATATTATATTGCTTTTATCGTTTCCATGTACTTTATAGTGTACCTTTGGTCAGAATTACGTCAGGCACTTAGAAAGTCATGTATTGAACACAACTCTGAATTATTTACATTTGATTTATCCACGCTGAGTTACGTTACGTTTGATTCATTTGTATAATTAATACAAATATTAAATAGAAGTAATTTAAATAGTTGGTGAAGACGAATGCGACACTGGCCCGGCGTCCCGGGAGTCGTCGCCCAGACTCGAGTCACCCGCTCCGGGATTAACACCGTCCTCTGTGATGACGCGTAAGTTATTATATATTTATAAACATATAAATATATATAAAAATATATATTTAAGTGTAAAATATAGTTAATGTCTGATGATGAACTTATTCTTTACTTAAGAATATATTTTGGTGTAAATAAAACACTATTAGTTTTAAACCTTCTCATTTATGTGTATGTATTTTTCCACAATAACAAATGCTTTTTTAAATAGAATTTTAATCAATCATTAAATTATACTGTGTTATAATCTCTAAATTACTTAATTATAATCGCTTAATTATTTTATGATATCATAATTAAACGTTTTAGTTTCCATATCCACTGTAAAGAAAAAAATGTGTAATTTTGTCATGGCGCAGCAGGTCGTCGCCATATTTTCGGAGACGGATGTGAGTTCTCATTAGTGGCAAAGAAATATATTAATAATTTCCTTTCTCTAGCAAGATAAAGAGCGGCGTTGAGTTGCGCTACTTACCATTTCTTTTGACTTCACGCTTCATCCCGCGCATACTAGGGTAGGCAGAGACAACTGCAGGAACAATGGGAACCTAGTGTTAAGATCCTCCGTTCTCTGCTTTCCGACTTTACGAGGCATTGAGTGTTGAATGGCGTAACTCAACACCGCCTGCCTAGTTGTCAGGACGACAAAATGGAAATGACAAATTCCATTTACCCCAAGTGAGAATTGAATCCACAACCTGACGCGTTTACAGACAGATGCTGCGCATCTGCGCCACGACGATCCACAATGTTATATTTCTCAAGTGTTCATTTATTTTTTTCTATTATAGCAACATTAGCAAGTCCCTCTAATGGAGAAGAAGCGCCTACGGAGGTGCGGTCCCCGGCGCCTCCCTCGCCGCTAGCCTCACCATCCCTCAATGAAGATTCTAATGATGCTAAGGTATGTAATATATTATTATTTTCCTTTATTTTAAAGAACAAGGCGATATATTAATAAAAAAGTTATTTATAAAACTATTTTTACATCATATAATAATCTGAAGTCATACTTATTGCATTCTGAATTTTTAAATAAATATATTTATAAAAAATATACATAATAACTCAATACTTCAAAAATAATAAAACAAATATGCTTTAAATATATTTTTCTAATTTTAATAATTAGTGTTAAAGACTTTTTTTTAATTCTATAAATATTTTTTTTTAATTTCACCAACAGTCAGACAAAGTGACGGTCGCGACGCAAACCGGTTGCACGCCCGCTTCGCAACCGCCTTCAACAGTCGCAACCGTAACCGTAACCGGTGCGGCAACCGCAACCGCAAACGCAACCGCAACCACGGTTGGGGACGCACTGACCCCTGACCCCCACTGCTATGAGTGCCGCGTGCGGTACCGCGACCCTCGACCCCGCGACCTCGTCATGTATCTGCACGCTTGGAAGTACAAGGTTTGTGTACTAACATTTTCTTCTTTACATCTCTTTCTTTATTGTAATGAGAGAAAGAGACAGCTAATACAATTAAAAAAGGAATGTTAGGGCGCATTTTCATTGGTCGATAAGTCGGTAGTTAGCCCGAATGCGCGGAGTACCCGCATGCGAGCTAACAACCAATGAAATCCACTGGTCGATAACTCGGTCGATTAAACGTGTGCGGGTGATATCCACATTCGGAATAACGACCTTATCGCATGCATTATAGGAATCACCCGCACCCCGTATGCGGGCCCTGACGACCAGTGAAAACGATAAACACTTTGCGGGCCCTATGGCACACGTTACAGAAATCTCCCGCATCCCGAATGCGGGCCCTATCGACCAATGAAAATGCGCCCTTAATGTTTGACCCTCGATATTGCAACATGTCTATATATCGGTATATATAGAGGACCGTCGTTGCGCAGAGACGCAGCGTCTGCCTGTAAACGCGACGGTATGTGGATTCGATTCCCATGAGGGGAAGGTGGATTTTTTCATTTCCATTTTCTTCGCTTTCGCAACTAGGTTTGCCTACTTAGTTGGCGTAGCGTTGAGTTCCGCCATTCCACATGCAAAGCCTCGAATAAGGCAGGAAGCAGGGAACGGAGTGTCTTAATTTTATGATAAAAACAAGGAATTGAAATTCTTTACATAATGATTTTTTATATTAAACAACCCTATGTTAATTATATTTATTTAAAGATTATAATCGTTTTCTAAACCAGAAACATGGTACCTAAAATATATCTTCTTTCTTTTTGCTTGAATTTCACAAATTCTTTTATATGAAGTAACTGTAGAATGAATGGTAACGAACAACTCCCCAAGGTATTAATCCGTGTATATTTATTTGAAACTCAATAGTGACTCAATTGGTTTGAGACCGCCGTCTTTAAAGTTTTATTCAATAAAATATATATATATTTTTTTATTTATTTACCTTATTCTTTTAATGTAACTTTCAATATTATAGCAACATAAAATTGCTTGTTTATTGTTTTATAGTGGAATTGTCTCTGAAATTCGACAAATCGTGGACTAGATTTGTCGAATTTCTGAGAGAATTATACTGTTTGTACATATATATATATATATATATATATATATATATATATATATATATATATATATATATATATATATATATATATATATATATATATATATATATATATATATATATATATATATATATATATATATATATATATATATATATATATATATATATATATATATATATATATATATATATATATATATATATATATATATATATATATATATATATATATATATATATATATATATATATATATATATATATATATATATATATATATATATATTTTTTAGCTTCACGCTTTATCCCGCACATGGCAGGGTAGGCAGAGGGAACTGCAGGAACCATAAGAACCTAGTGTTAAGACACTCCGTTACTTAGTCCCTGCTTACTCCGTCCCCACTTTCCGCCGTTTTCGAGGCATTGCGTGTTAAGTGGCGGAACTCAACGCCGTGCTTTGCCTAGTTTACCAGAGCGAAGAAAATGGAAATAGAAAATCCATCTTCTCCGACTGGGGATCGAACCCAGTAACCGTCGCGTCACAGGCAGACGTTACGCCTCTGCGCCACGACGGTATATATATATAATAAGGTAATTCCTTCATTATATGTTTAAAAGTTGTGACTTCAAACTCGTGACAGAATGGAAATAAAATAATTATATATGACACATTACATCCTCTAAATACCACGTGTAAGCTCTACTCCCAAATTATTAATAATAATTTGAGGACTGTCAGAGACTTTCTGTAAACGCAACTATTGTGGGTTCGATATTCTAAAACTAAAGTGTTATTATTTGGTACAATGCTTGTCTTAGAATCTATTGAAAAAAAATAATAAATATTTTTATATTGTATACTGCAATGTTCGAAAGAGGTTTTTTTATTTAAAGGGGAACTGTGGTAACCATGAGAACCTAGTGTGAAGACAATCCATCCCCACTTTCCACTTTTCGAAGTTTTGCGTAACTAGGTATGGGCGGCGTTGAGTTCCGCCACTCAACACGCAATGCCTCGAAAATAGTGGAAAGCAGAAACGGAGAAAGCACGGCCTAAGCAACGGAGTGTTTAACACTAGGCTCTTATGGTTGCAGCGGTTCCCTCTGCCTACCCTGCCTTGTGCGGGACAAAGCGTGAATACTTTTAATTATTATATTTATCTTTTCATTTCTTCAACTAATAGTTTTCCATTTTCACTAAACCAAATAAAGTAAAACAAAAACTATAGTAAACATGTGATACTATTGAAACCTAAGTTCACATACCAATTTCCATCCAGGGGCCGGGCTGGGAATACGAGACGCAGCTGCCACAGTGGGCCAACATCGACTGGGAGGAGCCTGAATGTTCATAGTTACACGTTTTGACACCATTGACGAAACGCCTCGCCAATATATTAATAACCAAGTGAATTTAGGACAAATTCTCATATATATAACAGTGTATGTATATGTATGTATGTATTTAACGACACGTTTGACCAGAGCTTATATTGAGATATTGCGAGGCGTTCACTTGTATGACATTAGAAGACCTGGCTGTTATATCCTAGCTGAGGTAAGTTTGGTAAGTTAGGCGTAAGTTAATTAGTCAGTAAGAATGTTAACGTATTTTGTACGCAAACGTTGCACATTTGAATTTCTTTGTTTTGAAAATTGTAGTACTTCGATTTAGCTTTTAGATTTTTATTTTATTTTACCTTTCAGTTCCTATTGTTTAGGGCGTTTCGTAATGCTTGTAGGGTATAGGGCAGGTCAGTCAGTCAATCGTGGATGGACCAGAAATAGATTTTTTGGGAAATTGGAGACTATAGAGTAGTTGATTTTAATTTTTCAATAATATTACAACATTTTATACAAAATTAATACTGTATTTTTATTCGTATAGTTCCAATTTTCCTTTTATATATTAGTCAAAATGGCGGCTTAAATAATCGCGACTGACGAGTCAAGGCCTAATATTTGTAAAGAATATCACTATCATTAAAACATAGACTTATAAATATATTGCTTGAACGAAGCAGGGTCTGAACCAGAATCATAAAATTTAAAAAACAAACATTAGTATAAAAAACAACGGGATAGCTCTTCTAACGATAACCACGTCATTCTGTCATGTTTTTATTTTAACATCATTCTCACAAAAATTATGAAAATAAGATGAAATTTGCCTTAAATAAATATATGGCTGAATTTAAGTTAGATATAACCTAATAAATTGTTCTAGTGTTAACAGTTCGGTTGTTACAGTAACATTGTGGTTGATTGGTAGATGATACTAAACCACGATTTCGGTTATTTATATTGAAAAAAGTATGAACATGTCCAAAGATATTTCAAGATAAACTTGTTTTGATACCATCTTATCTAAATTTTAATAATAAACAAAGTGAAAAAATATAATTTTATGTTATATTTATACGCATATAAACTTTTTTAGAACTTTTTTATATGCATATAAACTTTTCAGAACTTTTTTATTTGCATATAAACTTTTTCATCTTTTCTTTAAATTTTTATCTAACAACCAAACTGGCTGACACTAGATAAAAAATGTTCGGACCACTTCAGTATTTTCTTAATGAAATCACTTATAGGACCACACTTGTAAAAATTTATAGAAAAGCTATCTCTGTAAAATACGCGTTTACATAAATAATGAAAAGTAATGTTAATAATGCATTTTTGTAATCGGTGTTAGTAACCGTTACGTTTTGGCTTCCATAGTATCGTGTAGACATAGGTTCTCGAAGATTTTGTACTTTAAATACATATAAAATTAGAGAAATCGGCAAAATATTAATAAATTCTAACCTCTTCTTAATCATTTCTCTTCGTCTTCGCATTTATTTACACATCTCAAGTTAATTTCATATGTAAAAGACATGTTTTTTTCTGTTAACATTACAACCAAAGTTTTTAAGTTAAATCCAAAGAATGGAATGTTCTCGCCAGGTAGCGACGGTTAACTGATCCAAGCAGCACTTTTAAAGACATGAATAATATTTTTATTATTTTTAAAGTGTTATTCCACACTAAGGAAAGAAAAATGTTTTTAGAAAACGTATCTAAATTTTAACGTTGCGGAATTTAAACCCGCACCTCTTTAAAGCCAAGCCATAGCTTATATATGGCTAAGTAGTCAAGGAAGATGGTTCCCAAGAGGCGCAGGTTCAAATTTCAATTCGTTAAAATTTTAATTCATTTTCTGAAAAACATGATTGTTCATAATTCATAAGGTGTTAATTGAGTGTTTAGTTCGTAAGGTTTAAAGGATTTCGTTTCTATTTTTTTTCTCTTGGATTGTTTTTGAAGTTTCTCATTGAAATTTTTGTCGTTTTATTTCTGGATACATAAATAGTTAATTTATTAAGTAATTGTAAGTATTATAATATAAAAGACAACTCTTTGTAACTCTAAAAATATTTTCACGAGCTTTCATAAATTGTGTAATTCTATGGGAAATTTATATATTTTTCTTACTTGTAGTGTAGCAGTAGCGCGCGTTGTATTAAATACATAACATATGTATGTATTTATTATTATGAAAATTTGTTGGTTGTAAGTGTTTTTATGTTCACGACTAAAATTCGATTAAAAATATCGATTATTTTGACAACTATATACATATATAACTATCTGTGGTCGCCATATGCTATATTTACGTTTCCCTAACATTGCACTACTGCTGTGTACTGTACATACGCTTGATGTTAGAGTGTTATATACGTTTTTGTTAAAACAGTACGAAATCACAAAATAAAATTATAACTGTCTCTTTTGGGATCAAATCTTATAAGTAAGCTGGGGCATTATTGATATCAAAATTTAAAAAATATGTACCGATGTCAAATAACCTATTAAAAATCGATTTTAAGGATACAATTTTCGTACATTTTCCCGAAATTTTATAAACGCGTCGGTATATTTACTCTGTTCAAATATAAAGGGTAGCGTGTAAATTATTTATAGTCTGTGGCATATCACGCGAAGCGAAGCTCATTTGACTATTAAAAGTCAAATCAACTTCCCAAGTGAATTGTTGTATTTTTATATAGATTAAGATTGTTCATATACTTGTTGTGTAACGACGGAACTCCGCTGCGGCGACGGACGGACTCGAATTTGCGATCTTTTGTCGCAAGCAAACGCTTAGAAACAGCCTAATTCACAAACATTTATTATCTGTTCCGCTTTTTTGACATTTGGTCGCGTCGCTCTCGTTTTCATTTATTTATAAGAAATTTTCATGTGCCTTCTGGAAATTATGAGGACGATTGTAATTTTGATTACATTTAATGGTGATTGTTACACGTTTTTGAATTAGATATGTACTATATATGGCACTGACATGTCATTGTGAAGTGTGACTAGAAAAAATATATATACGTCACTAAAGACGCTCGTTTTTTTTTAAATTTTGATGTATTTTTTTTATTCTGGTCACACTATTTTAGGCACAAAGGTTTGTGTGTATTATTAAATATATTTTGCATTATACAAATTGTTTATCAATGAGTGCCATTAGTGGCGGACGTGTTTTTTTGTAACTGTACCGTTTCTAATATAATTTTGAACGACAACAACATGAAAGACATTTTGTTATTTTATATAAGTATTTGGTAATTAAGGTTATAATAGCGTTTCCTTCTTTAGATTCGTGTTATAATAATTCATGTTTCCACTTAAATTTAATTAGAATAAAATTCATCTTTGACACATTTTGTTTTATTTAATATCCCAATCTATGAATATTACAGATTATTAAAATATGTTATTGGACTGTAAAATTGACTTGAAACTTTTTTGTGAGTACTCCACTCTGCAAAGGCAGTACACATCAAATGTATTTTTTTGGGCTATATGTGAGTTTACGCAGTGACAAAAAAAAATTCAAACATATCTATATTTTTGATTTCAACATTATATATATATATATATATATATATATATATATATATATATATATATATATATATATATATATATATATATATATATATATATATATATATATATATATATATATATATATATATATATATATATATATATATATATATATATATATATATATATATATATATATATATATATATATATATATATATATATATATATATATATATATATATATATATATATATATATATATATATATATATATTGTACTACGGTAGTTCATTTTACATATTGCCTTTTACTTTACCCGACCGAAAAATTTTTGGATGATCCTTTATTTATTTCATGCTTTGTCGTGCCTCTGTATATAAATTTATAGAGAAAGAGACAATGAATCGTTCTGGCACAAAGGCGCTGGTTTCGATTCCCACTCGGGGAAAATGAATTATTTCCATTTTCATTGTTATGGCCACTAAGCCAGCGTAAGCAGCAGTTTCGCCACTCAATACGCACTGCGGAAAGTAGGGTACGAAGTTTCTTAACATTAGGTTGCCATAGTTCCTGCGATTCCTCTACTTACCCTTCTATAGGTGGAATAAAGTGAAATCTAAAAAAAAACTTAAAGTGAGAATCGAATCCGATAACTATCTGGTTTAAATTTGGCGTCCTACAACGTCACGTCGAGATTTCTATAGAATTTTATTATATATATTATATATATCGCATATACTATGGAATATTTAAACGCATCATCATCTGGAACGCATATTCTGACCACTCAATAAGATCCAAAGAATTATTATTACAAATAGAAAGTTTAACATAAAGACTGAACAAACGATGATTATTGATTCGATAGCGATTCAGAGAAATATATTTTTTACTGACTTAGATTTTGACGTAAAAATGTTTCTACATAACGAAAGATCATTCGAAAAAAATCCTCTCACATAAAATGCCAAATCTAATTAATATGATGTTTAAGAATACGTTACTTTCGAAAATACTATAGCTATGTTGAACCTAATGATAGTGGATGAGGCGACTACGAGACGACGAAGAGTCCAGCACACCAGGGACCGCAGCATTTGGCGCTCCGTTCTCTCTGACTACTCAGCTAGAGATGAAACGGGAAGACATGTATGTATAAGTATAAGGATAAGTTTCAACAAAAATTTAATTATACATTGTGTCCCTAAATATCCCCGAAAGTGAAAAGCGGATTACCTACGCTAAGTTCTTTCTGTGTACTTCGCTTTATGGAGAATAAGAAAAATGTTTCAGAATCAAAATGATGTTTACATTTATAATCGTTCAATAATTTCAAAGTAGCTAGAATTTATGTATAGTTTTGTGTTTAATAAATGTGCTTACATTTATTAAAAATCACATAAAAATAAGCATGTTAACTTTACTTTCGAATACAAACCGTATATTTACACTGTTATTTGTATTTTATATCACATATGAAACAGCCATTACAAATTCAAAGCTATAATTTGAACAAGTTGAAATTGAGCTATAAAATATACTAGGAACGGGTAAACCCCAAATTAACCCCTGAAATGGGGTAAAAACGATAAAACAAAGCGGAAAATACTGAAAATAGGGTAAGGGTGTTCTACGTTGAATATATTATTATTTAATTCTGTATTTATTAAATATATAGAAATGTTTTTGATATAGATAGATTGAAAGAACCGAGTATATATTTCTCTTTTATATACCTAGTGTTATACATCACTCACTCTATTCTCTCTTCGTCTTTTCTTCACTCTTCGCTCAATTTATAAGACATTGCGTGTTTAGTGGCGGAACTTAACGCCGCTATTTGTTTTTTTAATGTTAAACGTAATTTCCCTTTTGGGATTGGGTATAGACAACACAACTTTCGCGCTATCAGCTATGATAATGATGTTTTTTGAATAGTAATTTTTAAAGAAATGCCATGCTAATAAGTTTTATACTACTAGCGGGATAGTTGACATTAATGCTGCGACCCTACTGTCTACTGCCGGATGGTCCTGTCACTTTTTACGTGAAAATTGTTGCACCTTAATTTATTTAATTAATTAAATTTCCTCATGTAATACTCCCATTTTGTTCGTGTCTTATACATAAATAAGTATATATTTAATCAAATTTAAATTTCAATAACTTAATAAAGAGTTCATCCAATTTACAATATAAGTCGTCGATACAATAAAATACACAAAATCTGCTGAAAATGTTCAAATAAAAAACATTTTCAAAGAATATAAATAACAATGAAACAGCAATTTAACTGCAAAACTCATTGAATATATAAAGAACGTTACGTGGGAAACAGGCAACCATTTTAAATTTTATCATCAACTAGTCCGATTCCAAAGCAGTTTGAACTCTATCCCGTTTGCACTAAGTCGATTTTATCGAAAGTTTAAAAAAACCTTACAAAAAAAACCAGATTAATCCAGTTCAAAGTTCAGGTACAAGGCAACAAGGGCTACTGAAATGCGTAAGCGATTACGATAAGAAATGTCCCGAAACGTAATTTGGAAGCCGTATTTCTACAAACGACCGTTTTATTTACATTTACTTTATTTGACGCCAATTCTCCCTGAAATTCTGTTAATGTGTAGATACGTTTATACTGAGTGTTGTATTTTAAGCTCATTTGGTGGAAAAACGTTTAGGATTTCTTATCTGAGAATTTTATTATTTAAACCGTTTAAGCAGAAAACGGGAATATGAAGACATTAGCCTGCAAATAATATCTAATATAGTATATTTTATTTATATTATATACACATTTATTTCTAGTTGATTTTATTACGATCAAATAATAACAGTACGGGACAGTCCTGACTTAGCGTGTGGGTGGTTACGATGGTTACGGTTTGATTCTCACACACGCGATGGAAGTTATTATATATATTTTCTTCTTCTGGTAAAAAAGAAATAAAAAACAGCACACAATGATAGTACAATACTGCCATATGCAAGATATAAAGCAAAGCTAAAAATCGAGCTTTATGTAGTATGTGCAACGCATATATTGTTAGCTTAAGTATAAATAATACCAGTAAAATGGGTGTCATTGGAAAAAATCTTCCTAAACCTTTACATAAAAAGGCACAATTTAGAATTTACGAAATCTCATGGTATGATAAGGACAGTGTATGTCCACAAACTTGGAGATGGTTTTTTTTCTCTTGACTACACGACAAAATACGACTAATTCAGTCAAAGCTGATACTGGAGAATTTAATACGTACGCTCTATTTATTTTATTATACGCGGTGTATAACGTAAAATAAAAAAATCAGAATTGTTTCATTTTTGTTTGTATACATTGCTCTGGTTCCGCTAGTTTTTACCACCACAAGCTAAAATAAAGAGAACTCTTTTAAAGGCCTAATGTAATAATAGTAATAATATTAAATTTATTTATTTAGGCATCTTTGGCCCATTATTTTAGTTACAGTTTCCTTATACCTATGTTAGTAACAACTTAGTTTATTATACAATCCAATTACAAGTAAAAAGTAATTACGTAATTATAAATAAAATTTATTTTTCATTTATAATAATTATACCAATCTAATTTACTAATTTATAAATTGTTGTTTATATTTTATTATTAAATATCAAATTAAATATTATCTTATAATTCAACTATTACCTAATGTAACATTAAGTAAATACAGAATTTTATATATTATTAAATTTTTTTGAGACGTCATTAGTTTTATTTATATAATACTATCGAAACACACATGTCTAGAGCGTATAATACGCACAAAAATTCTACGGATTTGCAATGAGAGACATAAATCACTTAAGAATAATATTTTGAAGTAGCATCCTTCAAATACGGGCCGTTATCTAAATGCCACAATTGATTTCTTATCTTAATCTTTATTTTAATTTACAGCCATATCTGGACTCAAGGAAGCCGAGCTAACATAGCTTCGACCTTGGCTCCCATTTAATCGAACTAAAAAATAAGAGCACAGTCGCAAGAGCGTCTTCTGTGAGACCTAGACCATGTTTGCGTACACTTTTCGTAGTGGAGGACATTATCTACTGGGTAAGGCACTTGACGCCCTTTTGTACTTTAATTTGGAACTTCTTATTAAGCTGGGATCTAGGTTTCAACGGTGCAGACGGTGTGTCTAGTGTGCGTCTGCGATATTGTGTAGCACCACCTATATACTTAGCGTCGTTCGCTTTAGTAATGGGAAAATTTGATTGATTGACATAATTTCTTTACCTAAGAGACTATCGGCCTTATTCATAAAAAGTTATAGCACGCTTAAAGACTCGATATAGTACAGTTGTCAAAAAACGTTATTCATAACAGCATTTTAGTGCCAATCAGT
Organism: Dione vanillae; assembly: GCA_037178615.1. Lineage (NCBI taxonomy): Eukaryota > Metazoa > Arthropoda > Insecta > Lepidoptera > Nymphalidae > Dione > Dione vanillae. The sequence continues at coordinate 5,945,368 of JAZFAU010000024.1, forward strand.
TCTATAAACCTATCATAAAGTTATAGAGCCGAGAACCCTACTATAAGAGTGTTTTAACGTCGAAAGATGGCCGATTCATTTAACAGCTGATTATAGCTCATACTAATATGAGCATAGATATGACGTCGTCGAGTCACTTGTCATCAAGAGTGTCAATTTCAATTTCGTAAACAAAACAATATAACAATTGACATTTTGTTCGATATTTATTAACTATATTTAGTTATTAACAAGTTTATTAATAATAAATTCTACATAAGAAAGGTGCACAGAACATAGAACATACTTGTCCACGTCTAAACAATTTTCAATTCTTTGTCGTTTTACTTCTTTTGACTTAATTTTTTAAAAATTAAGTAAGTTTATAAACTAAAATAACATAAACATTCGTGTTTTTGTGATAACAACGACGTAAATCAAGCCGATATATGTCAAGCCAGATCCAATAATATATTTTTGTACGTAATATTATCTGTGGTCATACTATGTCAATGCGTTTGTCACTTATCATCTGTGGATTTACTGGTATTTTCGGCAACAAGTCGACCGACTTCAGTATAGTGGCAGCATTGTGAACGTACAATCAAATTAGTGACACTTTAGTTATAGAAGGCTTATAGAGCGTTTATGAATACAAACATTTATCGAACGTTCTATAAGCCTAAAGAGCGTGTTAACTAAAATATGCTTAAAACATTCTATAAGACTTTTTTATGAATAAGGCTGTATACTCGTATCTCTATCGTCTAAAAGTACCCTATTTTTGAAAGATATTTCTAACTATATATAACATTTGAATAATATCACACATAAAATTTGAGTCCATATAGAGAATTAATATTGTATATTTGCTACAGGCTGACTGCATGACGGTTTACGGGCAACAAATCGCTTCGGCTCGACCTATGTCAATATGAAACGTGCTATAATTCGTTTTCACAAGTAGCTGATAAAATATACGAAAAGTTTTATTATAAAACAAATTGGTAATAATTTAAGATTTTTATGAAACTTAACATATTATTTGCACCAATTGAAAATACAAAATTTACATTGTTGAAAGTCTTTCATCGAGAAAGGCTTTTCGATGACGAATAATATCATTATATGCTAAAATATATATAGTCGTGCGAATTCACCCCCTTGCCAGTAATCTGATACTTCTCAGTCACCTGAAATGTGATTCAGATTTTTTTCTTATGTTTTATAAAGCTGGCTTGGCTAGTCACCAAACAGTATTACAACTCTTCAGTTATGAATAAAGTTTCATATAGTTAGCTGATTGTTAATGCAATCTTCCAGATAAAATCTGACAACTTTGCAAGTATTTAATCTGTTAAATAGTTTTGCTATCAGAATCTACTTATACTAAATAATTTCTATACGTATTTCATCTACTACATAGTTTTTTCAGAGGTCTACCTAAGAAACGAAAATTTCTTCTTCATATGCCAAACAAGGAACATATTTTCAATCTAGGAGTTTATCAGCAAGCAAAATTGGCCTTAAATATTTCAATTAAACCATTCTAAATGGATACAATCAAAATTATTAACTTTCACATATGACATGATTTGACTTTAAAGGACATGTATCTACTATAAATATACTGCGATACTCAAAGTCAATTTTGAAGTCGTAAAGGCAATTGTCACGTTGATGAGGGTCATATTTAGCGATGATTAGCCTCAACTGTTACATCCATTAATATTACGTGATGGTATCGTTTATTACACGCTATCTATCGGATATATTTAAGAAAATAATAAATATAAATAAATACTTTAGTTATTTTTTTTATTTACAACATTCTTCTTCATTCTTTATTTCAGACTTAATAAACTCTTTGCCACACGATTTAATTACACAAGACATGGTGTGTTGACAGTGTCGGACCTCAACGTCGCGCTTAGCCTAACAGAGTGTAAAAGTAATAATAATTTAAATATTACTATTTACCCTAGTGGGGACGGTGCATCTTTGACGGATTCAAAATATATGATTATTACTTAGTAAAAATCACAAGTTAGTTATAAAATAACACCCAACAATATGATTTACCTATAAATTGCATTCTAAGTAGATTCCGAAGCTTTTAATATTAAAAAGCTTCAAAGCATCAGTTAGTGCCAAACTTATGTATTTTAATGCGATTTTTGCGTAAATAAATATAGGTCTCTGATTTCCCACGAATTACTTTACTAGTGAGAAGCTATTTTATTGGATCTCTCAATACTTTTTTCATTATTTGGGTAAAGTTTTAATAAAAGGAATGTCTAAGGAATATATGTTATCTATGATTTAAATGAAGGCAGCCAAAATTTTTATATATTTTTGATATAATATAATAAATAAATATTGTATACTAGCTATGTTTCGTGCGCTATGACACTTAACAATGTGTATCAAAAAATTCTGATCAAGAATAAACAAATAGCACTAATAAATTTGTAGATGCTTACTAGTGATGTAGTGAATTTTTGCATTCGCATTCGCGAATATTTGCACATTTTTACACATTCACATTTGCATTCGCAAAAAATTCTGCGAATGTTTTGCGAATAATGAATGTCCGAAAAATGAAAAATTGACGACGATAATACGTTATTAATAACAATAATAGTAATAATCACATTAGATAGAATTATCATTCTTCATAATTTATATCTATTTTTTTATGTTATATAATCATCTACTTAAACAAAAAAATGAAAGATAATGCTGGAGGTTAGAATGCTTGAGCTAAATATCTAGATAGCGCATCTCAGCGTACGTGGAGGGTCTCTAAGATGAAATGGATCGATGGTGTTTTCGGATGTGGCAAAACATCTTGGATAGTTGAGGAATTTAATTTAGAAAGATACATGGTCGTCACCAGTACTAAGGAAACAGCTAATGATCTCAAAGAGAGGTTCTCGAAACATATAGGGAGTTTGGTACAAAATAAAATACGCACTATGGTGTCAATGCTGGTGAACGGTGCACAAAGAGAATCACAAAAGTGTAATCGCCTGATAGTCGACGAGGCCCTTATGAACCACTTTGGTTCAGTAGTAATGGCAAGCAGATTCTTAGGGGCTGACGAGGTACTTTTAATAAGAGACTTAAGCCAACTACTCTATACAGATCGCGAGAACCTTTTTTAAATATCTTACCGAAGACCGTCACGAATACTCAGCATAAGTGAGAACGTGTTGTGTACTTATAGAAGTCCCATGGAAGTTTCCTACACTTTACGAGAGATACATCCACCATATACTCTTCAAAAAGGGCAATATATTCCCTTTTTATAAAAAACATTTAGAAAAAAGAATCTCTGATTAGCCAGTGATGGGGAGAAGAAACAGGTTCGAAAGTGCTGACTATTCATAAAACTCAGGGCCTGACCAGCTAGACTGATAGCCATTAACAGCAAATCGGTCAAGCTACATGATAGTGTTTGACATGCGGTAGAAGCAATATCATGATACACCAACGGCTGCGCCTACTACTGCGAGGGCAAAGACGATGCAATCATAAGACTAATTCGTAATGCGACGGGCGCAACAACTAAAAGCATCGTACAATTTTAAGATAGCCATGAAAGACAGGAAGGCAGCGGTCACAAAGTTCCTAATAGCGGACAAGCCCTAATATTTAAGATATAAATCGTATCAAAGCTCACTTTTTGCTATTACTGTGTGACCCCACCATTAAGTGAGCCTACTTTATTATATAATTTATAATTAAAAAGAATTACTGAATATTCGCATTCGCGAATTCGCTTTCTATAAACGTACTAGCGTAGAAGATTGAATATAGAATATTCTTTTATTTTTCAAAAATATACGATATTTACTTTATATTAGTGTACATTATATTTCCCTTTTACCCGACGGTATGATCAAAATAAAAACTCAGTTCCAATCTAGTTTATACATCGACCGAAATTGAGTTTTACAACTTGACATGCCGCTGTTTGAGCACAGATTACAAACACCTGTCAACTGTCACCGCCATACGTCATAGTCTTGGCGTCCCTGTTGTAAAAATGATATTAAAAAAGTAAAACTGATATACTATAATGCTAAAAATATATTGTATAAACTAAAAGTAACTAACTATATATATATTTATATATATATATATATATATATATATATATATATATATATATATATATATATATATATATATATATATATATATATATATATATATATATATATATATATATATATTCCAAGGATTTGTTTGTCAAGTCTGAACAATTTGTTGAAAAGTTTACATTACGAACTGTCGGCGACGAGACAAAGGCACCGTTATGAATATTTAAAAAATGCACCCGATTTTATATTCTTAAAAATCCTATGAATATGCATTGTCACAGGATATTATTGTATACAAGTGATCTCTGTGAGGCTTATACGAAAAAATATACAATATATATTTTTTTGATCTTCACTCTTTATCCCGCACATGGCAGGGTAGGCAGAGGGAAATACAGGAACTGTGGAACCTAGTGTTAAGACACTCTGTTGCTTAGTTCCTGCTTTCTCCGTCCCCGCTTTCCGCCATTTTTCGAGGCATTGTGTGTTGAGTGTTTACATGTTATTAAAAATACATTTTTTGAAGAAATTTCTAGAACTATTTTATCTTGAATGTAACGTTAATTTTTACGTTTACACTGCTCTATATATTTATTCCGAAATTCAATGTTCGTAATTCAACAGTGACGTAGCGCCTCTCTGTAAAAGTGCATTTATAAGTTCAGTTTCATTTCCATTTCTAGCAAGAACACCTAGTGCGGCGTTCAGTTCCGCCTCTTAATATTTTATATTCGTAATAAATATTAATACAAATTTCCCCAACTACTCTATCACATATGGAGAAAACGAGGTAATTCTTGTTATTTATTATATAAAAATAATTTAAGATTACACAGTTAATAACTAAATTTACTTAAAATATATTGTAAGCTGATTCCGTAAAATAAACTATATGAACATTTCTACCTAAGATATCCGACATTTCCCGCGAGACCTACTTATTTTTCCGAACTGAAATTGAGATATATGGGGATTATTAATTTTCCAAATCTATTTCTGAAAGCAAGAGTCATTTTTTATGTTAACATATTCGTTTAAATTAAATAAAATTAAAGCTAATACAAAATCTTAATTGAAATCTAAAATAAAGAAGTTATTTTAGATTTCAATTAAGATTTTTTTTACTTAGTGAAGTACACGTAACCTAACCTGTTTAGTAATTTGTAATATTTATCTATAACCTGCTAGTACATATTTTGCGGCTCGCGCGTAACTAAACGCTGCTTGTCTAAATATATCCTCGTCAATCGAAGAATAGCCAACGTACATACGTATCTGTCCCCAGCGCAGCATCTTGACTAATAACGATAATATTACACTGTTCCTATAAAATAGATGACGTTGAAACTTGAAATTTCAATTTTGTGAATTTTTTAAATTTAATTTTAACTTATATTAGAGCGATGGGAAGTACGAAATTAATATTAACATGAATTTCATCTAGTTGGTTTCGCAACGGATTACAGCTTCGTCGCGCTCCACTACTGAAGCTACGAAATGTTGAATACGTTGGAAATAATTAACCACTCCACTAATTTTAACACAATTTCAATATAACTTTCTTTTCAGTAAAATTTTTGAATGTGTAATTTTTAATTTTAATTTACTTTCAAACATTGTCATATTATTTAATTTTTTTATAAATTATATTATTAATAGAGTGTTTTAAAACTATCTTTTTGTATCCGTTAAGCATAAACAAAGTTGATAACAATATATTACAACTTGAGACGTGTACACTCATCGTATCCCCATGATGTCGTTTTCGCACATCAAAGTACATTTATAATGAAACGCAAGTCGACTTTTTACGGAGCCGCGACAGAATCTCGCCGACACTGAAAATTAAGTGCTTCCCATTTTACAGCGACCGTTTTAATGATTTTTCAAAAGACCCAGGTGCTGAGAGATTACTAACCACGCTTTAAGTTGGGAGTAAAAGCTTCATACAAAAAATATATTTTTAGGGTCTTTAATATCAAAGGCGGAGAGAACAACGGTGGTACACTCTATTTGTCGCTTTGATCTTATAAAATCTTAACAGGCGAGACTTATATATTGCTGACTAATAAATTTAAAAATAGTATTAAAATCTAATAAAACTTAAGTATAAAATTCTACTAAAGTGGACATAGAGCAGTGGACATTCTGAAATCATTAATCAGGTGACGCTATTATGTAGAGCTTTTAAACTGGGCTTGCCTCAAGACAATTGAGTTTTTAACATTGTTAGCATATTCTAGAATCGTTCCTGGAGAACAACACAAGTGGTGAGTGACAATAAAATGTGTCAGCAAAACCAACGAAACACGCTTACTTCAATTTATTATAGCACGTATTTAAGTATGCAAGTCCCTACCAAATAAAATTTACTACGAAAAATATTCATAATGAACCTGCAAAAAAATATTAGCAAAACGCAAATCTCAAGTTCCATCCTTAATCTCAAAAGATACTCTAGCTATTTATTTATAATAAACTTATACAGTACATAAAATATAAATATATATTTTTCAAATATTTACACAAGAAATAACCGCTTCTTTGGCCTTTTAGCAGAAACCGCATTCATTAAACGTCGCTAATGAGAACTCCAACTTGTCAAATGATCCCACCATTTTATTGCTATAGACTGGAAGTCTCGTTAAAAATGTACAGAAAACTTTCGCATATTGTAGATTTTTTTATTTTGTAATAGTTAAAGGATTTAGTATAGTATTTCCTTATAAATTATTTTCCAGATTTAAATTGTTAGTTATAATATTAAATTAGATTGAATTGTGCCTTATTCTAACTAAATTATTTTCTAGTAAGGAAATTTTTTTGTATAAAAATATCAGGTTAACTGACTGTTATATATAGATCGATTCATATTTCGTTTCATGTACCTGCTCTGGCGTACAACCAGCGGTTTTGACATCCGCCCTTTAAAGAGCATTTTTGAATTGGATAAGAAAGTGTTTCAATATTAAATTACCTCACTATAGGGAAAGCTTTTTAAATACGAATGGTGTGAATAACATACTAATTATTAATTCAAGAGAAAAACGCCTAAAAATTAAATTTCTTAACTGATTTTATTTTTCCATATTACACGGAGGATTTTTTTAAAATTGCTATCTGTTAGATAATTTTATTATAATTTGACCGAGTAGTCATTTTTAACAATAACAACCTTTATTTAAAAGTAATGAATGGTAGGTACCAGAGATGACACAGTGAGATTGAAGAAGAACGTGTTTAGATGGTTTAGTAACGTCGAAAGAATGAGTGATGAAAGAATGGTTAAAAAAATATATTCGACCCAAAACTGAGTGTTAGGAGAGGTAATAAGACCTCGATTAACTTTCGACAACATAGTATCGAAGATACTGGAGGAAGATCACGTCAAAAGATGAGCTCTCCGGTAAGCATGTTTGAAAAGACCGTAACGTTTGGCGCTCCATTCTCTCCGACTTTCGCTAGGGATAAAGTGTGAATACATGCATGTATGTCAAATAAATAAATATAAAAATATAACTTATTTTACATATAAATGAAAAAATAAATAATTTTTAACTGCTGTGCGAAAATCGACAATGTTCGGTGTACAGGAAAACGTCAACGAACTCGGAATCAGCGACACTATAAAGGAAGGGTAGTGGTGATATTTGTAATTATATTTAATTAAATTAACTAACAAACGATAGAATTTTATTTACCTTGCAACTTGTTTATTTCGATGCAATCTTTCGTCTTCATTTTATTATAAAGTTGTATCAGTACTATGAGTATATATCTCTCTATATATAAATATTATGGAAATTATAATTATGTCATTTTATCATATTTATGATCTGTATTTTTTTACAGCAGTGATAATAGTAATTGATTAAGTTACTATTTAATATCATCATCTATTAAAAATAGAGAACTGTCGTAGGCAGAAGCCTGCCGTCGTCTGCCTGTAGTGGCTTGTGGGTTCGATTCCCATTAGGTTTTCACGGTTTCTGCGGTTCCCTCTATGTGCTACCGTGCTATGTGCCAGATAAAGCGTAAAGCTACAACAAATTCTTTTTAAATGTATATATAGTGAAAAACTTGATTCTCTTAATAATTATAATCATATTTTACATATTAATGATAAGTAATAAAACAAGTTCATATATCACACGTTATTCTGTGCGGCTGAATGAGTCTATGCCGTCGTCCTGGAGACGGTAACGAGCTGCATTCACGTCCTCTGAATATCGACTGCCATAATCATCTACGTTACTGTGTCTGTACGTTTGCATTTCATAGGCTTTTTCTATATTTTTTTATGCTCTATCATAGTTTTTATTCGGATAGACACTGAATCGTTATTTTTTAAATATTATAAGATGGTGAATGAGCAGACAGGCTACCTGATGTTAAATGGAAAGTCTGAGCCACAAATATCCACAACCTGGGAGAGCAAGCACCCAAACCCTTGATGGGCTTCCGGAACTATCATTCAACTGACGAAATACAGCAGCATTAATACGCTGCTGTTTCACGACGGTATTCTGGAAAACCGAAGCCTGGCCCTTTTGAGCTGCTGGTGTTAGTGAAGCTTAGCTCTACCACTTGAAAGCCTATAGTTTTATATTAATCCTTTAGTTTTCTGTTATTTGCTTACTAAGCAAGATGGTTGCAGTTGTTCCAAGTTGTAGTCATAGTTTTCATGAAGACAAATACGGCGTTAAGGTTCGTCAATTAGCACTGTTAACTGTCTAATATGTTATGAACATAATATAAAATATATTAAAAACATATAACGTTCATATATCCTATTTATATGTATATCTGTATACATTAATGATTCATGTAGTCATAGGAATTTTTCTTCATTTCCCATTGTTTATTAAATAATCATAAGGACTTAAATCTACACATAAATAAACATGACTATAACATATTAACACATTTTAAACTTAGCACAAAAAAGAGACTGGATTAAAATCTCAGCACCGCGTAAACAACCTACTTGTCTTGCTCACATCACGCTCTCATATTGGCGTGCCGTTGCATACACATTCTAGGTAAATACGACTAGCTGTTAACGCTATACCTTATGGAGGCATTTTTTATAAGTTGTTGTGTATTTTTTATATATATTTTTCTTAACACTGTTAGGATGTGTAAAAAGAAATATATATTTTACTGCACAACAGACATTTACTCTACATAGAGTATTTAATATTTTTGTAAAATAAGAACAAAAGCACAATAAGGCGACCTTATCGCTTAAAGCGATTTTTTCCAGGCAATTTTTGAATGTCGAGGGTTGTAAAATGATGGGTGGTGCATTAAATACCATACAAAGACATAAATAAATAAATATAATATAAAAGTACATACATACATACATATATATACACATACATCCATAATATACATATAATGTCTTTTTCAGTGTAACAGTGTATAATTCTACAAATTTGTAGAATTATACACTGTTACACTATTACACTAGCAACCCACCCTGGCACACAGGTGCTAGATATTGTTATATACAATATATATATATATATATATATATATATATATATATATACACATGTCAATTATAAATGAACTATATAATCAACAAAATACAAAGGAAATAAAATTAAAATCTCGAATCCTCTCACTAAATGCTTTGAAGACCCTGCAGCCTGCCTGTAAACGTGACGATTTGTGGGTTCGATTCGAGATGTATAAAGCATGAAGCAAAAATAAAATATTTTATATAATTTGAAGTTTAGGATTGTAACCTCTTCTGAATTTATACTACTGATATAAAGTACATACATATACGATAACAAAATAAAATAATTTTAACTTAAAGACAGCATATTATTTTAGTCTCTCTATGCATATTCTGTATGAGTGTGATGATTTTAGATAAAAAATAAATAAGCAAATAGATTTTTCTTAGAAGCGAGTTGTGACGTAGACGAATATTAGAGCTACACACACACTCAGCTTCACGCTTTATCCCGCTCATAGCAGAGTAGACAGAGGGAACAGCAGGAATCGTGAAAACCTAGTGACGTTGAAACCTAGTTTACGATTTTCCACATTTTCGATGCATTGCGTTTTTAGTGGCAGAACTCAACACCGCGCTTTTGCTTAGGTGCCAGAGCGAAGAAAATGAAAATGAAAATTCCATTTTCCTCGAGGTGGAATCGAATCTACAAACTGTCGCGTTTTCAGGAAAACGCTGCGTCTTTGCGTCACGACGGTCTTCTACAATATGAACGGCTCAATTCAACAAAATAAAATAAGCACTTAAATCGAAATTTCAACAATTAAAAATAAATGAACGTAACTTTGTGTTAAATCAATATCGACACCCCATTTTGATGCATCTCACGAGACCGACATTAAGTGGAACGCTAAAGACATTAATTCCGAAAAGTCCTTTGAAATTTAAATGGCGGCGCATGAGGTTGAAAATGTTCATGGTAAAATATTTTAAACTGCTCTAACTGCCTATTACGAGAAACTCTTGGAAAGTCATGATAATGGTCATAAATAATTAAATTTTATATTAGTGAATTATTAAATATCAAGAAAATGGTGGTAAAAAAGCCGTCGTAGTGTCGTGGCATGTGAACTTATGTAGGCTCAATATACATTCGGAAAGTGAATTACTTTCACATACCGTACTAATTGTTGCGTCAGTGAGTTTAGCCAACACGCAACGCTAAGCGGAGAACAGAGAGATTTCACACCCTTTTTTTTACTTCTCACAGTAAACCCTAATAAAAGCTTGAACTGTCTTACAATGATGTAAATTCCGTTTATTAAATACGTGAACAAATACTTTGGACCTCCTTTTAGCAAAGATTATAAGAACTTAGTAATGTGATTTTGACATACCTTAGATTTGCATTGTAAAAGAGTGCAGAAATGAATATATACTTAAATATTATAATATACATTCTTTAAATTATTAAATACACACCACCGCGTGTTTGAATAAAATAAACTCACGCTGTCTGTTCCAGATCTTTAAAAATTCGCAACGGTATTTGGTGTGGTATTGTTTTTATATATAGAACGATTCAGGAGGAATATTATAAATCTTAAAGAGTGCAACAAATGCAATAGTAGAAGAACACTGCTATTTTTTTCTATAACATAGCCTAATATATGTCGCTCTTCCAAAAGTAAAGTAAGTTTATAAGAACGGAGCGGGTCGCAGTTATTTATAAAATTTTAGCAGTATACTATGTTCAATTAAATCCTACAATAAACGAAGAATAACAATTTTTCATAACAATATAATATTCTATACATTGACACTGGTATATAATTTGTTGGTTGTTGTTGGACCTATTTCTAACTAAAATTAGATATACATACGATATTAGATCTCTTCTAGAGATTATTCCACTGTTTTAAGCTAAATTTAAGACAAGTTTTTCTTTTGTATACTTAATTCAATTAAATTTTTCTTACATTTCATTAAATTCATGCATATTTTTGCAATTAATTTGATTATATTACTAAAAAGGGCGATATACAAAATCTCCTTTTGTATGACAGAATACTACTAAAACTCTATTTTTTTTTAGCTTCACGCTTTATCCCGCACATGGCAGGGTAGGCAGAGGGAACTGCGGAGACCGTGGAAACCTAGTGTTAAGACACTCCGTTACTTAGTCCCTGCTTTCTCCGTCCCCGCTTTCCGCCTTTTTCGAGCATTGCGTGTTGAGTAGCGGAACTCAACGCCGCGTTTTGCCAGAGCAAAGAAAATGGAAATAGAAAAACTGATCTTCTCCGACTGGGGATCGAACCCAGAAACCGTCGCGTTACAGGCAGACGTTGCGCTTCTGCGCCACGACGGTCCACAACTCCAAAACCAAAACTCTATTGTTTACACAAAACTTGTTCGCAATTTACAAAAACTGGACCCAGCAGTAAATGAAGGTAATTTATACGAAGGGTCCCTTTAACGTATTGTGACCGGAATTAAAGTTAAGAGACAAAATAATGGTAGGCACTTTTCATTGTTTTAGAAGTGTTTTGGTAAGAACTTTTCATACACGCAAGTGGTTTTTGGTAACACACAAAAAGTGAATTTGAACTTAACCAATATTAATATATTTTCTTTATATAGAAGACATTTTTTATCATGTCGAACTAAGAATAACAAAATAAAAAAAAATAGCTTTACAATTTTTTCCTCATAGCATGATAGGAATTTCTGTTTAAAGCCAACATGTAAGCAATTTATGTCATGGAATTCGAAATTAGAATTAGAAATTATTATTTTATAGTGTAATTAAGTGTAATTATTGGAGTTTCTAATTGGATTATAATTTTTATTATAATATTGTTATAATATATTTTTAAGGTTCCGTACAAAAATAAAAAAACGGAACCCTTATAGAATCACTCGTGTTCCTGTCCGTCCGTCTGTCACAGCCAATTTTCTCTGAATCTACCAGACCGAATCAAGTGAAATTTGGCAAGATGGTGTAATGTCCTGACCCGAACAGAGATGTGTAAGGTAAAAAATATTTTTTTGAAATAAGGGCAATTTTCGGGGGATAAAGTAGGTAATCAAAAAAAAATTTACGAACCTTACTGAGTCATATATCAATTGAAAGAGCTTGTTATCAGGATCTCGAAAATATTTTTTTAAATTTTTTAAAATAAATAGTTTCGATGATATTCATGAAAAAAGCCGAAAATTGACCATTCCCAATACCCCCCCCCCCCCCTTATCTCCGAAACTACTGGGCCGAAAAATTTGAAAAAAATACTGGATATAGTTTATGGCTTGTAGATTACAGGAAATCCTACAAGGATTTCATAAATTGAAAATAAAATGGTAAATTCGATAAAAAATGTTTTTAGGGAAAAAACGTTTTCAGGGGAAATATTTCACTATATTGTGTACGGAACCCTTTCCAGGCGAGTTCAACTCGCACTTGACCGGTTTTTTTTTAATAAAAGTACTGTGAATTGTCAGTTTTCGCATATATTTATTTCATGCTGTTCACTGTAAATACAGCATATATATTAATCCAGCAAGTACTGAAAAAGTGAAATAAGCTTTTTCGATTGTAATAGCGTCTAAATCTTTTCCAATTCAATTCACGCTCACTGAAAGCAACCGTTAGAGCCTATAACTTACGTGTTACGGTACGTAGAAAAATTGTCATACTGTATACTTTCTTGGACAATTTTTACAATATAATTGTGTTTAGTTGTTTACTTTTGTAACTTAATGTATTTAACTAAATTTTATGAAAAGCTATATATAAAAATCAAATGTATACAATAGATCATATATGCTGATGCTGCAATAAAAATTATCACCATACACAGGCTGGCTTTACCGTTGTACCAAAAGGTATATTGTGAGTTTAATAAAGTTGTAACCGTCGCCTGCTCATATCTGTGGTGTGTATGTTCAGTCCATTGAATTATTCATTAGCCACACTTGACCAACTCGGCTTAAACTAAAGCTCATATACATATTGTATGTATGTATATATGTATGTATGTAAATATATTAAAATAATTTTCATAACATGACATTTTGAATTTGCGCTAATTTTGTTTGGGATTGTCGAGTGGTACTTAGCAATATATTTTTAGTATGATGTTTTATTTAAAAAACGCGTTGGTTTATGTTCTCCTACTCAAGATATTAAAAGAGTAACCTTACTTTAAAGGGTAGAATTAGTTAACTATAGCTAACAATATATTGTCAGAACGGTAACTACCTTAGATTTTCATCTCGTCTAGCTTTAAACTAGCTTGAGACGCACGAAGCGAAAACTAATATTTTCCAATTCTTTGCACCAATTTTTAGCTTCAAATTATACTGTACAAGGTTTTATTTCTTATAAAATATTTTTAATTCATATTTCTTAATATAGAAAGCCGCACCTTTCCGGTAAAGTTTGTTTTGATATTATTAATTAAAAGTAATACTTAATACTATACATTAAATGGTATTTCAATTATATTAAGTAAAATATAAAAAATATTGAATGAGATAACATAAGTATAACGAAATTGACGTACGACGAAGCAGAATGGTGCATTTACACAAGCCTATATAATTGTTGACTTGTAAGTACATAGTACTTGTTTTGATTATATACAAAATTTTCAACAATCAGTATATAGATGCTATATAATAAAATCACTAAGTATGGAACATAATATAATTATTTCAAACTAATTAACGAATATTTAAAAGAAATTTTAAAATACTAAATATAAGTATATACAAAAAACTGTTTTGTAATTTAATTCGACACGATTCGCTATACGAAAAATATTTCATTGTTCCATAAACATAAAATATAGAAAGCACAAAATCTATACAACAATTGTGAAGTAAAGCCTTATCAACAAAGGTAAACTCGTCCAGGCAATCCTTACTATAGAACAAAGTAAAATTAGTGGAAAATGGCTGGTGTACAAATGATTTGAGTACTAGTAGAACCTACCTACATTTCACAATTTTACTGCCACCATACGTACTCCAAGAAATCTACCTCAGGGGTTGAGATCCAAGATACCTTACATCTATCATCATCATCATCTACCTATACCCATACATCTACATAACAGGATTGACATTTGTTTGATGATATGTTTCCATTCCAACAAATGAAAAGCTGAATTTGATCTCTTTATTGAATTAAATTATAATTAAAATATTTCGAAAGTATTTTTCTAGACGTTATTTAAGCAAAAAAGAAATATCCCATTTCACGTCTTGAAATATACAGGTCGAAGTAGTATATTATGAAATGTGACCATTTCTTTTTTAATTTTCTGAAGTGGAGAAAGAAATGTATTTAAAAACAGCCTTTACTTATTAAACAGTCCTTCAAAATAATGTTGGCAATGACAGTATTACGTATTTTATTTCTTTTTTTAGCTTCACGCTTTATCCCGCACATGGCAGGGTAGGCAAAGGAAACTGCAGAAACCATAGAAACCTATGTTAAGACACTCCGTTGCTAAGACCCTGCTTTCTCTGCAGTTTTTATTTTTTATTTTTAATATTGTTTATATTGACAAATAAAATAAAATTATGAAATAAACTAAAATTGCCTATTATTTAATAAATTTTATTAAGGCGGTATTATCTTAGTTCTTGTATTTTTTGTAAGACTATTGTAGTCTATTCTATATCTCATTTTTTTAAAAAAACAGGTGACTTAAGTTAATAGTCTAGGCTTTATATTTCATTGGAAAAAGTATGTAAACCTCCACAACTATAATTAACGCAGCATTCGTATGAACAATTTCAATTCCTACTGTAAAGCTAAAATAAAAATCTGCCTCCTGAAAACAGCAAAACTCCACTTAAAGCCTGTACTCGTGTGTAAAATCATTCTTAAATTCTATCAAAAACGACATCCAATTTTGCACTATGATAAGTCCCTGTACTTGAATTAATATCGTCAATATATATATATATATATATATATATATATATATATATATATATATATATATATATATATATATATATACATATATATATATATATATATATATATATATATATATATATATATATATATATATATATATATATATATATATATATATATATATATATATATATATATATATATATATATATATATATATATATATATATATATATATGTACATATATATATATATATATATATATATATATATATATATATATATATATAGAGAGAGAGAGAGAGAGAGAGACTGTTTGTGGGTTCGATATTTTCATTTTATTCCTTCTGGCAACTAGGCAACGCGCGGTGTTGAGTTTCGTTCCTCAACGCGCAATGCGTTGAAAAAGCGGAAAGAATAATTTATCTTCCCGGAACTGGAATCGAAAACCACAAACTGTCGCGTTTAAAGGCAGACATAAAGTAATGATTTAAGCTATTTAATACATTTTAATTTTAATTTAACAACAATTTAAAAAAAACTCAAAAAACGTAGCATATAAACGCCATCTACAAGACTATATCAATATTTAAAGAGCTCACACTCTCATATATCCCGGATTAACGTGTTCAAGGCGTTGGGTTCAAATAAAACAAAGTCTAAACTGAACTCTTTCTTGAACTAAAGATGTGTAACACTAGTGTTAACAAGACTTAAAGGAATACCTTTTTTGTTTTAACATGTCTCTCGTACATCGCGATTTAGATAAAAACTTGGTAATTCTAATAATTTCTTCCACTCTTAACCAATATCGGTTTAGTGCTTCTAGAAAGCTTCTTACAATAGACACATATTAAAAAAGCATATTCTGTTTTATTTAATATACACGTGTTAATAATTGTGGCTTTACAAAAAACTTTTAATTTACATTTAATTTCATTATTTTTTAGCGTCACGCTTTATCCCGCACATGGCAGAGTAGTCAGAGGAAACTAGTGAACAGGAACCATAGGAACCTAGTGTTAAGACACTAAGACACTCCGTTGCTTAGTCCTTACTTTTTCGAGGCATTGCATGTTGAGTGGCGGAATCCTACGCTGCGTTTTGTACTGTTTCTAGAGCGAAGAAAATGGAAATAGTAAAATCCATCTTCCTCGAGTAAGAATCGAACCCAGAAACCGTCGTGTTGCCGTAACCGTCCTTAATTAAACAAAAAAAAGTATTAATTACTATCAAGTATCAACGATACTTATACGATACTTATCAAGTATTGTAAGAACCTCTAACTTATAACACATATTTGTCCTTGAGTGAATATCGATAACATAATCATCGCTCGTTCAATCAGTATCAGTTCTTGCACAATATATCTTTAGTATTATAGTAATAAAAGGCAATCTAGTGTCGCAGCACTTCGTTTCTCGTTTCCATCCTGTCCTCAAGATTTTTCTCATTAAGAGACGAAATTCAACGCCAAACTTTGTCTTGTAATTCAATGGAAATCTAACCTACATTCATCACATTTAAAAACAGATGTCACGACGGTCTAGACACGCTTATTATTATTACTATTAATATAGAAAAAATGACTACATTTCCTAAAATCGTATTAAACAAAGCTTTCCGAATCTTATTCGGGTGTAAACGTTGTGCCCACAGACTCAGCACTTTGATATTTTATCTTTGGATTGACACTCGTTTTGTAATTCAAATGCGGTCATTTGTTATGCGAACCGCGGGCTTTTAACATGACGCAAAGGACGGTTGTGAATGATTCTGTTTAAATCGACGTACACTATTACTACTGCCAGATGACTAAGGGTTCCAAAATGTTACAACTTCCAAATGACCCTTTCATGTGCCAAGATTTTTTTGTACATTGGCTTATATATAAGTGTACTCGTATACTAATAATATAACATAGACTTCTCGATATACCTATAAATTATAAATTTTGTTATTTTTTTCTTTTATTTATTGCAAGTTCACTGTCTTCATTTCTTTTAAAAATTAACAATTCAATTCTTTAGTAAAATCCGTTTTTAATACAAAATGACTAAATGTTATCACGATATGCTAATATAATATATAATTCTAGTTCACAGTGTAAGGTGGGTAGAAAAACAGTGAAAAATACAATTAAAGAACAGATACTAAAGGTTACTCGAGGTTACAGTAGGCACTTTACAGTCTATAACTAGAGAAGTTTACAGATACTTGAAAGAGTAACAAATCTTCAAACAAAATAAGTAAGTTCATATTGATTCGTACATTGTGACACCGATTAATTTTTTTATAATATACTGATAAGTGTGATGATAAGACGAGATAATATCGAAACGTTAATCTATTTAAAAGTAGAAAAAAAATTGATTTTTTAAAGTGTCGCAGCCCTAATAAAAAAAAGTATTTCTGGAAAAGATTTTTATATCTACCAACCCTTGGACAGTAAAGGCAAGGTGCGAGTTCACTGTGTTGAAATTTGATAATTGAAATTTTTACACATTTTCCACAGTATAAATCGTAATTGATTAGCAGATTTCTTACAGCACTAAAACCGAGATGTGTTTACGATTTCCCTCGAGTTGATTTAGAATGACGGTAAAATCGCAATATATGTATATATGCCAATAAATGAATACATCATAATATACAAAACAAACTGTAAAATATATTAAAATACACAATAAAATACATATTAATATATACATACATATATTATACAGGTGTTTTGATTTGTGCGGGTGCTAACGTGCGACACAGCCGCTAATGACTATCGGATGTCCGGATCAACGCTAATGGCGCTGCAGTGATGTATTTGACAATACAGCCTGTATACAAATGTAAATATTTATAATCGACATAAACATATTAAAGTATACCTTCGACCGTCCGTCGTGGCGCAGAGGCGTAATCGTTTACCTGTTAACGCGAGTGTTTGTGGGTTCGATCTCCACTCGGGGAAGATGGATTTTTCTATTTCTATTTTCTTTGCTCTGGAACAAAGCGAGCAAAGCAAAGCGGGGCGTTGAGTTCAGCCACTCAACACGCAATGCCTCGAAAAAGGCGGAAAGTGGGGACGGAGAAAGCAGAGACTAAGCAACGGAGTGTCTTAACACTGGGTTAAACGGTTTCTGCGGTTCCCTCTGCCTACCCTGACATGTGCGGGAAAAAAGTAAGCCTTTAATGTTTTTATAATAATTTATTAGTTTTTTGTGTATTATCAAAGTAATTGAATGCTAATCCAAAACTTTCGATTCTTAATCGTTGTCAAATCGAAATCAAATTATTGTTGCTTTAGTTAGTTTATGCCTGCGACCTCGCCCTTGTCATCAAATAAATATAACTAAGACTTTAGTGACATATGTATAACACTTTCAACAAGTACACTGTTCTTCTTGAAAGTGTCATATGTCACTAAACAATGTTACGATGTAAGCCTTAAAAATTGACTTTAACGTTATGTGATGGGTAAGTGGCTTAAATCTAGTATTAACTATTAATTAAACTGGGATTAATGAGTACTATAGTAAATAATAAGCTCTTCAGTTTTGTAAACCAGTGTTAGACCTGCAGGAAGATCAGAAGGTTGTGTTGGCGAAACATTAACCGATAGTGTATTTAAAATATAAATGTACAATAAATGTACAAAAAATTTAACTAATTCACCTTCTAATTATAGTATGCTTTTAAAGACAATCCTCTCATTTATTAATATCATAATAAAAGATAAAACAAAAAATTACATTTACTCCAAAGTTTTATACAAGTATATTCAATAGAAAATAGCTTAACTTTTTGGGAGAATAAATAAATAATATTTGGGTGTCATCAGCGTGACACTCTCAATAATAACCGGACATTCGGTTTGAGGGTGCAACATGAATTTAAACCCACAGTTTAAAAGATAATTTTCAATTTGGAAATAAAATGTCTTTCTGAATGTACATATATTTCTAAGATGGATGAATTGATGAACTTGCCACAAATGTCTCGAGAGTCTCAGGTTCAAACTCCAGAAATATATCCTTTTAGTTTACGTAATTCTAATAGTTTACGTGGAATTCTACGTTACACGTCACCGGTCGTGTGTGTATACATTTAATCAATTTCAAAGTAGACACTGCGTCATTTGGCTCCCGAAAATTTTATAAATAAATTTCTGTTTTTTTTTTTTTTTTTTTTTAGCTTCACGCTTTTATCCCGCACATGGCAGGGTAGGCAGAGGGAACTGCAGGAACCATACGAACCTAGTGTTAAGACACTCCGTTACTTAGTCCCTGCTTACTTCGTCCCCGCTATAAATTTCATGGAAAATAAATTTCTAAATAAATTTCATGGATAATTTATCACGTAGGCGGGATAATATAGGACATCTTCTTGCTGATAGCGATAGCTTCTCGTCTCGTAATTAATCACTCTGTGAAAATAGCTAAACGTTTCTCTAGGCTGTAAAAGTCAATTTTTGATAGCATATTAATTTCATACTATTTTTAATTTACCCTATATCTTATAAATAGCAGAGTCTAGGTTCTACGCCAAAATTTAATCCCAAAGTACTCATTAACAACCAAATTGATTTCTATAATAATATATAACTATAACTTTTTTTCAAAAAGTTTAAGCTTCTTTATTTAATTTCCATTATCTGCCACATGCAAAAGCACTGGCAAGTGCGGCGTTGAGTTCCGCCCCTCAATACGTAATGTCTGGAAATGGGAAAAGCAGGGAACGGAGTACTTTAATTCTGGGCTACCACGGTTTCTGCAGTTCCATCTGCCTGTTTTATCAAATTTATAAAATGTATACGGGACCACCTCTGATATATGTCCTTAAAAAAAAATCGTTCATAATGCGTGGACCGACCGCATACAATTAATTACAAGTAATTATTAAAATTAATTAAAGTTAAATTAAATGTTTTTATTAAATTTTCCCAAATTATACGTTGCGTACGTTATAGAAATGCTTAGTCGTACGAAACACGAGCAAATTGGGTTGGAAAGTAAAATGAAGGGTGCATATCGCACTTCGACTTGTCTTGAAACAAGTGTCATTTGTATTTTAAAATCAGGACACACTGCATATGGTAAGTACGTTCAAAACATAGTAGCTCTTAGGAACAAAATGTTTACATATAAAGAGATATCTGAATGAAACATAGCATTCTGAACCTAAATTTTAACTTTTATAAATATATAGAATATATATAAAATTGTCATTTTCATTTAAATCCTAGTTGGAAGACACTCTGTTCTGTTTTTCTCGAAAACCCGAGACGTTGCAAATTAAGACATGGATCTGAATATTTGATTTGTAACTTTAATGATCCCTTGAACTGGTATCGAATCCACAAATGATTACAGTTTAATTTATGTATTAATCTTACTTTTGTTAAATTAAAAAATTACTTTATAAAGCTATGTAGCTTCCAATAAAAAAAGTTAAACATTTTTATTAAATTAAAAACAAAATGGCTCACCATAAAGCTATCAGAACAAAAACATTAAATCTCACACAGAAACTAGGTTTAGTAACACATGATGGAATTACACGAGCGCTGCGTAACTAAGTTATATAACGCGGTTAAATCCTAATGCGCTTTGGATGAATTCACTTTGAGGGAAAAAGTTTTTGAAATGAAACAGGTGCTGGCGTAGCCATATTGTGGAAATTGTACTTGTGATTTTTATACTTATGTTCCAGTAGACTAAGCGCGGCATTGAGTTACGGTAATTGGGTGGAAACTCGACAATGGATTATCTTAACACTAGGTTCTATCAAGGTTGCTTGCTATAATATAATGCTAGTAAAATAAAGAATGTCACGTCATAATCAATAATACTTAAGCAATAATAAAAACAGAAGGGTTCACACAGCTTAAGCACGTGGACAGGTCGAATTAGTAATAGCTGTAATAGCGGTATACCGATCTGCTAAGTTTGGTATCTCGCGTCGTCTTATATACAGAAAATCTTAAATATAATGTATATAATTAAACAGTATCCAACGAATGATCTGAGACTCACATAATTTTCATTGACTACCAACTAAAGTAGTCCTAAATTTCCTTTTTTTTCTATAATCACTTAACAAGTCACTATTTAGGGCTGGTGTTTACTTCCACATGGTTCCAAGTACCATATAACCATCACTGAACAGGGAACTGTGCGACATTTATATATAATAATCGCTTGAGGACGTAGGGGACGTTCTGACATACTACGTAAGTAATGTTTTAAAAGGATGATGGATGAAGCCTGCTTTAGAATCACGACACCATAAAAAGCGGCGGTTTATGTGAAATATGTAGTCGCGTTTGAAAATGTGTTAACTTAAAGCTTTAAATATTCCTTTATATAATTTCCCTTCGCCCTATTTCGCTTCGTTCACGGACATATACTTTCTTCGCTTGCTGAAAACTATTCTATCATCAAACATTACTAAAATTATATTTTAACTTAAATGTTTTCACAAAAAATTATTAAGTTTATGAATAAAGTTGAAGTGTCTTTATTTTAAATTTTTGCTTAAATTTGTACCTTCTTGTATACGATCGATTTCAGAATATTTTGAATAACACTGTGATGGTAATGTTTGAGTTTGATATTTACATACAAAATAAAACGTATCGACGATTTCCACCGATGAATAAGTACGATATATTTTTATGATTTTATTTTTAAGTGTTAATCGACATTAATTTAAATATTAAAATATTTAAACGCAGCAGAATTTGAACCCACACTTGTTAGAAACACCTGAACCTGTTGAAAACTTTAATTATTTGTTAACATAGCATTTAAATATATCTTCTTAGAGCACAAAAATGTTTTTTAAGGTCGTGCTGAAAACAATAGCCGGCATACGGCGTCACTTGTCCTCTTTTCCGTTCTATTGATATAAAATGAGCAATCTACGATGCTAAAGTATTAAATAACCAAAACATATGGTGAAGGTAATGATACAAATACACACACACACACACACACACACACACACACACACACACACACACACACACACATATATATATATATATATATATATATATATATATATATATATATATATATATATATATATATATATATATATATATATATATATATATATATATATATATATATATATATATATATATATATATATATATATATATATATATATATATATATATATATATATATATATATATATATATATATATATATATATATATATATATATATATATATATATTTGTCATCACCATAGAACAGATTGCGTAAATTTGTTCAGAAATACGAGCGGCCTGCTAAGAGGACGAGTATCGACGACATCGGCGTCAGTATTCGGCATCAATCAAAGGAAATTAGCTCCAAGCCTCTTCCGAAGATTAAGATACTCCGTTAAGATTAAGATACTCCGTTCCCCACTTTACGTTTTTCAATGAGTGGCGGAACTCAACGCCGCACTTTGCCTTGTTATCAGAATGAAGATAATAAAAATGATTCAGTCTCTCCAAGTGGAATCGAACCCATAAGCTGTTAACTTTACAGGCATATACTATGCTTCTGCGCTACGCTATGACGGCTCCACATTAGATTATATTTATATTGAAATAAACTATTAATTCATATATTTTTTTGATCCTCTATTTGAATTCTATCAAATCAGAGATCATATTCTCGCAATAGGACGGTGTCTATAAGTGCAATGCTATTGCACATTTTGACTAAAAAATTTGTTCAGGACCTGGGAAGGTCCTCATTAAATACTTACTAAGTAGGTCATGAACTTGTAATAGTAAAGTTGTAGAATAACTGAAGAGCGTTTCTATACATACTCTATGGGATACTTCTATAAAAAATATTTTCAAAATGAAATAAAGTAAATAAATGACACTAAGCCTTCCCGAGGGGTTTAAGGTTCCGCGTTACAATACATTTATATTAAGTAAAAAGCTTCGGATGCGAAAGATTTTTTCGCTTTTATTGCCGTAACGAAATATAAATTCGCCAATTTCGTTTTTTTATATCATAGCACAAGGTATTAAAGAGACCGTTTAATTATTTTCGTATACAGATCGTACATCGTGTATTGTTGGAAGCGTTGAGTGATTTCTTTTAATATCTGCAATGCGTTCATGAGAACTATTGTAATTAATTTTATTTGTATTATTTTGTTTATCGGAATCAATTTGATATGTTGGTACAGTGAGCAGTTGTTGCAGTGCAGTTGATACGTCACGTTGAATGTAAGAGTTCTTGGTTCGTAGACATTTTAAAATATTACTAAGTCTACTATTATATTACTAATACTAGTCTATTTTAATATAATGTCTAAGTCTACTTATCATTAAAAATTATAAGCCATTTAATTCAATTTTTGTAGCCATTTTAAAGTGCTATATAGCACAGTGTTTGGACAACGTAGTGGCGGTTTGTGTAACGGTGTGTGGGTCACGGCGTTAAGCGCCGCCACTGGAAAGCGACGTGTTTTAGTCAACTTACTTTGCTATATGGAAATCGCAGAACGAAAATAAAATTTAAGCAAAAAAAATTAAATATAGCTAACTGATAAAAAACAGCATCGGAGAGGCTCCTGAATTTTGAATCTAAACAATTATCACCATAAAATAAATATATGATCTATATTTTACATATATATTCTTTTAAAAACTTTAAAACTAAAATCTCTATATCTTGATAGAAAAGGAATAACGCTTAAAATGAGCAACGTTAATAAATTAATGAGTAACTTTAGTACACACGTTCCCTCAACTCGCGGCTTGGAGCTAATTTCCTTTGATTGATGCCGACTACTGACGCCGATGTCGGCGATACTCGTCCCCGTAGCAGGTCGGTCGTTTGGCTGAACAAATGTACGCAATCTGTTCTATGGTGATGACAAGTTGAGATCTATTCATTATAATATAGCATTGCCTACACCGTCCTATTGGAGAATACTGATCCTGATTTGATAGAATTCAAATAGAGGATCAAAAAAATATATGAATATTTAATAATTTATTTCAATATAAATATAACCTAATGTAGAGCCGTCGTAACGCAGAAGCATAGTACATGCCTGTAAAGTTAACGGTTTATGGGTTCGATCCCACTTGAAGAGATTGAATCATTTTTGTTATCTTCGCTCTGATAACAAGGCAAAGTGCGGCGTTGAGTTCCGCCACTCATTGAAAAACGTAAAGTGGAGAACGGAGTATCTTAATTATAGGTTCTTTTAACCATGCTTCGTACGGGATACAGCGAAACTATAAAAACAAATATAATTTTCTCAGTTCGAATGTCACTTGGAGAGAATGAATAATTTTATTTTCTTCGTTCTGATAACAAGGCAAAGACGCGAAGTGGGAAACGGAGTGTCTAAGTTACAGGTTCCTTTAACCTGCCATACTATATTCGGGATATAGCATGATGCTACAAAAAAAAACTGGTGTAGCCATAAGAAGTATATTAATAGTCGATAAAACATTTAAATACGTTTTCCATTGCCTGAAGCAAAAAGTAAAGTAAGGAAATATTTAAGTTAGGTCGCTTTCAGTAATTTTAAGTTAGCCAGAGCTGTGATATATCCGGAAAACTCTTTGCCATCTCTCGATTATTTGTAAAATCAGTCACGCGAGTAAAAAGATATCGATTGCAAGCGACGAAGCGGCGCTGTCACTTCCAATACTCAAAACATCATTAATTTTGTTCAATGGCAATACCAAACCTGTGCCAAAATACACGTACGCATGTGTTTAATTGGATTTTAAATATAAAATATAAAAGAGATAAGAAAAAGATTTTGAGATAATTCGTGGCGCATAGACACAGCGTCTGCTGAAAACGGTTCATGGGTTCTATTGCTGCTGAGGATGGATGGACTATTTCATTTCCATATTCTTCGCTCTGGCAACAAGGCAAGCGCGGCGCTGAGTTCCTCCACTCAATGCTCCAAAACGCGGAAAGCTGGGTACGGAGTGTCTAACACTAGATTCCCATGGTTCCTACGGTTTTCTCTGCCTACTTTACTATGGGCGTTATAAAACTTGAAGCAATAAAATAGTTTATGCATATTTTAGTAATTAATTTAATTACATTTCTAAACAGGAGGATATAGAAACAACCTACGTATGATGTTTTACGTTTCAGTTATACTATTAGTCATTCAATGCGAGACTCGACTAAACTTCTATATTTAGTTCTTTGTTCTACATTTTCTTACGGGGCTATATTTTAAAGTGTAATTATTGGAGTTCCCAATTTGACTCTGTGAAGTGTTCAAATTTATTATGAATGCTACGGAACGCTTGCTTAGAAATATTTTTACATCTTATAGCTTTTAGCTGACCTGTCATCTTTCAAGTGTTTAAGTATACAAAATTAAAAGTTTTTAAACACATGCACCTCAAGTAACTAGTAGTATTAGAGCGAAGAAAGAGATTGTACGGATTTATTACCTTTCTAAACGTCATAGTAATAAGAAAAACCTTACGCAATCTCTTCACTCGTTTCTTAAACTACATTAAAATAAATACACGTAATTTATTTGTAGCATCTTTTAAATAGAGTGCAAATATCTAGTATAAAGAATAATAAGCTTAAATTTTGATTTATTGCCAACGAAATCAAAGTATGCCGTAAATTGTATAATTTCAATTTTTTTTAAAACACTAAGAAATCTTTGCATGTATATATTAAGATGCTATTATATATATTAATCCAGCAAGTATTGAAAACGTGAAATAAGCTTTTCCGATTGAAATAGCGTCTAAATCTTTTCCAATTCAATTCAAGCTCACTGAAAGCAACCGTTAGAGCCTATAACTTACGTGTTACGGTACGTAAAAAAATTGTCATATTGTGTACTTTCTTGGACAATTTTTACAATATAATTGTGTTTATTTGTTTACTTTTGTAACTTAATGTACTTAACTAAATTTTATGAAAGGTTATATATTTTTTTAAAAATTAATATTATATAATGACTCCTTATTTGAAATAAGACATATATGCTGCAATAAAAGTTATTACCATACCCAGGCTGGCCTTACCGTTGTACCGAAAGGTATATTGTGAGTTTAATAAAGTTGTAACCGTCCCTGCTCATATCTGTGGTGTGTATGTTCAGTCCATTGAATTATTCATTAGCCACACTTGACCAACTCGGCTTTAACTAAAGCTCATATACATATTGTATGTATGTATATATGTATGTATGTATGTATGTACATATATTAAAATAATTTTCATAACCTGACATTTTGAATTTTGTTTTAATTTTGTTGGGGATTGTCAAGTGATACTATAGAAAAATGTTTTTATTACGATATTTTGTTAATATAAAGCATTCCACTGTACAAAATATATTGACATATAGTCAGAAAGGTTTTTGACTTAGATTTTCGCTTTCACTTAGCTAGCTCTACAAAGAAGACGCACGATGCAAGAACTTATATTTTCAAATTCTTTGCACCACTTGTATACATATACTATATGAGATAGACACAGCTTCAAATTCTATACCTTATTGTACCTTGAATCAAGGATCACGTTGATTGTTGGCAGGGAAAGACTTCGAAATTTAACAATAGCCGCCCGTGAAAAGTAATTATAGAAGTTTTCACTTTGTTCAGTTCCAGCGGACAACTCAATATTAAGCATGTAAATGCAATTTTGTTATATTTACAAAGGCTAAAATTAAAGCATTTACTTGTAATTAAACTGTTTATGGTTAATTTTGTAGCTTGAATATAATTTATGGATATATGGCTAAACAGAAGCCTGAAATGTAGTCTAATTGTTGTTCCAAGTTTCTCATACCTAATACAGAAGTATTAATTATATAGCATAATTGACGATCGTTTGATGAAATGCTTCCCCTCCAAGAAATGAACAGCTGAATTTAGTCTCATAATGGAATTAAATTGTAATTTATATTTTTCCAAAGTATTTTTAGGTTCTAGCGGTTTAGTCAAATGAATAAATATGACAATAAAATCCTTACTATTTTTGGTCTATATAAAATTAGTATATAATAAAATGTGACCATTTCCTAAGGGGTTGTCCATTAATCACGTGAGGCTTGAAAGGGGGGGAGGGGATTTGATAAAAATCACGAAAATAACACAAGGGGGAGGGGGGGTGTAGTAAGATATCTCGTGTATTTATTTTTTCGTCTAACGCGCGATTTTTATTCTCTGCGTTGTGCGCGAAAATGATGACACCGAGTGGCTTGATGAAACCGATGTTGATTTTCAGCAAAGCACAGTGCCAACAACTGACCTGCAAGATGCTTATCCAGTTGTTAGTGTTGAAGAATGTCTTGCTAATCCGTGGCCCGAGGACAATATACATTAAATTTCCTATGATTAAACTCTTCGTTTATTATTGTTATGACAACAAAAAAAAACTTGTAACCTGGTGTAGACATTTTTATTATGGTCCTTAATTTCAGAATAAAATAAGATTATAGTTTATACCTGTATTTAAATTAAGATAATATTCAGAAAATTTTAAGATTCGTTGTAGGTACTAAAAATACACGTGATGTTGAAAAGGGGGAGGGGTGGTGGTCTTAAACCTCACTACGTATCACCAATGGGGGAGGGGGGGTTAAAAAATGCTAAAAAAAGATCACGTGATTAATGGACAACCCCTAATCATGATTCGATGATTTTTATGATATGAGTACGACATACATTTATTTATTTATTTATTCATAACATTTAGCAAATATACAGGAAGAATTTAGTACCATAATACAAATTTAGAATTAGAAAAGGCAATCCATAATAATGAAAATTTATGTAGTAATAATTTTAGCTTCCAGCTTTTTGTGTGGTACATGGATGTAATGGTGTGCCACTTCCATTTAGGATATACTATTACTAATAATAGCATATCCTAAAACTTCAAGCAGGTATGCAAATAAATTGTAATTTTAAGACACTTCCGCTTTGACATTATTTTTATTTAAAAACAACCATTTCCTTAAAAAGTCATTCAAAATGATCTTCGAAATTTCAGTACAACGTAATTATTAATTTAGTAATTTTTATCTGACATCTAAAACTGGCCAGTAAACTGAATAAATTTTATTAAGGCAGCATTATGGTATTTTAATATGTAATTTTAATAAGTTTATTGTAATGTATTCGAAATTCCAATTTTTTTAAGTGACACTGACAGGGGACATTAGTTTCCCTAGACTGTCAATTATTATATTTCATTGGAAAATATCTATAAACCTCCACAACTTCTATTAATGGATGCATATGTTATGAACGACAATTCAATTTCTATAGTAAAGCTTCGATGAAAATCTAAAAGTTAGTAGAAGCTGTATCACAGCCGCCTCCTGAAAACATTACAAAATTTTTAACTCCACTTAAAGCATGTACCCTTGTGTAAAATCATATTTAAATTCTATCAAAAATGGCATCCAACTGTGATAAGTCCCTGTACTTGAATTAGTGATATCGTCAATTTAACTTCAGAATTACATCGCGCATTCCCTTGGGAGTGGTCGCGGAAAGTCACTTTAATATTTTTGGATAAAGAACACGTAAGTTATCAAAATATTATTGTTTTACATATATATGTTGGGGGCTGGAATGTTTTAACGTAAGTTCCCCTTAGTCTTTTTAATTTATAACAAGTAACAAACTATATGATAGTAATTTAAGCTTTTTAATATAACTTAATTTTACTTTAACAAATAATTTAAAAAAAAATCAACTCAAAAACGTAACGTATAAAAACCAGCTACAAGAATATATCAACATTTAAAGAGCTCACACTCTCATATATCCCGGATTAAAGTGTTCAAGGCGTTGAGTTCAAATAAAACAAAGTCTAAACTGAACTCTTTCTTGAACTAAAGATAACACTAGTGTTAACAAGACTTAAAGGAAAACCTTTTTTGTTTTAACATATCTCTCGAACATCGCGATTTATATACAAACTTAGTGATTCTAGTCCGCACCAAACAGTCACTTTCTGCGGGTGCATTGCCACTTGATGAACCTCGTGTGGATTGGTCTCGTCCCAAATACGGCAATTTTGCTTGTTGACATAGCCATTCATCCAAAAATGCGCCTCGTCGCTGAAGATGATTTTTTTGCCAAAATCGGCGTCAACTTCCAACTGCTCTAATGCCCAGTCAGCGAACACACGGCTGTCTATGGTCGTTAACCTTGAGCTCTTGGGTTAGCTGGATCTTGTAGGGGTGCAGGCTCAAGTCACAACGCAAAATTCGCCAAGTTGTCGTCTGCGAAAGGCCGAGTTCCTGTGCGCGACGCGGAATTGAATGCCGCGGGTTTTCGAGGACACTGTCGCGCACAGCGGCGATATTCTCGGCAGATCTCGCGTTACGTTGACGCACGGGAACCGGCTGATTGTTAACTGACCCGGTTGACTCGAATTTGTCCACCAATCGACGGATAGTCGACTCGGCAGGACGATCATCGCGACCGTAAAACGGGCGAAGTGCGCGGAACGTTGCTCGGACTGAAGACCCATTTTCATAAAACAATTTTATGATTTGTACGTGCTGCTCGACACTGTAACCTGCCATGGTGGTTGGGAGGACGGAATGAATATACACTAACACACTGCATTTGACAGCTGTCACACAAACAACAAGGCCGCAATCAGCTGTCAAAGTTCAAGCGTCCCTATTGGAAAACCCTATATTTACAAACTTGGTGATTCTAACCATTTTTTTCCACTTTTTACCAATATCGGTTCAGCGCTTCTAGAAATTACAAAAGACATATTTTTTTATTTTCTGTTTTTATTGTAGTATTTATTAATTGTGACTTTACAAAAAAAACGTTCATTTTATGTTTATGTATATGAGGACCCTCGTGGCGCAAAGGCGCAACGCCTATAACGCGACGGTTTCTGGGTTCGATCCTCAGTCGGAGAAGATGGATTTTCTATTTTCATTTTCTTCGCTCTGGCAAACTAGGTAAAGCGCGGCGTTGAGTTCCGCCACTCAACACGCAATGCCTCGAAAAAGGCGGAAAGCGGAGAAGTAAAAAGAAGGGACTAAGCAACGGAGTGTCTTAACACTAGGTTCCGACGGTCCCTGCAATTCCCTCTGCCTACCCTGCCATGTGCGGGATAAAGCGTGAAGCTATAAAAAAAAATTAACATAGAATGAAAGCATCTGAAAAGTATTGTCAGAACCGCTTTCTTACAATACATATATATCCTTAACTGTATATCGATAACACAATCATCGCTCGGTCAATCAGCATTAGTGGCTGTATAGTTAGCTTTTGGCAAAAGTTAACTATACAACAGTATACTTTTTCTAGTGATTTCGAGTGCATTGAGACAATATTATTACATATATGTGTATGTTGAAATTACAAATGTAGGTAATAAAAAAAGACACGCTGTCATGATATCTCTTATAGTAACAAAAAAGATTTTTATATATTTTTTCTTGCTTTCTGTATTTCACTTGTTACGAGGCAGAGGTAATCTAGTGACGAAGCAATATGTTTCAAATTTCCACCCCGATCTTAAGACTTTCCCCATTCAGTGGCGACTTCAACGCCAAACTTTATCTTGTAATTCAATGGAAATCGAACCTACACTCACCGCATTTATAATGAATTGTCAAAACAGTCTAGATATGCTTATTATTGTTACTATTTGAGAAGAATAACTTTATCTCCCTAAATCGTATTAAACAAAGCTTCGCGAATCTTATTGGGTTGTAAACGTTGTGTCCACAGACCCAGCACTTTGATATTTTATCTTTGGATTGACACTCGTTTTGTAATTCAAATGCGGTCATTTGTT
Organism: Dione vanillae; assembly: GCA_037178615.1. Taxonomy (NCBI): domain Eukaryota; kingdom Metazoa; phylum Arthropoda; class Insecta; order Lepidoptera; family Nymphalidae; genus Dione; species Dione vanillae. Next base: position 5,976,668 of record JAZFAU010000024.1, read on the forward strand.
ATGCGAACCGCGGGCTTTTAACATGACGCAAAGGACGGTTGTGAATGGTTCTGTTTAAATCGACGGACACTATTACTACTGCCAGATGACTGAGTGCTCTAAAATGTTACAGCTTTAAAACTGATCCCGTTCATTTACCACAATAATTTTGCATATTTATGCAATTTATTTCATATACTTCTAGATATACTTACATATTGTAAATTTTCTTTTTTTTTTAGCTTCACGCTTTATCCCGCATATTGCAGGCAGGGGGAACTATAGAAACCATAGGAACCTAGTGTTATTACACTCCGTAGTTAGGCTCTGCTTTCTCCGTCCCCGCTTTCCGCCTTTTTCGAGGCATTGCGTGTTGAGTGGCTGAGCTTTGCCTAGTTTCCAGAGTGAATTTATTTTTCTTTATTCATTTAAAATTTAGTTAGGTAATGGGAGGAGCTGGACAGTAAAGGTGAGCGTTAATGCATTTTAAAGGGGTCCATAAAACCTACACTTAGGTCGCAAGTTCCAAGCGCTGCTCGGAGCTTCTCTTCCTACAACGTGATAGGCCGGGCACCCACACGGTGTATCCAGGGAAACTAAGTAGTTCCTTCTCATACAAAATGTACTGTAAAATATAGTAAAATATACAATAAAATACATTTTAAAATATATATTATACAGGTGTGTTGATTTGTGCGGGTGCTAACGTGCGACACAGCCGCTAATGACTATCGGATGTCCGGATCAACGCTAATGGCGCTGCAGTGATGTATTTGACAATACAGCCTGTATACAAATGTAAGTATTTTTAATCGATATAAATAAATCCCTTGTCATCAAGTAAAAATAACTCAAACTTCAGTGACGATACTTTTAACAAGTACAGTAGTTTCGATGTAAAACCTTAAAATAGACTATAACGATATGTGCTGGGTAAGTGGTTCAAATCTATTATTATCTACGAATTAGACTAGGAGTTCCTGAGATAAAAGAGTACAAGTAACAAATAAATAAGCTCTTCCGTTAAAGTCAAGTGAGAACCTTCGGAGCGCAGTGGCGTAGCGTCTACCTGTACACGCGACGGTATGTGTGTTTGATTCCCACTAGGAGAGGATAGATTTTTCTATTTTCATTTTCTTCGGTCTGGAAATTAGCGAAGCGCGGCGTTAATTTTCGCCACTCGCAACGCCTCGAAAAAGACGGAAAGCAGGGACGGAGAAAGCAGGAACTAAGTAACGAACTAGGTTTCTATGGTTCTTGCAGTTCCCTCTGCACCCTGCCCTGTACGGGATAAAGCGTGAAGACATAAAAAAAGTTTTGTAAACTACTATTAGACCTGCAGGAAGATCATATAAATGTACAAAAACAATACAATAATTAACCATTAGTAGCTACGAGTTACCAATTAGGTTCAGTTACTAATTATAATATTCCTTTAAAGATAATCCTCTCAATTATTAATATCATAATAAAAAATAAAAGAAAACATCACAATTACTCTAAAATCATATATATATATATATATATATATATATATATATATATATATATATATATATATATATATATATATATATATATATATATATATATATATATATATATATATATATATATATATATATTATATATATATATATATAATATATATATATATATATATATATATATATATATATATATATATATATATATATATATATATAGAGAAGTCGAAATTAAATATTTTCTTTATTAGCGTTGTACTATTAAAGACGGGAAGTACGATATGCACCCTTCATTTTACTCTCCAACTCCATTTGCTCGTATTTCGTGTGATTAAGTATTTGTATAACGTACGCAACGTATAATTTGGTAAAATTTTATAAAAAATAGTTTTTTAACTGATTTCAAGATGAGATTCTCAAGTCGTTTACTTGTAATTAATTGTATGCGGTCGGTCCACGAATTATGAACGATTCTTTTTTAAGGCCATATTTCAGAGGTGGTACTATATAAATTTTATAAATTTGATAAAATAGGCAGAAGGATCCGTAGAAACCGCGGTAGCCTCGAGTTAGGATACTCCGTTCTCAGCTTTATACATTTCTAGACATTACGTATTTAGGGGCGAAGTTCAACGCCGCACGTGCCTCGTGGTAGATAATGAAAATTAAATAGTCCAATAGGTTGTTAATGAGTACTTTGGCATTAAATTTTGGCGTAGAGATCCAACACTTTACACAGTGTTCGGATGGAGAGCGGAGAGCGGAGTGTCTCTTTTAAATAGATTCTTTGAAGCCCTGCCCTAGCCCTAGACTCTGCTAATTATAAGATATAGGGTAAATCTGAAAAAAAACAAAATTAATATGCTATCCAGAATTGACTTTTACAGCCTAGAGAAACGTTTAGCTATTTTCACAGAGTGATTAATTACGAGACGAGAAGCTATCGCTATCAGCAAGAAGATGTCCTACATTATCTCCGCCTACGTGATAAATTATCCATGAAATTTATTTATAAAATTTTCGTGAAGAATATTCAATGTCGCCAAATGACACAGTGTCTACTTCGAAATTCATTAAATGTATACATATATATTTATATATATACATATAGAGAGAGATATATATTTCGATTGAATTTAATTTAACATACATATTTTGTCTTTCGCTATATATAGAAAAAAAGGGAAATTTACTTTAGGGTATTTTGCATGAAAATTTATAGTTCTTAAACTTTTTCTAATTATTGCGTCCCCGTCTTGTATATTTTTCTATGTAAGTGGGAATCAAACACACAATCGTCGCTTTTACTATAAGACGCTATCTGCTGCGCCACGACGACCTGCGACGTGTAACGTAGTATTCCACGTTAATAGGAATAATGAATAATCTTTAATAGCTATTTTTTGTTGTATTCTCTCAATTTCGTTTTATATTGATTTGTATATTTTTAGTGATTTTTTGTAATGTAAACTTTGCATAAATTTAATGAATTATTTAATTTTAATTTGTACCTATATCAATTCAAACTATTTGTTTTTAATTTTAATTTCATTAAGTGCATGTTTAATTTTTGTTATGTTTTTGATTTTTATCAATTTAATTTTTTTTAAAACTATTATACTCATGTTGCTATAATTATGTGTTAATGTATTTTTAAAACAAATATTGTAATTGTTGTGGCTACTTTAAAAAGCTTCACATGTTAACTATTTTCATTTAATTGTGTAACATTTGTCATTAAAATATGTAGTAGCTACTAGTGGTCCTTAAAATAAATAAATAAAAAATAAAAATAAACTATGAGAAAATATGTTTCTGGAGTTTGAACCTGAGACTCTCGAGACATTTGTTGCAAGTTCATCCATCTTTGAAATATCCATTCAGAAAGACATTGTATTTCGAAATTGAAAATTGTTTTTTTTATCCGTGGATTTAAATTCATGTTTTACCCTCAAACCGGATGTCCGGTTGTCATTGAGAGTGTCACGCTGATGACACCCAAATATTATTCATTTATTCTCCCAAAAAGTTACGCTATTTTCTATTGAATATATATATATATATATATATATATATATATATATATATATATATATATATATATATATATATATATATATATATATATATATATATATATATATATATATATATATATATATATATATATATATATATATATATATATATATATATATATATATATATATATATATATATATATATATTCAATAGAAAATAGCGTAACTTTTTGGGAGAATAAATGAATAATATTTGGGTGTCATCAGCGTGACACTCTCAATGACAACCGGACATCCGGTTTGAGGGTAAAACATGAATTTAAATCCACGGATAAAAAAAACAATTTTCAATTTCGAAATACAATGTCTTTCTGAATGGATATTTCAAGATGGATGAACTTGCAACAAATGTCTCGAGAGTCTCAGGTTCAAACTCCAGAAACATATTTTCTCATAGTTTATTTTTATTTTTTATTTATTTATTTTAAGGACCACTAGTAGCTACTACATATTTTAATGACAAATGTTACACAATTAAATGAAAATAGTTAACATGTGAAGCTTTTTAAAGTAGCCACAACAATTACAATATTTGTTTTAAAAATACATTAACACATAATTATAGCAACATGAGTATAATAGTTTTAAAAAAAATTAAATTGATAAAAATCAAAAACATAACAAAAATTAAACATGCACTTAATGAAATTAAAATTAAAAACAAATAGTTTGAATTGATATAGGTACAAATTAAAATTAAATAATTCATTAAATTTATGCAAAGTTTACATTACAAAAAATCACTAAAAATATACAAATCAATATAAAACGAAATTGAGAGAATACAACAAAAAATAGCTATTAAAGATTATTCATTATTCCTATTAACGTGGAATACTACGTTACACGTCGCAGGTCGTCGTGGCGCAGCAGATAGCGTCTTATAGTAAAAGCGACGATTGTGTGTTTGATTCCCACTTACATAGAAAAATATACAAGACGGGGACGCAATAATTAGAAAAAGTTTAAGAACTATAAATTTTCATGCAAAATACCCTAAAGTAAATTTCCCTTTTTTTCTATATATAGCGAAAGACAAAATATGTATGTTAAATTAAATTCAATCGAAATATATATCTCTCTCTATATGTATATATATAAATATATATGTATACATTTAATGAATTTCGAAGTAGACACTGTGTCATTTGGCGACATTGAATATTCTTCACGAAAATTTTATAAATAAATTTCATGGATAATTTATCACGTAGGCGGAGATAATGTAGGACATCTTCTTGCTGATAGCGATAGCTTCTCGTCTCGTAATTAATCACTCTGTGAAAATAGCTAAACGTTTCTCTAGGCTGTAAAAGTCAATTCTGGATAGCATATTAATTTTGTTTTTTTTCAGATTTACCCTATATCTTATAATTAGCAGAGTCTAGGGCTAGGGCAGGGCTTCAAAGAATCTATTTAAAAGAGACACTCCGCTCTCCGCTCTCCATCCGAACACTGTGTAAAGTGTTGGATCTCTACGCCAAAATTTAATGCCAAAGTACTCATTAACAACCTATTGGACTATTTAATTTTCATTATCTACCACGAGGCACGTGCGGCGTTGAACTTCGCCCCTAAATACGTAATGTCTAGAAATGTATAAAGCTGAGAACGGAGTATCCTAACTCGAGGCTACCGCGGTTTCTACGGATCCTTCTGCCTATTTTATCAAATTTATAAAATTTATATAGTACCACCTCTGAAATATGGCCTTAAAAAAGAATCGTTCATAATTCGTGGACCGACCGCATACAATTAATTACAAGTAAACGACTTGAGAATCTCATCTTGAAATCAGTTAAAAAACTATTTTTTATAAAATTTTACCAAATTATACGTTGCGTACGTTATACAAATACTTAATCACACGAAATACGAGCAAATGGAGTTGGAGAGTAAAATGAAGGGTGCATATCGTACTTCCCGTCTTTAATAGTACAACGCTAATAAAGAAAATATTTAATTTCGACTTGTCTATTAAAGAATCAACGAAAACACTGGCAAGTGTCATTTGTATTTTAAAATCAGGACATACTGCATATGGTACAAAGTACGTTCAAAACATAGTAGCTCTTAAGAACAAAACGTTTACATATATAGAAAGATCTGAATGAAATATAGCATTGTGAAGTCAATTTTTAACTTTTATAGATTTAAAGAATATAAATAAAATTATCATTTTCTTTTGAAATCCTAGTGGGAAGACTCTCTGTTCTGTTCTCGAAAACCCGAGACGCTGCAAATTAAGTCATGGATTTCAATATTTGATTCCTAACTTTATTGATTTCTCGAATGGCTATCCACAAACAATTACAGTGTAGTTTATGTATTAATCTTACTTTTGTTTATTAAAAACTTACTTTATAAAGCTATGTAACTTCCAATAAAAAAAAGTTAAACATTTTTATTAAATTAAAAACAAAATGGCTCACCATAAAGCTATCAGAATAAAAACATTAAATCTCACACAGAAACTAGGTTTAGTAACACATGATGGAATTACACGAGCGCTGCGTAACTAAGTTATATAACGCGGTTAAATCCTAATGCGCTTTGCATGAATTCACTTTGAGGGAAAAAGTTGAATTAAAACAAGTGCTGGCGTCGCATATATTGCGTATTGTGATAATTGTACTTGTGATTTTCATACTTCTGTCCTGGTAGCCGCGCGGCGTTGCGTTACGGAAATTGGGCAGAAATTCGAGATTAACGGATTATTTTAACATTGGGTTCCTTCTGTATACGTCACCATGAGGAGGTATACAGCTGCTTGGTGTAATGTAATGCTAGTATAACACAGAATGTCACGTCATTAACAATATAATACTTCTGCAATAAAAAAAGGAGGGGTTCACACAGCTGGAGCAAGTGGGCTGGTTGAGTTAGTAGTGAGTTAGTTAGCTGTATCCCGATTTGATAAGTTACAAATGGCACATATGTTTGCTACCTCACCTCACCTACCTCGTCTCATATTAAGAAAATCTTAAGTATAATATATACAATGAAACAGTATCCAACAAATAATTTAAGAACTACAAATTTTCATTCAAAATACACTAAAGTAAATTTCCCTTTTTTTCTATAATCACTTTACAAATCATTATTTAGGGTAGATGCTTACTTCCACATGGTTCCAAGTGCCATATAACCATCGCTGAACGTGGAACGATGCGATGGTTATGTTGAGAAACGCTTGAGGACGTAGGGGACGTTCTGACATATTACGTAAGAAATGTTTTAAAAGAATGATGGATGAGGCCTGCTTTAGCTCCTTTATTAATAAAAAATACTTTAGAGCTTTTTAATAAATTATTTAAATATAAGTTCTTCGACCACACTATATGTATTTAGACATTATCAAGAATGTCATATTGTTGCATACATTATAATAAACAATTCAAAAGGACAAATTTCTGTGTATTTTTTTTTAAGGTCGTGCGGCATATAATTGCCGACATATGGCGCCGTTTGCCCTCTGTTCTGTTCTTTAGGTATATAATTTGAGTTCAATGTACGATGCTAAAGTCGCTTTAAAAAACAAAATACACAGTGAAAGTAATGAAACAAACAATATATATATATATATATATATATATATATATATATATATATATATATATATATATATATATATATATATATATATATATATATATATATATATATATATATATATATATATATATATATATATATATATATATATATATATATGTATATTATAATGAATTTATAGTGAATAGAATTACAATTACAAAATATTGTATACAACTTGTCATCACCATAGAACAGATTGCGTACATTTGTTCAACCAAACGAGCGACCTGCTACGAGGACGAGTATTGACGACATCAGCGTCAGTAGTCGGCATCAATCAAAGGAAATTAGCTCCAAACCGCGAGTTGAGGGAACGTGTGTACTAAAGTTACTTATTGCTCATTTATGTAGTGCTTATTTTAAGCGGTTATTTTTTTTCTATGAAGGTACAGAGATTTTACTTTAAAGGTGTTTATAAAATATGTATGTTAAAATATATATATTATTTTATTTCATAGTTTATTTTTTTTTTAAATTTAAATCATAGGATATTCTATTTTTGTCATTTAAATTTTATTTTCGCATATAGCAGAGTAGGCGGACTAAACCAAATCGTTTTCCGCCTGAGACATAGTGTATCATGTGGTTGGCTTAATGTCGTTATCAAATCCACAAGCAACTATTACGTTGTCCAAACACTGGGCTATAGAGCTTTCAGATAGCTACAAAAACGGCTTACATTTTTTTAATAATAAATAATCTTAGTAAGATCTTAAAATGTCTACAAACCAACTGTTTCAACCAACGTGACGTGTCAACTACACAGCAACAACTGCTTGTTGTATCTACATATCAGAACAATTTCGATAAATAAAGTATAAATAAAATTCATTAAAATAATTCTCATGGACGCATTGCAGATATTAAAAGAAATCACTCAACGCTTCCAACAATACACGATGTACGATCTGTATACGAAAATAATTAAACGGTCTCTTTAATACCTTGTGCTATGATATAAAAAAACGAAATTGGCGAATTTATATTTCGTTACGGCAATAAAAGCGAAAAAATCTTTCGCATCCGAAGCTTTTTACTTAATATAAATGTATTGTAACGCGGAACCTTAAACCCCTCGGGAAGGCTTAGTGTCATTTATTTACTTTATTTCATTTTGAAAATATTTTTTATAGAAGTATCCCATAGAGTATGTATAGAAACGCTCTTCAGTTATTCTACAACTTCCGCCCAAGTTCATGACCTACTTAGTAAGTATTTAATGAGGACCTCACCAGGTCCTGAACATTTTTTTAGTCAAAATGTGCAATAGCATTGCACTTATAGACACCGTCCTATTGCGAGAATATGATCTCTGATTTGATAGAATTCAAATAGAGGATCAAAAAAATATATGATTTAATAATTTATTTCAATATAAATATAACCTAATGTAGAGCCGTCGTAGCGCAGAAGCACAGCATGTGCTTGTAAACGTGGGTGGCGTGTGGGTATCTAAGTTACAGGTTCCTATAACCTGCCATACTATTTTCGGGATATAGCATGATGCTACAAAAATAAACTGGTGTAGCCATAACAAGTATATTAATAATCAATAAAACATTTAAATACGCTTTCCATTTCGTTTTGAAGCAAGAAAATAAAGTAAGAAAATATTTAAGTTAGTTCGCTTTCAGTTATTTTAAGTTAGCCAGAGCTGTGATATATCCGGAAAACTCTTTGCCATCTCTCGATTATTTGTAAAATCAGTCACGCGAGTAAAAAGATATAGATTGCAAGCGACGAAGCGGCGCTGTCACTTCCAATACTCAAAACATCATTAATATTGTTCAATGGCAATACCAAACCTGCGCTAAAATACGCGCAACGTGTGTTTAATTGAATTTTATATATAAAAAGTAAAAGATATAATAAATTTAATAAAGAATTATCTGTATATTTGTATGTGAAGAAACATTTTAACAATAGTATTGACGAATAGAATTTAGGAATTAATATAAAAATTGTTATACCTAAACGGATTGCATAAATTAAATATATACTTAAATAATTCATGAGAAATGTTTAAAATCAATTCAATTTTTACTTATTATTTCATTAATTTAGTTTTAATCATAAAATAATAAACTTATTTCTTTATCTAACATACTATGTTAATAATAGATGACAATATACAATTTTGTTTAAAGTGAGTTGCTATAGCAACGCGTATAACACGCATCAATTGTAAGCCTGTAGTTGCTATAGATACGCCAATTTAAATACACAGAACAAGTGGCTAGTACATTTAATAAGGAACTGAGTTTTGTTGAGAGACAATTTAGTGTTCAGACACTATATTCTCTCCAGGTCGTCTTCCGAATATTTTCGAAATCTAAATTGTTAATGCTTGGTATAAAAAGTTTAAAAGAAAGCTTGTTAGCTCTTGAAGGTTATTATTCTTACTATGAATTAGAACACAAAATTTCAATTTTAAAATAGAGTTTAGTTGGCCTGTTAGAGCAACATCAACCTTGAACAAACTAAAAAGAAAAGAAATGGTTTCGCATCCTAACATAATACAGATAATCCGTGTCATGTCACTTACAGGATCTACAAAATCAACCAGATTTCTTCAGTTTCTTTCTTTTAGTTCAAACATATTACGACAAAAAACATACGCTACTACTTAGAGCTTAAAATGCAGTAAACAATTCATTGTAAGTAGCAGTAAATAAAGAGCTTTTAAAGACTTACTTTAGACCCGTTATGTACTGTCATATAAATCAGCAAAACCAAAGAACGGAGTGTCTTAACACTACGTTTTTCTGTTAACTTCTTTTATAGTAGAATGACATATAAAAATCTATACTTCATACAAAAAGCTAGAGATTCTATAAATAAAAATAAAAAAAAGCTTTATTTTTCACTGGAATTGATGTAAACAATAGTACAATAGATGAGACAAGAGCAATAATTGGTTCGGAAGCCTCAAGCCTGTGGGGTTGAGCCCTCTTAGCTAATAAAGCTTACCGTCTGCGCTTTTAAACTGGCCCTTTTTACATGTGACGGCACTGTAACGATACGATCCATTTTGTTACATGTGAAGAAAGCCTTAAATACAATTTATTTGCTTGTAAATTATATAAGATTTTTTAAAATCGCATTTAATAAACAAAAGAGTTCAAGAGGCGAGATCATGATCTTTGTGCCGTGGGAACTATAGAAAACTAGTGTTAAGACACTGCGTTTTTCGAACCTTGCATGTAGAGTGGCGAAACAACCTAGCCTAATAATAACCTTTGCCTAGTTACTAGAACGAAGAAAATGGTAAAATCCATCTTCCCTGAGAGGGAATCGAACCAACAAACCGTCGCGTTTACATGCAGACGCTAGACCTCTTCGCCACGGCCTTACTTACTAGGCCGTCTTAACTCAGTCGAAAGCAATATGAATGTACTGTATACGTTGTGACTGGGTTCGATATCCATTTGGTGAAATGAACTATTTTCAATTTCTATTCAAATCTCTAATTTTATAGCGTAGTAACGAACTGTGTGCCTTTACAGTGGGTTATTTCTGCATGTCCCATTATATTGCAAAAAGTAAGAAATTATAAAAAATACAGCCGTGAAGAAAATTTCTAATTTTGAAATAAATACTTATATTAATTTAATATAAAAATAAAAGTACAATAAATATTTGTTTGAATATTTTTTGAGTTATAGTTTAGTCAACGTGCCGAAAAGCTAAAACTATACACGCCTCTCTTACTTTTTTCCAGGCACGAGTAACCGATCGTGAAGCACGCTGATACTTACCTGTTGGAGAATAATCATGCTGAAATCCATATTATACGTAGACGAAAATATTTAAAACCTTAAGAATTATAAAAAATGACCGGATGACCCTATACCACGAATACCATGTTTATGATAAAAACATATTAACGCTATATATATATATATATATATATATATATATATATATATATATATATATATATATATATATATATATATATATATATATATATATATATATATATTGTATATAGTATATAGTGAAACCACGCCCTGCTACAGAAAATGTATATTGAATAATATAGGGTAGGGTGTGCCGCATTTGTGGAAGCGTGCTGAGGGGGAGGTTATTTATTAATTATTTACTTTATAGTCGGTTTTAGGATAATAGAAATTGTACAGTACCTTATCTTCATGATTCACAACACAAACACTGATTGTTCCCGGCCGGCATGGAATGTCTCACTTGAGTCTTCTTCACTAGGGGTTACTTGCACTATTATCTTTTGTAGGTTTGTCTTTGTCAGGTTCAATATCAAGAGGGAATACACAAAAGGGAAATCAAATAAGGCTGAGGGAAAATCACACTGCTAATTAATATTAGATTCAGGAAGGACGTGCGCTCGCGTCGGCCGTCTCACGTGCCCCTTTTTTTACTTCTCGACAACTACTGGTACCGACCGCTCGCGCGGTGTTGGCACCAGACTCAAAACTAGTCGGGGTTGCCATATATGAACAAACATAGCCCCCGCCCTAAACATCTAATGTTTACGAGAAAATGAGAGTAGCTAACTAATAGGTAGACGAACTAATTTGGTTAAGGCTCTCTTTAGGATACCTGTCGATGTCTTAACATCAACCACACGCACAACGCTATCTTTACCAGGATAAATTTGGGAAATGCGACCACGTCGCCACTGTAAAGGGGGTAAATTATCATCTTTTATGAGGACTAGCTCACCTACTGTTGGAGGATTCACTGGATCAGTCCACTTCTGCCTAGTCTGCAGAGTGTATAGGTACTCTAACTGCCACCGCGACCAAAAATGTTGAGTTATCTGTTGCACTACTTGAAAACGGGTTAAACGATTAATTTTTACATTGTTATAGGGATACTCCGGCAAAGCACTAAGAGGTTGGCCAATCAAAAAATGACCAGGCGTCAAAACTTCTAGATCGTTAGGGTCATTAGATAAGGGACATAACAGCCGGGAATTTAATACCGCTTCAATTTTAGCAAAAATTGTAGTTAATTCCTCGAATGTTAAAGGAGTTCCATAAACGACCACCGACTCTGATGATTCCTTCTTTGTCAAGAAAGAGTGAGAGTCGTCTTAGGGAAGACCGCAAGGAAACGCTACGCGCTAACGCGATAAGGATACAGATAGCTCAACGGGTAAGTTCCGGGTTTTATTTATAAATCTCACCATCGTTATCTAAGGGGTAAGCAATCATGGTTTGAGGGGTCTCTTCAACCTTCCAGAATTTCTCGATGAGACAGGTAAGGATACTCCAGTCATGGGGGGCTCTAATTCACCATAATCGGCAGCGACTGGACCGCAAACAATATAACCAAAAATTGTAGATAAAGCAGTAAGGCCGCTAAAGTTAAATATTTTATCTTGTAATAAAAGCGCGCCGAACACGTCAGCACCCAATAGTATATCTATCGGGCCAGGCTTATTATAGGTAGGGTCAGCAAGGGAAAAATCACTATTAGGAAAAAACACAGACTCAGGGAACTCAAACTCAGGATGCGCCGGTACGCATCACAATCACATCTATAACTATAACTGAGGTTGACACCTCAGGGAAGGAATTATACAAAGGTTTAAAACACAGGGAAATAGAACCACGGGAAACCACTAAAGGAATATTACCTATGCCACGTACAGGGGCACAGGAGGGGGAGATGGTCAAATTGAGGTAATTAACAACAAGATCGGTTGTAATGAGGCAACCCTGGGCACCGGTATCACATAAGGCACGCGCTTCAATAAAATAGCCACTAGCAGTTTTAACGTGTAATTTAACAGTAGGCAATAATATAAGGGAATTGGGTGAGATATTAAGGCAAGGGGAAGGGGGAGTAATACAAGTATCTAGCTATGTGGGTCTATCTTCTCTATTATAGGAATTATCACGATATCTTATATTATTTTCAACCTGTCTAGGTTGGGGCGGAGCATTTTCTCTGGGGGGAGAAGCTCTCTGGGAATGTCGTTGGGGGGAGCGCTGGAGTTGCGAAGGGGAATATTTCTTATGCTGGCCCCCGCCCATATGGGGACCGCGGGTAGAAGAAGGATAGGTACGCGGATAATTGCGTTTATTAAATTTGGAATTATAATTATAATTGCGATTGGATGAGGTGGGAGACATTGGGTTACGGGAATCATTAAAACATAGCATAGTGTGATGGGATGAGCGACCGCAGGTTGAACATTTGTAGTCCCGCTTGCACATAAGAATTGAATGTTTGTCCAAACACCTATAACATAACCGGGAATGTTTTACAAATCCCGATCTTTCTCTAGGATTCATAGCTCTAAATTCGGGACATTCACGGAGGTAATGGGAAGAAGAAGCACACAGGTAACATTTTTTACTATTATTTATTACAGGTAACATTTTTTGTCTATTATTTAATATAGGGGAGGGAGGAGCCGCAAAGTAAGTATGTTTAGGTACAGTACTTTTAAATTTCGTCAGGTTAGAATCTACAAGGGAGGTGTTGCCAACGTTGTCATGGTGACGACATTCGTCTTCCAAAAGGGTAATAAGATTTTCAAAGGTAGGTAACTCATCAGCGTCACCGCCATAACAACGCTCAAAACGGGATTTCAAATCAGAGGGAAGCTTAGTCAAACATATATGTACTAACATATAAGACCAATAGTATACGGGTAAATCTAAGCGCTCTAAACAGCGATAGGCAGTTAACAAGGGGGATAAGAAGGCCGCGCGCAAACCTGTAAATTTATTCGAAATCTCCGGCAGGGTAAGTATCTGGGTTATGTAGGTATCAGCAAGAACCCGTGTATTGTGATACCGCTGTTTCAACAACTCACGAGCAACTTCATAGTTGCCTTCTTCAATTTTTAAATGTAGCAACAACCGCTTAGGTTCATCTGCTAAGGATCCAACCAAGTACTGTAATTTCATTGTGGGGGTTAAATGGTATTGGGAATCTACTACACTGTCAAACTGATCAATAAAACCCATCCAGGAGTCAGGACGTCCATCAAACTTAGGGATAGGTAAATCAGGTAATCTATAATAAGGAGTTCGCTCAGTAATATTTTTATTACTCACTCCCACGGGTGTACCGGCCATGACGGGATCAACTACGGGAGCAGGTGGGCACAACTCTAATTGACGCACCCGGAGGTCGTCTATCTTCTTATATACTAAACGCACTTCTTTTTTTATATAACTAATTTCTTGGTAATCGATAGCCGGGTCTAACCCACCCAGGAGCACTGAGGACGCGTTTACAAATAAATTACAATGAGAATCTAAATCCTTGAACCTAACTAATAATCTAGGTATTTCAGAAGTGCCAAGAAGTTCCGAGGTATCGGCAATCCAATCGGATACAAAGCGTACCACACCTATATTTTTTCTATATTCTGCGCTTTCCGTATATAAGGAACATTTTACTGTTTCATCATGAGTAGCCATTGTAAATTATCAAGTAAACCAATAACTGAACTAAAATATTAAAAATTAATAAAAATAATAATAATAATAAACACGTAATAAACAATGAACCCACTACCAACGGGCGATATCAGAAATCAAGTAAACAAATAACTCAACTAAAATATTAAAAAAATAATAAACTCGTAATAAACAATGAATCCACAACATCTGGCGAGATAAGAAACCAGTTACGCGTCGAGTCGGCAATCTACTATATCGCAATATAATAAAATACTATGATATATAATATGACTACAATTAAGGCTTAAACTTCATTTAAATAAAAATAAAAGGAAAAAGGGTAACAATAAAAGTGTAGGGATAATATTTTAAAGTAAGTTAGTTTTTTAAGGAAATTATATTAAAATATTTTAACTAACTTCAATTATAATTTAAAACGGGATAGGTAATAACGTATAGGCGTAATATTATAAAATATATGTAATCATAGTACATATGTGTATTTATTATATTTTATATTTAATATATAAAATTATATTCAATATTTATTTATATATTTTACACATTATACATTCACCCTACAAATTATATATTCAATATTATATGTATAAAAATTTCATATAACATTATTTTTTAAACAACTCGATGTGAACACGTTTTAAAAGGTTAGGAAATCAAATTATATTGTAATTATGCGTTAGGTACCAAATTAAGAGCCAAAATACCAAAACGGGAGAATAACACTGTAATCAAAGGGACTCAGGGGCATGAAACTACGCTATAATCAGGGGGACTCAGAGGGATTAAACTACGCTATAATTAAGGGGGCCCAGAGGGATGAAAACCACGCTCTGCTACCAGAAAATGTATATAGTATATAGTGAAACCACGCCCTGCTACAGAAAATGTATATTGAATAATATAGGGTAGGGTGTGCCGCATTTGTGGAAGCGTGCTGAGGGGGAGGTTATTTATTAATTATTTACTTTATAGTCGGTTTTAGGATAATAGAAATTGTACAGTACCTTATCTTCATGATTCACAACACAAACACTGATTGTTCCCGGCCGGCATGGAATGTCTCACTTGAGTCTTCTTCACTAGGGGTTACTTGCACTATTATCTTTTGTAGGTTTGTCTTTGTCAGGTTCAATATCAAGAGGGAATACACAAAAGGGAAATCAAATAAGGCTGAGGGAAAATCACACCGCTAATTAATATTAGATTCAGGAAGGACGTGCGCTCGCGTCGGCCGTCTCACGTGCCCCTTTTACTACTTCTCGACAACTACTGGTACCGACCGCTCGCGCGGGGTTGGCACCAGACTCAAAACTAGTCGGGGTTGCCATATATGAACAAACATATATATATATATATATATATATATATATATATATATATATATATATATATATATATATATATATATATATATATATATATATATATATATATATATATATATATATATATATATATATATATATATATATATATGTGTATATATATATACATATATATATATATATATATATATATATATATATATATATATATATATATATATATATATATATATATATATATATATATATATATATATATATATATATATAAGATGTAAATGAAGGATTTGACTTCTAGGACTTCATGACACTTAGAAATGGACGTAGACATTTTACATCATTTTCTTTAATATAAATTAAATAGACAAAGACGTTCTAAATTTTGCTTTTAGCTAACATAATCGAATAAAGCTATTAACTTTTATAAAGTAAATGCTTTTTGAGGGTAAAGGAAAGTTTGGCGTTTAACATAATTACGAAGTCAGTGATGTATCCAATCATTTTATAAAAAGTAAACTTTATCAAAAAATATCGATATCGATATTATCTATAATAACATGTATCGATATACATATCGTTATAAATACTGTCTTATAAACCTTCTATGTTTTCAATTTGAGTTAATAGTCTTGATGTCTATTTATTAAATTATATTTAATATAAAATTGAAATGCTTCTTTAGTTAAGCGTGCTTTTCTCATTACCTAAAAATCTTTAATTAATAAACATATTTCTGTGAGGTGAGCTTTTCGTAAGCTATGAAATTCATTCACTGTACCGGTTAGCCTTAGTTATATTCATATACATAGGGGCAAAGCCGCATATAAATACTTGTTTAAATATTTACAGTAGATGTTTATACTTTCTATTTGTGCTCGATTTCAAGCATAGTCTGCAAAAAGCAGTGCTACTATATGGATATACTAGAATTACAACAATGTACCTAAATCCATAAACAAAGCCTTTTTAGTGTAATAAATATTATTTATTGCAATAAGACAATATGTGTAATACAGAAACATCATTAGCAAATGTTGACTTATCTCCGGGAAAGAAATGGTTGGAGAAAGCAGTAAGTAGCGAGAAAACAGATAAAATGCAATATAAGGATAAAAAAAATTATATATATATATATATATATATATATATATATATATATATATATATATATATATATATATATATATATATATATATATATATATATATATATATATATATATATATATATATATATATATATATATATATATATATATATATATATATATATATATATATATATATATATATATATATATATATATGTAAAATTTTAATGAACGAATGAATCCTACAAATTTAGCAAAATCTGTATAATTTTAATTAGAATTTCAAACTTATATACAATTCCTTTTCTTAAATAAAAAATACCGTCGTAATAATAGAAGATACAGAAACATCGTTAATAGAATCACGACATTACAGGAATGCACGGCTACCAACCCGCAACGTGTTACAGTTGACCCAACACGTGATTTAGAGTTTATCCTAACTTTACAGTTATACCTCTTTAAGGGAATTTATTCGATACTATGGTATAGTATAGTGGTGAGCCTGACTGAACTCGATTCTTGTTCGAGATATTGTGGTAATATATAAATGGTATTGTTTACGGAAGCATCAATTTATTTTATTAATTAACTTAATATTTTTTTCCTTGAGTAGTGGCAATTTATAAAAATCTCTCTAAATAAATGCAATTATTATTATAAACAACAATTGATATGATTATTACAAATAACAATCGATTGGGGAAAGGAGGATATGTCTCAGAAAAAAGCCAAAAAATATAATGCAGTTTATTTTTATTGAAAATTTTGACTGTCATTGTTATATTGGTTGGAAATGAGAATTTATAGTATATATGGGAGTAAATCAATATACATTTTATAATTTTATTATTACAAAAGTATTTAATATTGAAATTAATGTTTAATTATTGAAATCAGTAAAACGTATTTGTAATGCAAAATTCTTTATGATATTATTTTCGAATATTCAACCGAAATGTCAGCTGTTAAATAAATAAAGAAGACCTAATTATATAAAGTTCATCTCTTCTGTATTAAATATTGTACGAGAATAAACCAATTACTCTGTTATTTTATTGTGAAAAATGGACTCCTAATAACGAAACCCTGGTCTAGCGACGACATATATTTATATTCAAGAGAAAATCAAAGTTGATAATTTATAAGTTTTGTACAAAAAAAAGACCGTTACAAACTTATATTTAAAATACATTTCATACAAAATGAATGAATACGACCGCAAAATTTAAGTTTGCAAAGTTTTATAAGTCGTACTTCCTGTTGACATACAATTATGAAATAGTACGGAACCCTCGATATGCAAGTATTACTCACACTTGACCGATATATTATAACAAGACTAAATTTATATTTGTAATAAAGCAAAATTTAAAAAATAAGGAATTGTACAAAGTTTTTTTATATAAAACATATAAACAGACATATATCTATATTTTTATGTATGTAGCTGTATAAACAATATGTATTACTAGGTCATCTAATATTAATATATTCTAAAGTAACAAATAGATACTTGTTCTGTCACAGAACGGTAAAGTTAAATCGCTTGGCATCCGCGAGTTTCCGAAGGCTTAATTCCGTTTGGTCAGAACTTCGGTCTAACTTACTGCATATGTTGCTTCCACCAGTGTCTTGTTGCAACACTATGTTGTAATACATATAGTATGTGTTGTTGTTTATCTATAAATTATCTGAGATCGTGAACTATTTTTATATTTTATATCATTTTTATAGTTATTTATCAATTGAGAGAGTAAGACGCTACTTAAAGTTCAAAGTTATAGCGAGGAACGAAGTATCTTGTCAAGACACTTCTTTCAACACAAGGTTCCTACGGTTCCGTCTGTCTTCATGATTCAATTACTTTTTTTTTATTACATTTAAGAACAACAGCTTGGAAAAAGTTCTATATTTTGTAAATCAATAATATGATAAAGTTCTATAATATGAAACTTAGGCTGGAAATAAAAAAAAATATTGATGCTAAAATATATAATCTTCTTAATAGAGCCATTAAAGTCGATTGTACTTTAGATTGCCGGTAGCTTTATCTAATATATCCGTTTCCAAGAGATTTTAATAAGGCGTAGGTTCGAATTCGGCTTTACTCAAATTCAAACCTATAACTTTGCTAAAAATACGACAATAGTTACTCCCTGACCTCAAAAACTAATCACATATAAGAGTATACGAAAGCTTTTTTTCTAAAAGCACAAAAGTCAAGAACTAATTCTTAGGCAGTCGTCGTCGTAATCGAGTCTTGATAACTAACTTTATTTCCTTTGCGGATATAACATTTTCAAAAGACAGCCTGATTGATGGTTATTTGATTAAGATCATTTTTTTAATGGTGTTCATTTTGATCACCCTAATGGCCAATCTGAATAGCAATTTCCTGTTCCAAAACTCTATTGTGCTGATAGCTTTACGTAATTACTTGTACATAGAGTATTTTTTGTGAGAAATTTGATATTATACTATGTGTAGTATAGAATATATAATATCAATGATATAGAATAGTTGTATCGATGTTACTGAAGGAAGGTCATGTGGACAAGCATGAGGACTCCCCGGAGAGCATGTGTAAAGAGGCTAATGACAGTAGACGAGGCGGAAGAGGCATGCAGTGACCGCAGCGTTTGGCGCTACGTTCCCTCTGTATACCCCGCTAGGTATAAAGCGTGAAGACATTTATATGTGTATGTATGTATACTGTAGTGCATATTATGGATGTGGTAATAGTGTCTGAGCACACAACGCTTATAGGTAAATCACTCGTGTTACACTAATTATCTAATCGATACATCGATAATATCGCGTTTCGTATGAAAACTGTCAAGTAGCAAAATAGGAAACTTCCTGTTGACCTACAATTATGAAATGAAATTAGGTAAAACCATAACCTTCAGTACAAACAAAATTGAAACATGCCTGACACAAAATATCGACATTTTCGTGTTTATCTGGTCAGTCATCCATTTTTTTAATAAAATATTAGTTGTTAGTTATTTACTCTAGTTGAACTGCTTATTATTACCCGCTCATTTCACCACCACAACTTGGCTAGAAGAGATCTCTAGAGATAGAGCTACGTTCGCCGTTGTGAACTTTTTTATTATGTTTTTATGTATATTAATGCAATAAAAACATTACATATTATAAAGATATCTGCTTATATATTCGCGTGAAAGATGAAGAATGACCTTTGACATGGATTTGAATATACCTACCTTTCAATTTGGCATACGCCTCATAAAATTTTACTTAAAATAATATTTCACCTACTAAAAGCAATAGCGTTTCATTCATTTGGACAGAACATCCTGCGACAGCTGCTGTTGCCGCCAGTTGCGAAAATGTGTTATAAAATATAATATTTACGATCCCTTATATTTCCGTAACTGTTTAAACGAAAATGCATACTCATATTTATATATAATACATCTAGTGTAGTTTTTAGGATTCTTTAGCTCAAAAGGAAAATATTAAGCCCATAAATTTATCTTTATTGTCCGTCTGTCTTTGCCTAAATTGCCTAAAAAAATTGAGATATGTATGTAATAAAAAAATTGTAATATAATAGAACCGGTGTATATTTTCACTTATAAATAAGAAAGCTTCATAGCCTGACTATAGCATTTAAACTATAATAAATAACCGTTTGTTTGCATCCATTTTAAAAATATAACCTCATGCAATTTCGAATTATTAAAAAATAAATTTGAATCATATAACGTTTGTATCAATAATGAAAAATAATACATACATTTTTCTTATAAATAAGTATCGTATTTTTTAAATATGAAGTTTTAATAATTAGTTGTTATTTCTGCCAAGTATAAATAAATGCGTAACGCATTCTGCCTACTACTTTTTTACAACTAAACTGCTGAACCGATTCTGATGAATTTTGGTATAAAGACAGATGGTAAGCTTCTATTTATTCTGTTCCGGAATAATGCGGATAAAAACGAAACGTAGTTATGTATTATGCAATTCAAATACTCTACAGACATCAATTGCGCAATCAATCAAATCTTAGACATGCTAACGACGTTTCCTTTTTTTGACTTCTTCTTTCTATTTTAATCGAATAGCATCATCTATGGTTAAAAAAATAAAGCTTTTTATTGTAATCGAGTACGTATTATTACTAATTGACATTTATTCGGCATTGAATAATTTATTGGCCTCATTTCAATGTTTTATAATAAAAATAGAATAGAAGATATTTTCATCTAAATTTAAAAAACTCTGTCGTTCAGAACGGAGAATGGTATGTTATGACACTATTGCTTCCCTAAACTTTTATATGGGTTTATACAATAAATATTAAATATTATATATTTTAGCTAATAGGTACTACCCTATCTAATAGACTAATAAAATATTATATTTGCCAACGTCCATACCACGTTGAACACACCGGTTCTCGTCCGATCACTGAAGTTAAGCAACGTCGGGCGCGGTCAGTACTTGGATGGGTGACCGCCTGGGAACACCGCGTGACGTTGGCTTTTTGCCTCTATTTTCTTTCTTTTCATCTTTATATCGGACGTACTAATTAATATCGTTCTTTAATATTTTGGCCGATCTATAGTTGTGCAGATCTTTACGGTTACAGATCTTTACAAATTGACGTTTTTCTTTCAGATTTTCATATAAGTTCATTCAACCACGATTGGCTCTATGTGAGTGAATTTCTCTGATTACTCTTTTTAAAATCAATTTTTAAACAGATGGCTTATATATTGAAATATACATATTGTGTATAATAAAATAGTCAAATCTTCCCCACAGAGCCACACTGGGCATAGTAGTCATTGCCCGTTGAAGTTCGACACATAGCGCTAACAACTGAAGGAAACCCTTCCGTTATGTATGTGTAGATATATATGTACATACATATATAGATGATGATATAGTGAGAAGTTACTCACAGTAGAGGTAGCTAAAGAACAAACTAAGCTTTTGAATTTGTTCGTTGCCAACGTCCATACCACGTTGAACACACCGGTTCTCGTCCGATCACCGAAGTTAAGCAACGTCGGGCGCGGTCAGTACTTGGATGGGTGACCGCCTGGGAACACCGCGTGACGTTGGCTTTTTGCTGTTTTACATTCTTTATCTTTCATGTTGTCAGAAATTATTATTTTTTTTATGTTAAAGATATGTTTATATATTTATATAAAAATATATAGAGTCGTCGTTAATTATTTCCTTTTCTTGTCGGCCTATCAATATAGGTTTTCATTAAAAAAAATTAAGTTAATAATATGTATAAGGATTAGCGCCTTTATTTGTCACATAACATTAGATTTTTCAAAATGCCTTAAAGAATTTTGTGTTGCTTTTCATTGCCAGTACTACTAATACTGCTTTGTATATACGTATAGTGTTTTACTGTAATTAAACAAAAAATAAGAAGCCATTATATGTATGTTCCCTTGTTGTTGGTCTCTTCAAGCACATACCCCCATAAACATTATGTTATATTAACAATATAAATCATTCAGCAATAGCTGGATTGCAATATCAAAGTATTTCAAAGTTAAAACTTATATAAATATATTAGTAATAGCGACGTAAAAAACCAACTGAGCTCACAAAGTACTAAAAATTTAACTTAAAATCCACGCTACATATATTTAAATAGCTAACACCGCAAACTGTGGCCGACGGATTGCAGTTAGCTAATGTTTTTAAATGAAAATTTATAGTAACATGATACATAATTATATAAGCTTACTAATATTTTATTCAACGCACAATCGAGTGTATCATCAAATATAAACTAGTAATTTACTTTTATTGTAATATCAGATACGTTTCTGTCTTTACTTTACTGTGCTGTCATTTACTGTACATATTGTGAAACAACAGGCGGTGTGTTTATGAACTAATGTGAATGAGTGAATGAGTATGTATGAATTAGTATCGAATGAAAATGTTTATACATATATCAAGGATGAGATTAGAAACATTGCAAATGTTAAATAAACACGCGTACATTTAAAATGGCAAATTATGAAGCGTTTTATAATATCTAGTAAATAGATCTGTCATAGTACCTACTTATATTCACTTCTGGTATTTTTTTAAATATTCGTAGTTTAACCTAGTAACGCATAAGACGTTCCGAAGTGACGTGAGCGCAATTCAACGCCGCGTTCTGTAATGTCAGAGCGGAGAAATTAGATTAGTTAGTGGGTATCCACGAGCTGAAAGCATAGCTATCGTTTACAATTAGATTTTATATCTTTTAACTTTTCTATCAATCAACCTTGACCTCAACGTATATACTTACATTTGTAATATTGTAAAATTGGCATGATACTGAACCTTTTCTACGCGTCTATAAACGAAGAGTTAATTTGTACTGCGTAAAAAAAGTAATGCAGGGATTAAGCAACGGAGTGTCATAACACTAGGTTCCAATGGTTCCTTCAGTTCCCTCTGCCTACCCTGCCATGTGCGAAATAAAGCGTAAAACGTGAAGCTAACTTGTACTGACAATCGAACTGATGTGAAACTAACAACTTTATAATATTTATATTAAAATTGAACAGTTTAAAACATTTTCATTTTCCTTACCTTCTTTTCTTATTACTTTTAAAACATATTTAACGTGTTCGTTTAGTTTTACGTAAAATGCCACATATACGTCACATATACATTACGTAATGTGGGCAGAAAGAACTGCTTCAATCAAGACACCATTTACTGAGTATAAATATTTTGCTGAAAGAAAATTTGTTTCAGGTAAGACAGTTAAGTGAAAATGAAAAATTCTTATACTTATCAATCATACATATCAATAAAACTTTTTGTTGTAAATTACTTAAAACAATTTAAAAAATGCACTACCTCTATCAACCTCAACGCTCTCATACCACATTTCATGCTAGATTTTAGTTCACATTGTTACAAACTTATAATTTCCCTTCAAAATATCCATATGCCATTACAATCATTCTTATTTCTTGATCAGATAGGTTGAAATTCCCTCGCAAGTAAGTATTTAGAAGTGAATTCAGTTATTTGTTATGTAAATAGTCTGAATGTAGAGTATTCTAGTTCCATTGAAATGTGCGCCGTTGCGAGCAACAGCTGTAAGCGTTGCGCTTCGTCATTTCTATAGGCGATGTTGTGTGAAATTAATCTACGAAATTTATTTTGCGCGCTGCTTTTTAATATAGTGTAAAGTTTTACTTTATTATTATTTTCTTTTAGAATCCACGTATTTAATTTCTATATAAGGAGACAAAAGAATAAGTGTTTTCTAGTATTTACGTGTAAATGTACCTTACTATAAATATATAACAAATGGCTTTTATACTGTCTTGGCATAGAGGAGTTGTTTCAATTCATAATTTAGAACATTTAGAGGCCATAATGGTTGACTAGAACATCGTTTAACTGTAAACGCAATTGTTGTAGATTTAATCC
The DNA here is from genome assembly GCA_037178615.1 of Dione vanillae. Lineage (NCBI taxonomy): Eukaryota > Metazoa > Arthropoda > Insecta > Lepidoptera > Nymphalidae > Dione > Dione vanillae. Next base: position 6,001,104 of record JAZFAU010000024.1, read on the forward strand.
CCAGTCGAAGGAGTTAATCGAATCGCGTTCTTAATTATTATTTAATTATTCAATTAAGTAAAGTTCTTTATGGCATAATATTCGAATATTGAACAGAAGTTTCAGTTGGTTTTGTCATATAAAAAGAATTAAATTTTCTTTATCACTGTAATTTTTTATTTTTTATAGCTTCACGCTTTTATCCCGCATATAGCAGGGTAAGCAGAGGGAACTGCAGGAACCATATGAACCTAGTGTTAAGACGCTCCGTTGCTTAGTCCCTGCTATCTCCGTCTCCGCTTTCCGCCTTACTCGAGGCATTGCGTGTAGAGTGGCGAAACTCAACGCCGCGCTTTGCCTAGTTTCCAGAGCGAAGAAAATGGAAATAGAAAAATCCGTTTTCTCTGAGTGGGAATCGAATCCTCAAACTGTCGCGTTTACATGCATACACTTACGCCTCTACGACGGTCCTCACGGTCTGTTATTTTATTGTCAAAAACCGGTCAAGTGCGAGTTGAACTCGCGTGGAAAGTGTTCAGTACACAATATAGTGAAATATTTTCCCCAGAAAACGTTTTTTCCCAAAAAACATTTTTATCGAATTTACCATTTTATTTTCAATTTATGAAATCCTTATAGGTTTTCCTTTAATCTACAAGCCATAAACTATATTCAGTAATTTTTTCAAATTTTTCGGCCCAGTAGTTTCGGAGAAAAGGGAGGGGGGGGGTTATTGGAAATGGTCAATTTTCGGCTTTTTTCATGAATATCATCGAAACTATTTATTTTAAAAAATTAAAAAAACTATAAGGTTTGCAAAATTTTTTTTTAATTACCTAATTTAACCCCCGAAAATTACCCTTATTTCAAAAAAATATTTTTTACGTTACACATCTGTATTTGGGTCAGGGCATTACACCATCCTGCCAAATTTCACCTGATTCGGTCTATTAGATTCAGAGAAAATTGGCTGTGACAGACAGACGGACAGGAACACGAGTGATTCTATAAGAGTTCCGTTTTTTGTATTTTTGTACGGAACCCTAAAAATGGACTCTGAACAGCGAAGCTATGGTTTAGCGGTCTACATTGTTTTCGCAAACTTTGGATAGACGAGCTGTTCTTAGTAATAACCAATGGTGATTTTCTCATTATTATAGTTATATGATTATTAACCTATAAGTTTAATCAATGATAGAAACCTACGTATGCCGTCGTGGAATTTGAAATAATATAAGAGAATATTGATGCCGAGTCATGTTTGTTCAAATAAAAAATAGATATTATGAAGCCGCATAAAAGAGTTAAAAGGCCAATGTAATCCCAGATTGATTTATTTGTAGTTTTTCTGTAACAATAATGGATAATTTGAAACTTACAGAGAAAAGAAAAAATAAGAAGTAGTCATGTGTCATCAAGTCAAGATTTGTATTCCTATTGTTCTGGTAAGGTAGTTCAGTTTTTTGAGTTATTTATTATATTTTTGTTAAGTCCGATATATATATAGCTAGCTAAAATTCTGAGACCGAGACTGTATGCTTTCCCTATGTACGCGTACGTAGAGAGTAAAAATATAGAGTCTCGATTCTCCACTTTCCACCAGAATTATAGCTTCAAAAAATATTATTAACATTATATAATAATGAATATCATATTACTACAAATTTTTATTTTTAACCATTAGCTAACTGCAATCCGTCGGTCACCGTCTGCGGTGTTAGCTATTAAAATATATGTAGCATGGATTTTAAATTACATTGTGATTCTGCTTTGCTCTATAAACAAGTTCAGTCACTTTTTACATCAATACTAGATTTTTACATGTTATCAAATAAATCAATAAAAAATATTGATTGATTTGATAACATGAAAGAATGAAATATAAAACAGCAAAAAGCCAACGTCACGCGGTGTTCCCAGGCGGTCACCCATCCAAGTACTGACCGCGCCCGACGTTGCTTAACTTCGGTGATCGGACGAGAACCGGTGTGTTGTAAAAATAATTTTAAGATATTCGTTACCCAAAAAAAGCTTGTTTGGATTATCAACATCTGTCGTTGGTCCTACTCTTTCAATCGCGAACGCATAAAAGCTTAATTTATCTGCGAATGTTTCCAGGTGAGAACTCCACTGAAGCTAAGAATCTGCACTAATTCCTAAGAACACTGCTCGTTTCGTCATGTAAAGTCGTTCGCTTTTTAAAAGAGGGATTTGTAGTACCTTGTGGCCCAATCTTTAGTTTTTAAAAATTAGCTCAATCTTAAATGTAACATTTTGCGATTTTCTTTCCAAAGATTGGTTATGTCAGTCACGTTATAGCACATGCACAAAACTCTCTTTAATTAGGTGACAGTCGCTGTGGCTAAAAGTGATCAGGCAAGAACAACAACATTAACTTTTACACTATATTGCACTCACATAACGTATATATAATATATAATTATAAAATAAATATATAAAATATAGACGCGAAGTTATTGCTACAAGCAATATCTTAGAGACAATATTTGGAAAATTCAGCTAATAATACTGCTTAAGGCTTTAAATAGTACGCTTTTTTAAGCAAATAGTCAGTGTGTTAAGGCATTCTGTCAATTGTGAAATGTATAAATGTCAAAATCAAATGTTAAAAAATGTAAACAATAGTTAATACAATATATACAATCAAACTTAGAAAGGGTCCAATTACATGTTGAATGATATGTTAATATTTGAAGTATGTAAATAAGTGTTGGGAACGTACTCATAGCGGAATACATCGAAATATTTAGTCATCTTCTATAAATGGCCTAAATCGAAAAATATGTTGATTTAACAGCACTTGAGAACGATCAATCTAATAAAAACTTCAGCGCATTGGGCAATAGATATATTTGGTAAAGCCACCCTATATAAATTTACATAAAAAAAAACAACAATATCATTAGACTTGTTATTGTCCTAAAAATATTACTTGCAAAATGGTTACTGTACATTTCGTGCTTGAACGAACAACATACAGCTCAGACTGGAGACCATTACTAAGCGGCTAAGAGCTAACTTAGACATACTTTGTTAGATCTAGAAGTACTTTAAGAATGTTAATATATATATATATATATATATATATATATATATATATATATATATATATATATATATATATATATATATATATATATATATATATATATATATATATATATATATATATATATATATATATATATATATATATATATATATATATATATATATATATATATATATATATATATATATATATATATATATATATATATATATAAAATATTAAATGTAATTTTATGAATGAAACAGCTCAACATTGATTGAAATTGATGAAACATTGATCTTCACTTCTACAAAAATTTAATAATTACATAATGAAAAATAATTGTACGAATTACAAATTAATTTAAGAAAGATATAAACTGCACTGCTTGTATATGTATATACATATACATATATACATTGCAAAATAAAAATGTTAATTTTTTCAATAAAATTATTATTACTTTGAATTAGGCAAAACTGAACTTTGTTCGTAACAATTAAATATAAAAATTTCAATAAAAAATTGTAATTTGTAACACTACAAACATGTTTTTTTATTAACAATTTATATAATGACTGTATATTAATATTAAAATAAAACATATATATATATATATATATATATATATATATATATATATATATATATATATATATATATATATATATATATATATATATATATATATATATATATATATATATATATATATATATATATATATATATATATATATATAAATAAACATACAATAAGAAATAAAAAAAACATTAAATTTAGTAGAATTATAAACTTATATTTAACAGATGTTTTCAACATCCATTGTGTTCTTTAGCGTGGGAAGTTACTTTAGTAGTAGGTAAGGAGGAGGAGGAAATATAAGTTAATATTTCATATTTCTAACAAAGATTTTCAATAATTTATAAGGACTTTGAGTGTACCACAGAGGCGCTCGTTATATAGACGGTAAAATATTTCAATGCTATATACAAAAAAGTTCTTAAGAATTATTAATACTTTAGGCACAGGATCATTTTTCCCATTTCACGATATTTACACGTGCTGTGTAACGCGTGAGGTAGTCATCAATTAATATAAATGACGTAAAGATCTCGTACTAAAAAAATACTATTAAACGTTGTCAATCTGTCACCTTTCATTCAAAAAAAATACCGAAAGAGAAGGAGATATGTCTCTGTCACGCTCTGACAGAATAGTGTACGCTCGGGTCATACTTGACAAATGGCGTTTTATTTTGGAACAATAATTTAATTATTTACTTTGTTTGAAAAAAACATTATTTTATTTTTGAAAATATTACTTGTTTTACAATTTTATCAAGTTAATAAAGGCTAGTTAATACTATACTTTAAATCAAGGTCACGGTTACATCCACACTCTGTATAACCACGATGGGAATTTTTATAATTTATTTATAATTCAATTCAAAAAAGGTACAACTAGCTGTAACATAATAGAAAGGACACTTAATGGTGCCTTTAGTAAGTGATATATACTGACATGATAGAATCTACATCATCAGAAACGAACCAATGTATATGACTGCCTAGCCAGAGAATCATTCATCAGCGTTAAACCTGTCGTACAGAGTCTCTATTTTTTAAGTTAGTAGTTTTTAGTAAAGATAAGCTAGCAAACGTTTATTGTGTAACATCATAGATAGAATATTTTAATGCGGTGTATTGTATTTAGTATCAATTTAATTCGTATTTAACGATTTTTCTAAAATAAAATTGCCTAAAATTACAACAGAATTTAGTCGTTGTTTCAATTATTAAATTGTATTCAATATGCGACAGTTTGTGGGTTCGAATCACACTCGGGGAGAATAGGTCTTTTCATTTCCGTTAACACGCTGTGGCAACTAGGCAAGCTGTGTGTTACGTTCCGCCACTCAAAACGCAATGCCAAACAGTTAATAGCAGGGAAAGGAATGTTAAGACATTCCTCTCCCTGCTATTAACTATTGGATTTGTGGGATCCTAGTGTTAAGACACTAGGATCGCAAAAATCCTGCAATTTCCTCTGCTCTCCCTGCTATATGCGGGATGAAGCGTGAAGCTAAAAAAATATACCTAATTTAAATCTTCTTAACTTCAATTAAAATGGATCTTTCTTAAGCTGCCTTACTAAAGGCTTTAGCTATATAACCTTTAGTAAGGCACTTTAAGAAAGTTCCATAGAGCGGCGTTGGATTCATTCAACGCCGCTAGTTAATTTCGAAGTTACTTTTTATCAAGAAATTAATTTTAATTGATTCTTTTATATATTGAATATGTTTATTATTAATGATTATTAATAATGGTTGTTATCACTTGGCGACTATTATGAAATACGTTATCGTTATCAGTGCGAGCTTAACCTGTTTAACCCGGAGATGCGTTATTTTATAAGTCACCTGAAAACTGGCTTATTAAACTGTAACAAAATAATTTAATAAATATTTGTATATTCACTAGGCATATTTATTTTTTTATGTCTTCGCGCTTTGTCGTACCAGGCATGGTAGGCAGAGGGAAGGAAGGGCACTCTGTTGCTTAGTTCCTGCTTTATCCGTCCCCGCTTTCCGCCTTTTTGAGGCATTAAGTGTTGAGTGGCGGAACTCAACGCCGCGCTTTGTCTAGTGTCTAGACTGAAGAAAATGGCAATAGAAAATTCCGTCTTCTCCGAGTGGGAATCGAACCGACAATCCGTCGTGGTTCCAGGTAGACGTTACGTCTCTGCGCCACGACGGTCCTATATCTTTTTATGTTGTGTGAATATTTTATAATTTATTCTCTTGCATAGGTCGTATAGGCCAAATTAAATGTCAGTGGATCACTTTTAAATATATTATTAAGATTAGGGTGCTAAATATTTACTCATAAATATATATGACAAAGTTTTGTCTGCGATTCTTAAAAATCGTTTTTTAGATAATAAAGCATTGAAGAAAATTTATACTACGTTGAGTAACATGACTAGGTATATAGCTTAAAACAAAGTTCGTTTCCGCTGTCTGTCTCTATGTATATATTTTGCAACGGATTTTGATGTGGTTTTAATTATTAGATGGAATAATTCAAGAGAAATATTTATGTATATTAATGAAATAACAAATGCACAATATAGTAGAGTAGAATCTTTCACATACATGGCTTTTGATATGTCGCTCTGAGATAAAAACTGAGTTACCCTATTATTGTAGTCTTATTTTATATTTATATTTTATAAAAAGTAGTAATTGATATTTTACTTACAGAAACCATATTAAAATTTACACGCAGCAGGAATTGAACCTGCGACTCTTTGAAATCGTGCAATCGCTCTGACCACTAAGCCATGCACTCCGCGACGTTCAAATTTTTCTTTAAAATTTAAATTAGCTTCTTGATTATTTATTTAACCACAAGCGTGTATACTTTTAGATGGAGCAAAGGTGTCTTAATTTGTATAAAACAAACATAATCATACCAAACTAATTTTAGTAATATCAATATTTATTTATTATTTTATAAAATATTAATAGAAAATGCTCCATCCATTGTTCTATCTGTCTGCATTTACGATTAATTCTATTGCTTTGTGCTATGATCAATTGTACGTGAATCTATCAGTGACAATAAGGCGATAGAAAATCTGCCTTTCCAATGTAAGAGCATATATTTAACATTTTGGTGCCTCGTAAGTATATATTTTTTAATGATTACTTATCTATATTTTACTAAGTATGTTTAACTAGTGTCAACAAGTCAACAAGAATGTGCTAGTCTGCTCTACACGGGATAACGCGTGAAAAGGCGGGATAAAGATTAATGTATTAACAAATTAACACGTATTTGTATAAAAAAAGGAAGTGATATCATACTTTGATTACAATTGGTACTTGGTTGCAAAGTTAAATTGCCCCCAACCATTTTTAAAAGCTACGTCTGCTTCTAGTTTAATACATTTTATTAATGAAAAAAATCGAATAAAAATATTAAACAACAATATTGTTGCTTTACAAAGTATTTAATTTTAATGAATTTGATAACTATCACGTTATTTATAATTAAATGAAATGACGCTGATAACATATTAGGTTTATTTAAGTTCGTAATGTTGTATGTGTATGTATGTATATATATATATATATATATATATATATATATATATATATATATATATATATATATATATATATATATATATATATATATATATATATATATATATATATATATATATATATATATATATATATATATATATATATATATATATATATATATATATATATATATATATATATATATATATATATATATATATATATATATATATATATATATATATATATATATATATATATATATATATATATATATATATATATATAATAAATATCGTTTTTTTTTATTTTTTCCATTACACTATAATCCACAAACTGCAACACTTGATGGTTGGAACAACATCAGGATATTTTTTGTACTTGGATTTTCTTCGATTCGATTTATACGTATATGCGTATCTGATAGAAATATCTTTGCCCATTCAAATAATAGTTGCAGTGTAGTAATTTTATTAAAATGATCAGGCATTAAGCCTGAGCGTTTTATTTAAAATAATAACTTTTATAGATTTATGCTTTACATAAAACGGAGCAAATATGTTTTTGGTTACTGTCAAATGAATGTTTTAATGAATAAATTTAAAGAAATTTATCACTATATTAATAGTTCCATCTCAATATACTGTAAATATACTATATGTTAAGAAGAACATTACTAATTTTGCCCAAATCGTTGATTCTTATAATATTTATACTATAAATACTTAAGTGACAACACACCTCAGGAATTAAATGCTCACTTGAGTCTATTACAAATAATTGCCAAAAATAATTAAGTATAGAATTCTATGACCATGTTCAAAAACAAAGTCCCGCTGAGTGTCTTGCGCCGGTTCTTCTGAGGTCTAAGGGCTGTGGCATTAACTTTAGTGGACCAACCGGTGGTAATGTATTTGGCGTTAAAAAAATGAATCATGTACTCTTATTTTGAATAAAATTGTTTTAATTTTAAATGTAAATTTATATGCAAAACATATAAATTGACATTTAAGTTAAAATTAAAACACGTGAGGTGGTCGTGGCATAGCAGCTCAACGAAAAATTGTAAAACCGACGATTTTAGATTCGACTATTACTTGGGAAAACGAATTATTTTCATATCCTCGCTATCGTAACAAAACAAGCGCATGGCATGTGGTTCCGCCATTCAATATGCAATATTTCAAAAATTAGGTAAAGAAAAGTAGAGAACGGAGTGTCCTAACACTGGATAGCCACTGTCTATCCTGCTAAATACGGGATGAAGCATCAAGCTATTTATTTATAAAGTTACACAAAGTGAACCTAGTTGTATGGTACTCCATTCCCCACCTACTGCTAAGTCATTGCAAGTGATTTAGCAGAATCCAACGCCGCGAGTTAATGTCGAAAATACTTTTTATCACGAAATTAATTTTAATTGATTCGTTTATACATTTATTTTGAATGATTATTAATAATGGTTGTTATCACTTGGCGACTATTATGAAATACGTTATCGTTATTACTGCGAGCTTAACCTGTTTAACCCGGAGATGCGTTATTATATTAGTCACCTGAAAGTCTTTATATGTTAAAAACATAATAAAATCACTTACATTTATAAATTTGTGTTTATTTAAAAAATGCTCTGCCCTGTGTGTACCACACATTTATACATTTATATATGTACACAAATGTAATTACTATATGTTCAGTACCAACTTGGTCCCAAGTTACTTACTACATTTAAAAGTGCGAAGGAAAAAACATTATTAAATTATAAAACTAAACAAAAAATATAAAATTATTTATATAAAACACGAGGAAGTATCGCGAATGCGAATGTTACAAATTAACTAATTCTTTAAAATTTGGATTCAATTGTTTACGGCAAGATAGCACTTTGGACGTCAGTTCCATCGTTACTTATTATCCCTATGAAAAAGTTTGATATTAATACTTAATTGTAAGAGAATAGTGTATTTATTTTTGTTAAAGTTGATGATTATATGATAACATTAAAAACCGGAGTAACAACTAATAACGCTTTTTAGAAGAAAAAGAGAATTTCTTGGTTTATATTACATTAAAAATTTCTCTCTTCTATCTTTCTCGATTTTAACGTATTATTATCGACAAATTAATATATATATATAATATTCTTTTTTGCACTAATATACATGGATAAAGTTAGAGTATTACAGTAAATTTAGTACACAAAGGTGGACTTATCTCTACAAGAGATCTCTTCCAGCCAACCTGTGGTTGTATATGAGTGACAACTAACGGGTGAAGCAAGTGCAATTTAAAGAAATACAAATAAGTATAATTATATATTCATTTATATAAATACGTATACATACGAACATACACAATATATATACCTACACAATTACACGTATAAATACATATATATATATATATATATATATATATATATATATATATATATATATATATATATATATATATATATATATATATATATATATATATATATATATATATATATATATATATATATATATATATATATATATATATATGTGTGTGTCTGTGGTCACGAGTCTACTTTTATTTAAAATGTATAATCGCGCAAATGTTGCTTCGTTTTTCTTATATTTTTATACTTTTCCTGTAATAATTGCATCGTAATTTGCACTATAAATATTTTATATTAAACTTACGATTTTATTGATTTAGGTATACAAATAAACTCTAGAAAATAAATTACACGTACGTTGTCAAAGACAGTTTTTTTTACATTCATGCTTTGGTTTAAATTTTTTACATACTTGATGTTGAAAGGTTCATTTCTTATTTGGGGGAGTGATATATATACCCTACTTTATAGTAACTTTATATATAAAATGTATTGTTTTTTAAAAAGTTGTAAAAATTAATATCTTGTCTTAAACTTTTAACTTTACGATTTATCTCATATATAGTTCTCTGCTTCTCACTCTAGTTTTTTCGCCTCGTTTTGTATCGCCAGTATTAATAAGTAATAAAAATTATATTTTTTATGATTTCCTTTAAATAAAAACTAAATACTTAAAGATAATATTTAAAACATTTTAACGCAGCAGAAAAAAAGGTAATTCCTTTACCCAAGAGGGCCCCGAACCCACAACCGTTGCGCTGCTTGTACACTAGTGATGACCTTAAACTCTTACGGAACGATTACTTGTTTTACCACAAACGTTTACACCTTGAGCTAGAGCAAACGTGTCTTAAATTAATATAAAAAAACTATAATTATTAGTTATATTTATATAACATTAATAAAAATGCTCCGTCCATTGTTCCATCTGTCTGCATTTGCAATAAATTCTTTTGTTTTGTGCTATGATCAATTGTACGTAGATCTACCAATGCCTAATAAGGCAATGGAAAGTCTGCCTTTACGATCTAGGAGCATATATTTAACATTTTGGTGCCTAGTAAGTATTTTTTTTAAATTATTATTTATATTTTACTGTGGAAGTATCACTATTGTCAGTCAGGAGTTTGTGTTTCTATTTCCATAGTCATTCTGAGGTTTAAATATGTCCCACATTCACAAGTTTTCTTTTTGAAAGAAAAGTTTTCTTTTATCCTGCTATATGCAGGATAATATATATCTATACGATTGATAAAAGAAAACTTTTCCGGTTACTTAAAGCAGTCTTTTTATAAATTTACTTATAGAAAATAGTGCTTAAAATCATATAAAATGTTATCTGGTCTAAACTTGCTTAGAAAAAGAAATATTATATGTTCAAAGTCAAACGTAATATTTTTTTAAACCAAATCGTGATACCTATTTCTTAATATTATCCTGTGCATGTACTTACATACATATATTTACATGATTTTTGTAACCCGTTTAAAATTTAATTTAATTAAGAATTTCGAAGAATTACTTAAGTCTTAAAAATTAAAGAAACACGAAATATGTGTTTTTACATGTCAATTTATTATATTTTTATACTAATTGTGGCCTATAAATTTATTTAGATACAAAAGGCTACAAAATTTAAAGTCCCGTAATTCTCTACGACATAAAGATATATTGTCGAAGTCAAAGTCAAACAATTTTACTCAAATCTATTGACTTGACTTAATGTATTTATTTTTCTTTTTTTTTAATTTGCCAGAAATTTACTATTTAACAATTCTTATTAATTACTACGATGCTCTTGAACTACACTGGAGCGAGCATTTCATTCCCAAGGCGTGTTATCATTTATGAAATCGTTAATATGGTAATACACACACACACACAAACGTCGTTTCTCCGTCTCCGTCGTTTTTCTCTCCTTAAGTAGTGATTCAGCGACGGTTGTAGAAGATATAAGAGGTTTGGTTGTAGAAACTGAAATGTTAGCGAAGGATTTTTCAAAAGTGCATGCAACGTCTAGATCAGATCTAGTTACATTATTACCAACTTTTTACTTAAACTCACAGTTGTGGTCTCTAGCTTTTACAGCCTCACTAAGTATTATGTTCCATGTCATTTTAATTTAATCAATGGAGTTTTTTATTTTCTTTTTAATATATAAAAATTTTGCCATGGAACACACTTTTTTGAATAATTTAGAATAGGTCTTTACAATATATAATTCATAAATGCTTTACTGTGGTTATGTTTTTTCACTATAAAGTTGATATACCGTGTCTACTCTAATGAATTCCCAAAATATCAATTTCCATATAAAAAATTCGTTCATTGTTCATTTATCTTGTCTTAAATTTTTTACTTTACGATTTATCCCATATATAGCTTCTCATACATAATTCTCTACTTATCACTCTAGCTTTTGACATACATGTTCATTTGTGGATCTCAACCCTACGCCCTTTCTCACTAATAATAATGAGAAGAGAAGAAACAACTTAGCTTCCATGGATTCACCGTGCGGGTGCCGGGCCCATCGTGTTGTAGGAAGAGGAGCTCCGAGCAGCGCTTGGGACTTGCGACCCAAGTGTAGGTTTAAAGGGGCCCCTTTAAAATGCATTAACGCTCACCTTCACTGTCCGAGCTCCTCCCACTACCTAACCAAATTTTGAATGATTCTACCAAAGCCGCCTTCGAAATGCGTTCTAGAAATGAATTTGTGATAGTTCTAGACAGGCCGAGATCTTTTAATAAACTATAGAGAGATTTCGCTGTTATACCTCTCGCTCCTACTTCAACCGCATATAAGCTCGCTCTAAACCTATTCCTGGTCAGTTCGTTAGTAAAGTCGAAATACTTATTGAGTTTGAGGTGGTGACTTTTCGGGATATTTGTTTCCCACGGAACTGTAAGTTCTACCAGTACTACGCGTTTTAGGCTTCGAAAGTAAAGAAAAGTATCCGGTCTAGATGACGAAACACAAATATCCTCAGGGATTCTATACTGTTTCTCATACGTGTCCATCACAAGTGTCCAATCAGGAGCTGGATCTAATATGGAGAAAGGCTTTTGTGTAGATTTTTTATAAGAACCTTCTTTCACAAACTCTATTGAGCGTTTGCTGGTTGTTATGTTTCTCTGCGCTCTTGCAACTGAAAGACTAACGGCTTCACGTATGATTTCTAGTACTTTGTCATGGCACCGCGAGTATTGACCACTATCCGAGAGTACCCTACACCCCACCAGCATATGTTTAGCTGTCCCCACTGCCTCTTTGCAGATGTAGCAAGATTTATCGGTAGCTTTACCCCATCTTACTAAATTACTTTGATCTGGAAGAGTCATTTGGAACGCATTAAGGTAGAATTTTAGTAGTGCTGGAGACCAGTCGTGAATTAGGGTGCGCCATTTTAAAGCTAAAGGGATACAGAATTCTCCTATAGTTAGCCACTCATTTTGCATTTCTAAGCCCATTGCGTGCACCTTATACTTATCGTTCTCGTCTTGCCGAATAAAAGATTTTATTATGTCTATGTCTTGGACTTTCCTCTTTGATCCTAACCCTACTTTACTAAATTGTGCTCCTATCATAAATTGCTTATGGAATTTAAGTCTTGACTCGAGCTCTGGGACATTTTTGTCTTTTGGGAGTGAGGTAACAATCTCATCCCGAGATTTTCCCAGAATATGTGTTTTGGCGACTCTTAGATGTTTATAGACCTCTGATGGTTTCTTTAATCTCAACCCAAAATTATTTTGGTCTCTAAATAAGGTTGAGGTGTCCGCCGAATGCGCTAGCCCAAGCCAAAACTTCAGCATCTTTATGACGCTTGCATCTAACTTTGCCAAGAGGGTTTTATTAAAATCATATACGAGGAAAGGCCAATTCAGACGTGATGATAGAAAATTGTCGTAAATCCAAGCTTTCTTGACATTACTTATAGGTCGATGGTCTACCTTTTCAAGATCCGTCATAAAGCTGTCGACTAGTACATCTAATGATGGAGTTCGGCCTTTGTAATCTATTTTCTTACCGAGAAATTTAAAAGGTGCCGCCTCGGAAACTACAGCAATGCATTCTCCGCCAATTTTTAGTCCCGGATCGTAGGAGGTATATTTTGTGTCTCGTCTTCCCAGACAAAGACAGTGACACTTACTAGGTGTTGTCCTCATTCCTTTTGTTCACGTGCAAAATTCGTCTACTTCATCCAATAGCAGCTGGCATTGCTTTGGATTCCTAGTGAGTATCGCGAGATCGTCCGCAAAAGCAAGAATAGATTCCGTGTACTTGTTATTGAATTTAAACCGATAACCCCATTTTTTCTCATGTTTTGTTAGAATATCTAGTAAAATATTAATAACGATATTAAATATTATTGGGGATAAACAACAACCCTGAAAAAGACCTACATTATAGCCTAAAGGTTTTGAATTGCCGTCTTTTGAGGTTATAACAAATTTTAATTTTGAATAGTATAACGCGATTATGTCGCTTACTGTCGTAGGAAAATTATACCTTTTTAAAGCGAACATCAATAAATCGTGTTGTACTGATCCAAACGCGTTTTCTAAATCTATCCAACATACCGTAACTTGTCTTTCACACGTTCTGGCGTCTTTTAAGCTAGCAGTTAACAAACTATTATGCTCCAAGCATCCAGAAATTCCGGGCAGAAACCCTTTCTGGTAATTCGGCTTGAAGTACCTATTACTAATCATAAAATGGGTCATTTTCGCTTGAAGTACTAAGAAAAAGATTTTAGATAAAGTATTGGTAAGAGCAATCGGTCTAGTATCTTTTGGATCTGTTACCCGGTCTTTTTTGGGAATGAGGACAAAAACTGCTTCTCCAAACGAAGTAGGTATTTGCTTTCTGGACCAGATTTTATCATATAAGTTGTAGAGGTATTTACGAACTGATAAACATTTTTTGTACACTATATAAGGGATACTGTCAGGACCTGGAGCTGACTTAGATGGTTTCTTTTTAATCTGCTTATTTATTTCCTCTAAAGTTGGTGGGTCACCTTGAAAGTCAATGTGAGGAATCTCAGGTCGTTGTTTATTTGGCTCTTTATATAGTTTTTCTATATTAGGCACTTCGTATGTGCTTCTATAATGTGCATATGTTGCCTCATTGGTCAAGAGAAGCCTACCCCTATCTTCCTTAAAAATGTTTTTTGAGTACTCGAAAGGATTTTTATCGAAAGCAACCTCGTGTTTAGCCCGATCGAAATTATTATGATGTTCCGCGATCTGTAACGATATCCCCTGAATTAATTTCAGGGTTGACCGTAGCGCTCTAGACAATTGATGACTAAGATAATTATCGCCTAAAGCTTTGGCCGCACGAAGCTTCTTTTTAAGTTCTCTTTTTTTCCTCCTCATTTTCGACTTAAATGCGTTTTCTTTGTTTTTATGAGCGTAATAATTTGGAGGTGGATACATATCATTAAAATAGTCGTAAATAGTTTTTTGGAAAGTTTCTACTTGCAAGTTTAACTCCTGTTTCGAGCCCCGATGCTCTAACAGGACCGCTAATTGATCGTCGTGTACTTTCCATGTCGATTGCTTAATATAAGGAATGCTAAGACGTGTCCGGGTGACTATGGACTCCTGATATTTTTCACTCAATGGCTCACCATGATGATATGATTTCCTTTAAATAAAAACTAAATACTTAAAGAAAATATGTTAAAAATTTTAACACAACAGAAAAATACTAATTCTTTACCCGAGAGGGCCCCGAACCCACAACCGTTGCGCAGTGCCTTGTGCGCTTGCGATGACCTTAAACTCTTACGGAACGATTACAACTTGTTTTACCACAAACGTGTACTCCTTGAGCTAGAGCAAACGTGTCTTATATTAATATAAAACAACTATAATTATTTATTATTTTTATACAAAATATTAAAAATGCTACGTCCATTATTCCATCTGTCTGCATTTGCGATAAATTCTTTTGTTTTGTGCTATGATCAATTGTACGTAGATCTACCAATGCCTAATAAGGCGATGGAAAGTCTGCCCTTACGATCTAGGAGCATATTTTTAACAATTTGGTGCCTAGTAAGTATTTTTTTTAAATTATTATTTATATTTTACTATGAAAGTTTCACTAGCGTCAGTTAGGAGTTTGTTTTCTTATTTGTATAGTCATTCTGACGTTTAAATATATCTCAAATTCGGACTGGAAACCTTTTTTTTATCGTGCTATATGCAGGATAATTAATATATGTACCAATTAACATATATGTATGTAAAACTGATTAAGTAAGTGGGTGCTTTCAGTCTATTTTATTAATTTATTAATACAAAAGTAGTGGTTATAATCATATAAAATGTTATCTGGTCTGAACTTGCTTAAAAAAAGAAACATTATATGTCTTAAGTAAAACATAATATTTTTTTAAACCAAATCGTGATACCTATTTCTTAATATTATCGTGACAACGACTTACATACATATATTTACACGATTTTTGTAACCGGTTTACAATTTATTTTAATTAAGAATTTCTAAGAATTACATAGAAGTTTTAAAATTTATAGAAATACGAAATAAATGTCTTTACTTGTCGACTTATTATATTTTTTATACTAATTGTGGCTTATAAATTCGTTTAGATAGGCTACAAAATTTAAAGTCCCGGAATTCTCGAGGCATTTTGGCAAATTTTATATATAGATATATTTTGAAATTTCATATAAAATTTTTTTAACTTAAATAAAATTTTTTAACTTAACTTTTTTAAAACTTAGCTAAGCTAAGTTCATTCACTACCTGCTTTTTAAGTTCAATAAGTGTTTTGCTCACGTTTTTGCCCTTTTTGACTACTGTTGTATATACATAGCAAACATTCTAATACATAAAGCAATCACATAATATGTATATGAAACATATTATATATGTTACACGTATATATATAGATTATATTAACAACTAATTATTCAGACATATCTATATTATGATAAAAGTAATAGGTGATACTTGAATGTACTCGATAACCTCAATTGAAAAGATATGGCTTGAGATCCGTATGACATTTTTGATTAATCTTTAAGTAAAAATATTTACCATTTTCTCGGTTTTACTATTTATTTCTACGCATAGGTTGAGTATAGAGAGATCAGAGAATAAAGTAGGGTTAATAGATAAGTAACTCACAATGATTGAAAGAAGATCATAATAAGTTCTTTGATTTTCGCGATTTTTATACATTTTAAATAAAACAATTTAAACGGATTTATCGGATTATATTAACATTTTTTATGAACCCCGACGTTTCGAACACTTTGCAGTAGTCCGTGGTCACCGGTAGACTGAGGTAGCATTCGTCTGTCATTTTATATAATTATTTTATCAAACTACCGCCAATGGTTCCGGAGTTGCCTCGCGTTCTGTCCTGGATTCCTGCAGAATGAGCTGACTGTATCCCAAACACACCACACCAGAGGGCAGGATACAGTCAGCTAAGATATTCAAGTAAATGGAGGAAGGAGAAGAATAAAAGAGAAAATGAAGACAGAGCCATAATCGAAGTGCTTATGCAATAAAATATTTACTATACATTTTTCATAAAGTAATCTAATGCGTAAAAAGCAAATAGCCATGTTTCTATAAAAAAATTACTACTGCTATAAATATGTTTAAATCTAGTATTTTATGATAGGTTAGTTAATCGTATGTAACGAATTAAGTCCACATAAATATATAAAAAATAAACGGTCATACTCAGAAACGTGAATTAGAATAAGCTGACATTAATCCAATCTTATACATACTTGTTATTTGTTACGCCATACGAATTTTTTATAACGGTAAAAAAAACTATTGACGTTTTAAATTATAAATGTGTGAATTTTCTGTAAAATAAGAAATATTACAAATACCTATAAAATCTACATAATGCCAATTAGTGGCTCAACTTAAACTACTTCCTGATTTCGTTAATATAAAGCATCATATTAATAATTTTATAAGGCAATAAAAAATTGTCTTAACAATAAAATAAACTGAAGGAAAAAAATCTATATCTTATTTACGCGATTACAATTAAAATACTCGTCGCTTTGAACATGTGAATGTAAAAAGGATTGTGGGTTCAATTCCCATTAGGGGAAATAAATAAATTTCACCCCAATGAAACAAAACATGAGGTTGAGCCCCGTCATAGAATCAGCGTGTCTCGAATCTCTACAGTCTATATTATGTTTTCTCGTTCTTTCTAGTTTCGTAAATGATTATCTTATATATTGGCAAGTTTATGGTAGGCTTTCGAGAGAATTATTTTAATGAATTATTTTAATGCCTCCTTCTAGTGACATAAAACTCTTCTTTGTATTCTATCTTGAAATAAGGAGAGTCTTAACTCTACGTTCTCTGCTCAAGAGGCGTGTTAAGCTAAAAAGGCAATTCTAGGCTATTTAGCGTTTAATTCATAATCACATCAAACTTTTGTATCGTACTGCAGACTACGTTACAACTTATATATGATGTAACATAAAACGGCATTATTATAGCTATATAAAGACATATAACATGAGGATATCGCTAATAATACCTATTATAGCAACTTGATACTATATAGATACTTATGATTTTTTTTAATTATCTCCGTTCTACATAAACATCATCTCTCCGTATATTGTCTTTTTATTATAAAAAAACTTTCATAGCTACAATTATGAGAAATAAAAAAGGATCTGAAATATTTTGACAAACAGTATTTAACCTTTTCACTATAATAGCATCGTAAATCATAGTTCAAGATCATGTCCCTGATCTTGCATTTAACAATGAATCGATTAAAATTCATAGGCATTTTGATAAGTAAGCAAGTTAGGAGGACCTAGTGTCAAGGCACTTCATTCTTCATTTATCTGGACTTAATGATAGACAGGAGTTTTTGACTTACACATAGCTCAGGAAGCTTGAGTAGATAGGTAGGCAGATAGGTAGGTAAATAGGTAGGTAGATAAGTAGGTAGATAGGCAGGTGGATAGCGTAGATACAAAGCGTAGTTAGATCTCCCAAGATATGGAAAGTTAGTGGAGTGAGACCCAGAATCGATGTTTATGGCGTTTAATGGGCCTATATAACGCTTTTGTTCAGCAGTGCACATCTCCCGATATCACGATATATAGAACAGTTGCTTTTCTGTATTAAAAACAAAGGGATGTAGTTGAGACATGGACACGAACATACTTGTACTAATAATATTTTCTTAATAAAATGTTGTTGTTTTTTTAGCTGCTAGGGTTAGGTATAGGGTAGGACAGGATAAAGGCCACCCAATGCCAAGACACTCCTTTCCATACTTGTGCATACATAGGTTTTTCTGATATTGTGGCCCCAGCAAAATGCTGGGGCACAACGCGAGATTTTGTCTAATTTCCCGCAAAATGAACTAAAATGACATTCTTGATCATTGCGACGTAGTGAAGTTTTTTAATGTGGCCAAGCACTTTGTCATAGATCGAACACGAACTTATATCGTGACAACGCGAACACAAATCTTTACCATTATGTGGCCGCAGCATTATTTCCCAGAGGGAAATAAATAAAAATAATTCACTCTCCTTAAATGGGTATCCAGACCTCTTACCATCGTGTTTACAGGCTAAAGCAATGCTTGCACTACAAAATTATTATTTATTTACGTCATAATCTTGTTTGTACAAAAACTGTATGCCGACCTTTGACTTTGGTTCTGACTAACGATTTCACTAATTGGGTTCATTGGTATCATTCGATATATTTTTAGAAGCCCTTTTGGTTTATGATCTCTTACTTACTCGTCTCGTATAGCATGGACATTAAACTTTTATATATTTTTTTATTTAGGTGAAGGTTGCGATCATTGGACCGGCTCTTTGATTGGACCACTCAATTTTTTCAAAAACTATACATGTCACAGCAAGTTTAATACGTTGCTAGGCAACAGTACCGAACTCCTTGCCTACCCACCAAACCTCTGTGCGCTCGCGAAACTTGGTAAGGAGTGAGGTCTGTACATGTGTTTATGGTGACCGTGATACAATAACCGAGCCATTAACAAAGTCATGTAAATCACATTGTTTTAATTAATGTTTAATGATTGTGTTAGATCCAAATAGCAAATTTATCTGCGCTTACAAACATTACTAAGCTTTTAACTTAATTTTACACGTTTTTTAATAATTGCTTTCGTTCTGTTTATATGCCTAGTTGCCATCAATGGACCTGAATGGTGACGCTATCATTGGACCGGTCCAATCAAAGAAACTTATATCAACGTTAATAAATAATGAGTTTTATATCGTAAATTGAATATTTTGGTATTGCTTGTACATACATACCTACCTTTTAGTTGTAATTGGATTATATTAATATATATTCCAGAATGACGGCAAAGTGAAGTAATAGGAGATATTATTGTTAAATGACGAAATAGTATTGGTTACTAGTATGAAAGTAACTATAGATTTTTTTTAAAAAAATTATTGGATTAAATGAAACAAGTCGAACGTATGGTGTTCCAAAAGCCATATTAAAAAGACAATTAGATGGGAAAAATAAAAAAAAATGTGGAAGAAATTCAAATAGTGGAATCAAAAGTGGATCTTGCGGATGAAATGGAGAATTCTTTTTTTATATTACCCAAAGTTATCAAAGTGCTTGCCTCCAATTAGCTGAGAAAAATGAAATTAAACATCGTTTTAATAGAACCAAAGAAGTTCCTCGAAAATAGTACTGTGCATACATGAAGCACCATCCAGATATAAGTTTACGTCAACTAAGAGCTACACATATGTATGAGCAGTACAACTGGACTTAAGAAGAAAAATTTGAATAAAAAAAGTAATTCTTATTTTGTGCTTCATTTGAGTCACCTTCATTGGACCATTAATACAAATGTTTCAAAGTCCAATGATAGCAACTTAGTGGTCCATTCAAGGCGACGGTGGTCCAAAGAAAGCAACTCGTCATTGAAAAGTTATATTAGAATAGCTCTAAAGCCTCTCAACTTTCATTGCTAATAATTTATATATCATTAATTTACATAAAAAAGCATCACATTACATTAATTGTCTTAAGTTGTAGGTAATATTTCATGAGATATTATGTCACAAAGTTAGGTGGTCCAATGATAGCAACTATCCCCTAAATAATTTAGTATATTACTTTTGGAATACAGGACAGAATGTTCCTTTTATATTTCCTATACGAGGATAAAGCTATGTATTTCTTTACTAGGTATTATTAAGTAACTAAGGCAAACTGATATTAAGAACGTCACCGGGTTACTGTAGAAGAAGGTCTAATATGTATTCATTTTTTTTAATAATTATAGAGATATGATCAGAATAAACGATCGGACTCACATCTTGCGATCCCTGGGTCTAAAATTTATATATATTTAAGGTTTTTAAATTTTCGCTTTAGTTCGCTTACATAGCTGAGTACAGCGTGATTAGATATAGTCAATAAAGTTTTCTCCACAAAGCATCACAGCATCAGAATCATCTAAAATATATTTTCCATAAAAATGAAACAAATATTTGTTATTTGCAGATTCTTCAAACAATTTACCATTCAATTGCGCTTTTAAACGACATCGTGGGTACAAACGCGCCTGCGCCCAAAAGGCCTCCTATAATCCGACGAATTAGAGATAACCTCTTTACTATAGCGTTTTGCGTAGCAATGTACGTGTCAATCGCATTCTGGAGCATATATTCAATCGACAAAGAACTAATATTCCCGGAACACATAGCGAAGTTGTACCATCCAAGCGTAAACCATGTGATGCACTCAACAGTGGGAATTTTTATACTAATAGAATTATTTACATCAAATATCAATTTTCCATCAAGAAAATTCGGATTATCGTTTCTATATACGTTTTTATTCACATACCTAATTTGGTTCTTTCATGTTTATTTCAAAACAGGAGCTTGGGTGTACCCAATTTATGAGCATTTGAACTGGCCTGGTCGTATACTATTTGCTGGCCTCAGCTTAGCTGTGGCCGGAGTATTTTATATAGCAGGTGAAAAGTTACATAGCATTGTTAATGTTAGACAAAGCTATACGAACGGCACCACCGCTAGTAAAAGCAAAAAGAAACGATCCTAAATAATAAAGTTTTGATTATATACTATGAAATGATTTTTTATTTATTATTTATTATTATTTATTTGGCAATTTTTACATAAATTTCAGTGTTATTTGAAATAATGGTAGCCTTACCTACAAATGGCGAAGTGTGAAATTTTCGTAAAGGTAAGCCAAAGTTATGTGTATGTATAAAGTTATATATTTATATTATATATTATTTATGTTATAGACAATGTAACTTAGGAAAAAAAGAATATTTATGTACCTATAATATATGTATGCTAGTTATTTAATCTGCCCATATTTATGTTTACATATATACATACATATATATATATATTTATGTATATACATAAAATTAAAAACTTATATTAACTGTACAGTGCCTGTAGAACCCTTTTCATCTGTAAATCTTGCTTTTAATCGATGTATTTTTGGCAAAATTCTAAACTGTGGCGCTTGTGTGTTTATTATAGTATTTTATGCAGTAGAGCTCATTCTGTTTTTACTGTGTTTACTCGTTGCCATAGCAACGTGTTTTGGCACTTCATACAAAATTGTATATTGCTAAACAATGTAAATATTAGTGATTATTATTTTTAATGTATTATTTAAAGTAGTTTCATATTCTGCATTTCCCTCTCATATTAATCTACTTAAGTTAGGTAAACAAATTTTTAGTACTTTTTTTTAGCTTTACGCTTTATCCCGCACATGGCAGGGTAGGCAGAGGGAACTGCAGGGACCGTTGGAACCTAATGTTAAGATACTCCGTGGCTTAGTCCCTGTTTTCTCCGTCTCCACTTTCCGCCTTTTTCGAGGCATTGCGTGTTGAGTGGCGGAACTCAACGCCGCGCTTTGCCTAGTTGCCAGAGCGAAGAAAATGAAAATAGAAAAATCCATCTTCCACGAGAGGGAATCAAATCAGAAACCGTCGCGCTTACAGGCAGACGCTTACGCCTCTTTAGTACTTCGTTCATACAAATATTGAAAGGTACCTAGTTTTTCCTCTAGAACTTCGTTTTTTTCAGTAGGCAGATGAAACCGTAGGAACCTAGCGTTGGGACGAACTCTGTTGCCCGCTTTCCATTTTTGGAAGCATGACGTAATGAGTAGCAGAACTCACTACACGCTTAGTAATATTGCCAGAGAGAAGAAAATGAAACTAATTCGCCTTGAGTGGTAATCGAACTCACGAATCGTCGCGTTTACACGGAGTAGCTGTAACGCTGTGCCACGACGATCCTCAATGTTCAGTAAACATTATTTAATTAGATTTTGTATGTTATTGTTATATACATATAAGGATTAGTAATGCGTAATTTTATTCTTGAACATATCGGTTCCCGTCCAATGACAGGGTCCGTTTAGAAAATGTTTAAAATTATTTTTCACAGCAATTTGTAAAATTTGATAACATGTACTTTATGCATGTACTTAGTAGTACTTTGTTTACTTTAAGTTTTTAAGTAAGCGCATAAATTCACTTCATTGACATTAATATAGGTACAATCTGAGTACAAAGTGTCTAGCAATATTTCAAAACTTTAGTCAATTCTAAAGTTTTATTTTTGTAATATTTGTAATATGTTAAGAATAAAACAAAAACCATTTACCATTTTATATTCAAAGTAACACGGTAATGCTTTAAATCATTGTTGTAAAGACACTAAAGATAATGTATACCTATTGGTACTTATTTCAATAACAACCAGCAAAAAGTTTAATAATAAATTTCTAACATAAATTTTCATCTAAAATTTTGACATTGAGTGCTGACCAACAATTAAAAAATATTAAAATTTAAAATAATTTGCATATAATGTATTAGTTCCTAGTATTTAAATGACAATATCATTTTTCTAGTCGTTTTATTAAAATCAAACGTCCTTTTGTTTGTTTTTCAAACTAAAATCGTATAGTTTTGGGACAGAAAAAGTTATCCATAATAACTTTGAATCAACTTTAACATTTCATTTTTATCAAACATCGTATTTTTAATTGTATCAAAGGTAAACTGTCATCAAATACTCTATTTTATTAGTATTAGACAAATATACTAATAGATGTGACGTTGTAAATATATCAATATATACACTGAGTGATTCGATTAAAAATTCTTTCATACTACATCTTCACATATCCCGAACCTCCCGTAAAGGCATCCAATATCCCCTATAGCCAACCCGATAATCACTAATTCTAGTACTAATCTGCAACTAAATTTACAAGACCGCTGCCTATATTCATTCGCTCCTTACATAATTGATATAGCAGATAGAACTTTACTATTAATATAATTCCACTTACTTGATAACTCCAATTTTGCGTCACCACGTCCGACCGCCTACGTCTGAGTCCATGTGTCTTCCACGTCTTCACTTCTTCTTGAAGTAAATTCGGTGACTCCTTGATATCTATTCGATATCTGTGTCTTATCCTTACACTGACACAATGAAATTTATACTACCCTCATGTAACGACCTGCGAATATTACTATACTACAGGATGTTTTTATTACAACGTTCACAGCTTTCTGTCATTACACAGTGCAAATGTAACTTCTTTAGATTTACTCTTCAAAGAGCAACATATAAAATGAAATGTTACGTACATTATAAAACTTAAAAATGAACACTGCTCTAGAATTTTGTCCATGTATTATGCACATAAACCTTCTCCCTAAATCATTGTATCTATAAAAAGGCGGCACCAAACTTTGTCGCGAACTTTTAAATATTTAAGTATATATATGGCCAGCAACTTAATTTTTTACTATAAAATAATAAAAAAAGAAGTGAAATGTCAAGATTTGATAAAACAAAAACACAATTTCATATCCACAAATAACATGTTATAGCCAGAGCGAGCATTGACATTTATTCAACAAATTTTATATTAGCGCCATCTATGTGCATTTTTTGTAACTAGCTGCAACAACTTTTTCTTAATAATCTGTGGATACATCGGCATGTTGAAAGTAATGTGAAGAGGGCATTAGTATTTTTAAATATTATTTAAACGATATATTTGACTTTTATGACAAGGAAAAATAACTGATCTTATTATTTTTTTATTATTGATTGAGAATGTTTCATTTTACGCACTTATATTAATAATAATGAATTGTATATAATTTTTTGCAATTCTACGTCCGTCAGTTTACACTTCGTTCAATTATCTGCAATTAATTCCAATTGTGTAATTAGGTCTTAACATTATTTTAATAAACCTTTTGTAAGCTTAACTTCTTACGAATTCCGAGTTTTTGCTTTACTTTTTCAAAAATAATAAATAAATATAAATATATTGCTACATATCTTAAATAATATTTACAAATGGTTTGGTTTATTTATTCAAAAAAATAACAGCAACATATATCGCGAGCGCAATCAATTTCTCATCCAATTAAATCATCTCAAGAAGACATTTTATTTTTAGCTTATTGTTATTTTTATTTTCAAATTACTTTAGTTTTATATATGTATATGTATAAATAAATCTTTATCTCATTGTATAATTAGGTCTAAACATTATTTTAACATACCTTTAGTAAGCTTAACTTCTTAAGAATTCGATTTTTTATTTTACTTTTTCAAGAATTCGGTTATTTATTTTATTTTACTATTTCAAAAATAAAAACATTAAATTATATTTCATTAAAAATTTTATCTTTGACCTAATCATTCAAAATAATATATTTATATAATTGTAACTATGAAGGCGACACTATGATTAGCTATTATCATACCGCGCTATCGTTTCGAACTCAATTCGGAATTTATAGTATTAAGGCAGTTGTACATATTTAAATTGTCTGCCATTATAGGAACATAAAATGCTATATATAATGCCAAAATATACGTATAGGTTAAAATTTATACTATTATTTAATAATAGTGTAAATATATGATAATATACATGTAATTAATATTTATATACGTACAGTAGACTCCCGTATAACGCGAGTTTATACAACGCGTTAAAAAAAGTGTAACGACTTTATTCACATAACGCGATTCCCGTATAACGCGGTATAGTATAAAATACGGGAAGACTTGAAAGAATGAATTAATTTTTTTTTATTTTTTTGTATATATGCATATGAAATAAAACATACATAGTTGTGTTTTAATGAATATTATTTTTTCAAATTTCATCATTCGCGTTATACAAATTTTTCCTGGCTCAACCGGATTTCCTATAACGAGATTTCATACAACGCGTAACATATTAATCACGTTATACGGGAGTCTACTGTATACGAGTATGTTTATTATTAGTAGTTTTGGTAACTCAGGCTGTTAGTTATATGTTGCATACATATACAGGTGTATCAGACACGGCAGCCGTTATCAAAACTACTTATAGGGGAAAATATTTCAAGGCTATATACAAAAAACTAATTCACAATTATCAATACTTTAGGCACAGGATCATTTTTCCCATTTCACGATATTTATCCGTGCTGTGTATCGCGTGAGGTAGTCATAATTAAATACGAATAATCTATGTATAGACCTCGTACTACAAAAATACTATCAAACGTTGTCAATCTGTCACCATTAATTCAAAAAATAACCTAATGAGAAAGTGATATATCTCTTTCCCGTTCTTACAGGAAAGTGTACGCTTGCGTCATTCTTGAGAAATGGCGTTTTATTTTGGAACAATTACCGATTTAACTATTTATTTTGTTAGATTTTTTTTTATTTTTGAAAAATTTACTTGTTTTATAATTTTATCAAGCTTATGAAGGCTAATTAGTACTATGATTTAAATGAAATTCGCGGTAACATCCACACCCTGTATACTATGTTAATTTTTCTCAAAATAAATGCACCGTTGTTAAATACTGTTTGCTATACAGTAAAGTGATGAAGTATATATATAACTTTAAAGATTAATAAAAAAATTGGTAAGAAACCGTTTCATGTATAGTTGAGAAGTTGTATTGAGAAAATGACTTGCCATTTGTGTCTTTTCCGCTTATTAAGAGTTGTTATACAAGATTGCGTGCAACAGATTGCTAATACTTGTTTTGTAATCTCTTCTGGACAGTTTAATTGTATATCAGTGCATTTTTTTAATTCATTAACTGTCAACAATTTAAATTGATTTAAACAAGAGTCTGCAAAGCAGTAGAGATAGACGGAATTTACTTTCTAGTGTTGAGATACTCTGTTGCCAACTGTCAAAACATGAATACTGGATGGCGGGACTTAACGCTGCGCTTTGTTTTTCAATCTGGAAAGTTAAAATAGTTTAATTTCCCCTAGAGAATTGAACCTACAACTTAAATGACCTTAATTAGGTTTCTGCTTAGGATAAACAAGTATTATTAAACACTGACTTGATTATAAACTTGGCAAATTCGCTGCGCAAAACTCGTTACACTACTACATGAACAATGTGTACTGTCATTAAATACAGTATGAAGTAAACACTGTACCGTTGGGTTTAATGGACCATATCAGTGTACGCGTTCATTTAAACCAGTCGTGTCATTAAATTATATTTAAATAGTTTTTTTTAAATATTAAATTACGATTATTTTTATAAAATGTATCGCCCATTATTCCATTCAATAACACTGGTGATAAATTTGTCATGTATAATATATGATCAATTGTATGTAGATCTACCATTGCCTAACGAGTCATTGAAAGGCCTACCGTTGAAGTCCAGGTTTATTTATTTAACGTTTTGTTCCGCAGTGAGTATATTATTTTTTTTATAATTAATAAGTAATAAAGACATATATATAGTTAGGTATCTCATTTCAAGAGGGAAGTATTAGACTATAAAGTAATGAAATTGTGGTTATCGGGTTGTTGCATGTAGGCAACGACTCTTATTGTTAGGGAACCGCTCTGAATAGTTTTCAAGTGATTTATGTCATTTAGTGCAATTACGGAGATTCTGTGTCCACTGTGTGTGCTTGTGTGTGTGTGTGTGTGTGTGTGTGTGTGTTGAGTACGCTATGTATGTTGTTCTTTAAATAGCACTCCAACAACTTAGCATAAATATTTTTATTTTTTTACGAAAAGCGGGTTTGGGTTCTGACTTAAGTCACTAAATGCTCATTAAATTGTTTTGGGCGGAAAACATAGTGTCATAAATGTAATTTCTCAATAAAGCATAAAATTACAATAAATATAAAATTTCAATAATCCTTACATTCAACTCGGTCCGTTTCGCGTCCGGCCACTTAAAGCGGAACTTTGCTGCATTCTACCAAATAGAGAAGTTAAACCAACAAGCATCGTGTTTACATTCAGACGCTGTCCCAAAGGCCAAAAAGGCTCAAAAATCATCAAATCACTAGACACAAAGCATGTAATAATATTCATTTATTTTTAATAAGTTATGCCTACAAATAGGTAGTATACTTAATATTTCTAGTTGTAATTCGATGTTGAAATAATGGATTTTACACATTTTTCATTATTTAATGTACCTTTAACTCTTGAACTGATTACTGACCCTTCAAATATTTTGCCGGTATCATGACATAGACAAAAGGACCGACAGGCTAAAAAGGAAATTACGTCAGTTGACGAGAGCTGAACGTGAAATGCGTTTTGTTTTTCATGGCAATGCTCAAGGATGTTTTAACTGACGAATGTCATTTCCTAAGACTTATTAATTAGTATGAAATATCCTGTATCATTAAAATCGATACTGCTATTCTTGAATTATAAATGGTAACACGAGATTTACACAGATTATAACTGTACTGTAGTGACCCACCTACTTCATGTACAGATTTCGTGGCTAATCTTATATAGTTTTACTTCGTACTTCCTACTATAAATAAAATTAAAAGGAGACAAAAAGGTTCCGGAAACCGGTTCTTGCACTCGGTTGTGACAGCCTAAATTGTCAATCGAAGGATATTATTTACAAAAACAATCGAGTGCATTTACCTTTATACAAAGTTTTATGTTAAGACCTTTGCATTGTCATAAATGATAATGAACCTAAAAATATATAAGTTATGTTACTAATTTTTAAATACTATATTTCTTTACCCTTTAAAAGATTCTCGGATTAACTCTGTATTAGAGGACTTCATGAAAATTATACGTTGCCATGGAAACGTGTATATAATTTTAAGCAATAGTTATTTTTGTTGAACATACCTGTGTGTAATATTTTATTTATTTATTTATTTATTGTACTTTCTAATCCTTATTATTGAAAATGTTTAAGTTCTGCATTTCTTCTACATATAAACTATAAGTGTGCCAAATTTGATACTCCTCCCTCCGAGTAATTTTTGAACGAACGGGTTCAAAGTTTTTGCTCCACGTATTAATATACAGATAATGTACCTCCTTTTTACTTTCAAATCTTTGCGCTTACAAAAATTATAACTAAACAAACTATAGAGAGATTTCCCGGTAGTACCTCTCACTCCTAATTCAATCACATATAACTTAGCTATTAAACATATTCTTGGTCATTTTGTAAGTAAGTTCGCACATAGTTGTTAATTTGAAGTCATCACTTTTAGTAATATTCGTTTAACACATGAGAGTATTTTTACGCTTTGAGATTATTACCTATATTAAGATTTTTAAATTGCTTATATTCAATTTAATTTGAAATATTCTTTATTGAATTGGACTTTTACTAGTACATTTCCTTACTAGTACACCAGCACTGGTTTGGAAGGCATTTCTGCTAAGAAGAGCCGGCAAGAGACCCAGCAGTTGCTGTTTTAATTATAAATATTTATTAAAAATATTAGTATTATCCTGCATAAATTTCAAATATCGCCATTTTCACATATTTTTATCATTTAATTGTTCATGAACAGTAGTAGTAATACCTAGTCATTACTCACGAGTATTTTATTAACGTTTTCTTTTTAATTACGAAAGCGGCAAGCTTAGAGCAGACTGCGGAATTTTATAATAGATATGTATAATGAAATAAGCAAATAATTTGAATGATGAATAATTTTTTGAAGACGATAACCAGGCAAGATTAAGACCAAGCTAATTACAAGACATACATTTTTTGTCGCATATCTATCACTATTTTTAATGTTACATTAGACATGTTGTCTAACAAAATATAATAATATTAATATTATTAATACTGTATTCTGATTAATATATTATTTTTCTAAAATATAGTATTGTAACAGACTAATCAACTAAACATAAATTATTTGTAACCCTATATTTTTGGATTTTTTTTGGATCCCCCAATTATAATAGATTGCTAGCCCATGTATATTTAACTTTATTTACAAATTTTGAAATCCATTTTCTTATGTATATTGACTTAGTCTGGATACAGTACTTGTTCACAAATCATTTAACTACTTAATTTCTTTTTTCGTTTATTAGAACAAAAATTATTTCGTTTATAAACAACAAAACGTTGAATTATATTTATAATAGTATAATATATATAAGTATTTACTTATAGTTGTAATTCGTTAGTTTTTTGAATAAGTAAAATTTTAAGCTAAAATTCTATTTTAACCATCTTCATTATTTTATTAACTCAATTATGTTTTCTTTACAGATTCTACAAACTCTATACTATGTAATAGCACTCTCGAATGACATCGTGGGTACAAATGCAGATGCACCAAAGAAACCACCTCTGATACGGCGAATTAGGGACAACTTCTTCCCTACAGTGCTTAGTACACAAATTTACGTGGCTTGCGCATTTTGGGGAATTACCCTGACGTTGGATCAAAAATTACTCGAACCCTTAATAGTTGATAGGTATTATCACCCGGTCATGAACCACGTTATGCATAGCACAGGACCTTTGTTTATGATCATAGAATTATTTACATCTCCAATCAATTTTCCATCGCGAAAAGTTGGATTTTCTATACTTTACACGTATTTAGTTTCTTATGTCACATGGTATTTCTATATTTATTATTCAACAGGCAACTGGGTGTACCCAATGTGTGAATATACCACTGTTCCAGTTGTAGCTGTATTTATAGCTATAGGTTTAGCGTTAATGGGAGGATTTTATGTATTAGGTGAGAAATTGAATAGCATTGTATGTGAAAACAGAAGGAGACACGCGTCTAACGCTCAAATTAATAAACGTAAAAGAAAATAAACATATAAACCTTCTGCAAAAAGAAGAATAAAACTGTTTGAATGACACTGATTTTTTTTTTACTATATTATAGCACTTACTCAGCTAATGTTGATATGTATTTTCGAATTTACAAATATTTAAATACATAAAAAAAAAACAACTTGTCAATTATTTGTATACTATTTAAATATGGGATATTTTAAATGTTTGCTAATATTATATAGAGGAAACATTTATTTGGTGTGACCCATTTGACCTCACTTGAACTCTTTTGAACCCATTTGAACTCTTTTATCGTTATAATCCTTTATTATCTGTGATGAACAAAAGCGATAGAATAGTTTTAAAAACATTAGTGATCCATATGTAATCTTTGATAGACACAAGCACGTAAGCTAAGGAATATTTAATGTATGTGGTTAAAACTACGTATAAATGTCAAACAGTTTGATGACACAATTGTTGTTGTGAAGCTAAAAAAATAGATAAATAAAATACATAGGTAAGTACATTACATACGTTATACGCTTATACATTTTTTTTTTTTTTTTATGTTAGAGGGAGGCAAACGAGCAAGTGGGTCACTCGATATTAAGTGATCACCTCCGCCCATTGACACCCATGAAGCCCAAGGCTTCAGGGGTGCGTCGCCTACCTTTTAAAAAAGGTGTACGCTCGCTTCTTGAAGGTCCCAATGTCGTATCGGGTGGGGAACACCTCTGAAGGGAGTTCATTCCACAGTGTGGTCGTGCGTGGAATAAAGTTTCTTTTGAACCGCACGGTGGTACTCCGCCAATTATCAAGGTGGTGAGGATGGTATTTTAATTTGTGGCGGGAGTTACGATCATACATATGAAAATTGCTGATTATAGCATTTAAATCATATAGCTATATGCCTGGAAGTACCTATTATAACTAATAGTTACTAAATGAAAAATTTTTTAAGTGAGAGTCGTACAAGGTAAGAGAGTGAGATGCTGAATGTCACAGGACGTCAGTGATCTCCCTGTGTCGCACCTACCACAGTGGTTCCGCTCTCGTCCCGTCACTTTAGTCGCGCGAGCTAATTCTCACACATTTTTTCAGGTGCATTATCCTTACAACAGGTAACTGTTGTAGTATATATAATATAACTATACGTTATATGAAAATCACTTACAAAATTATTAATCAGGTACACGCCAGCACATATCTGTCACCCAAATATACTCTCAGTAAATTATAATTGATAATTCACGAAATATAACGAAACCTTGCAAAAATTTAACAGTCCTATAATCTTTGCAACTTCGTGAATTATTTAAATATATATATATATATATATATATATATATATATATATATATATATATATATATATATATATATATATATATATATATATATATATATATATATATATATATATATATATATATATATATATATATATATATATATATATATATATATATATATATATATATATATATATATATATATATATATATATATATATATATATATATATATATATATATATATATATATATAGTAGTTGTTTGATTTGTATCTAGAAAAATGCTTTAAACATTGTACCAATATACGAGTATAATGAATTATTATATAAAATATTTCAGGATAAATGCTTTAGCACCTAGAGTGATAAAGGGCTAAATCAATTTACAAGCACTGCCTCTATATTCATATTCCATTTTATTATACCTTGATCATTGTTTAACTTCTTAAAGATAAAATTAACGATTGCTTTTAATTATAATTTTGAATAAATTATAAAAAATATTGTGAATTTAGTCCCCTTTTGTCGTAAATTGAATGTTATCAATTGAATTACCAATAACCTCGTAAAACAGTGATATAAATAATAAAAAAAAAACAATATTAATAACAAATAAGTTATTGAAGGCATTACTAATAAGTATTACAAACTTATTTATCGTCAACGTCCATACCACGTTGAACACACCGGTTCTCGTCCGATCACCGAAGTTAAGCAACGTCGGGCGCGGTCAGTACTTGGATGGGTGACCGCCTGGGAACACCGCGTGACGTTGGCTTTTTGCTTCTAGTAAGAACCAAATTGCTTTTTGTTACATTTTACTATGGACTTGTTATTATAATAGCGTCTGAATGGATCTTTCGAAGCTGATGATAATAATTTTGCGCTCGCTCTCTCGCTCTGGTAAGAAGTAAAAAATTGGTCGAAAAGTACTTACATAACTCATTGTCTCCACACAACTTTAAAAGTATATACTAATAAAAAAAATATACACAGCAAAACACAATGATTAAATGCAGTGTTCTTAATAAAAAGTAAACTATAAATATATCATATAAAAAGAATACAAAAATTAATAAATAAACGAAAATAGTAGCGAAATATTACCATTGAAATGTTACCATTTAATGGCCGAGTATTGTTTTTATTATCAATTTTATTTTTGGGACATGTAGGGGGGGTCAATAGAAGCTTAACCTCACGTGTGTGGGGTCACCACCCTTGTCCCTCGGCCGCCATTTTGGAAAAAGGGGGGAAACACATTTTTCGCGACATCTCGGAAACTATACGACTTACAAAAATTTTGTAAGATTTGTAGTGTTTTGCCTACAAATATGTTTATATAATTTTTAGCACTTAATTTAAAATTAAAGAAGTTATAAGTAAAAAAGTGAAAAAAAATTAATGCCAATTTTCATTTTTGATCTATAACATTTTTTTATACATTTTACAAAAAGAAATTCTCAGACTAATCTTATAGAAATCTTAAGAGAAAAATTTTTGTATATAATTTTTTTATATGCAATAAAACAGCATTTAAAACGCTGTTACAGCATTCCAAAGTCGACCCGGTTCAATAAGAATCCGGTAAATATATTCTCGTGATATTTTATACAATTTTACTTTCTTTGTTTCAAATTATATTTGCCGCCACATTGAGGTAGAATATGCAGGCTCGCCTTTTCACGTCACGTCCCCAGTAGGCCCACTATAATAATATTGTTTATAGTAATAACTAACCCTATAGAAAATAGACACTGTAATTGTATCGTAGGGAGTAGATTTTTTTTTATGGGAAGGACAAGGCAAACGAGCGGTCGGGTCACCTGATGGTAAGTGATCACCGACGCCCACGGCCCTGTGTAACAGCAGAGGTGTTACAAGAGCGTTGCCGGCCTTTAAGGTGGACGTCGACGCGCTTTTTGAAGGTACACAATATCATATATATCACAATATCTAATAATAATACTAATGTAATACTATACAGCAACTCAATAATTATCTTAAGTTTAAAAAAAAAATAAAATTCATTCAATCTCAAGTATAACAATAACTTCATTGTGTAATGTAGCATAACTAGAAGCAAAAAGCCAACGTCACGCGGTGTTCCCAGGCGGTCACCCATCCAAGTACTGACCGCGCCCGACGTTGCTTAACTTCGGTGATCGGACGAGAACCGGTGTGTTCAACGTGGTATGGACGTTGGCAACCAACGTCTTTAAAAGCTTATTCTGTTCTTTATTTACGTCTATTGTGAGTGACGCTTCTTATATTATCTCTACGTTGAGTTCCGCCACTCAACACGCAAAGCCTCGAAAAAGGCGGAAAGTGGGAACGGAGAAAGCAGGGACTAAGCAACGGAGTGTCTTAACTCTAGGTTCTCACGGTTCCTGCGGTTCCCTCTGCCTTCCCTGCCATAAAGCGTGAAGCTACAAAAAAAAAACAAAAAAAATGGTAATTTTTTAAACAAATCGTATATCATAATTTGAGATTGCAATAGATTAATTAATTAAATATTTGCAAGTACAATTAGTGAACTGAGGATTCTGTACTTATTTAGTAATAGTAGTTTAACAAGAAAGTGCAAGTTATATAAGTTGACTTACTTATTTACGATCGCTTAGTGTATATTTTGATGTTTTGACTTTTTATTTAACACTAGCATTTCCCCGCGGCTCCACTCGGGCTTTTTAAATTTATTAGGCACATTTTATTTTTTAGTGGTATGCCCGAGTTAAAGTATCTTTGTAATTCGTAACATTTACCTACACAGTCTTGATAATGCTAGGTACTAAATACTAATATTGTGGTTTAGTTTAGACCAACTTTACTCATTTAAATTATTATGAAAGAGGAATTATTACAAACATAACTTTTTTATAGCTTTTTAAACTTGAAATAAATTATTTTTATATAATTTTTGAGTATATTATATTGTGAAATATTATACATATATTTTTAATTATAAAATAATCCGCTACAACACAATAAAGTAAGATTTTGATTATCTATTTATGCATCTGAGAGATGTTTCTTCTTGTTATGATCTTTAACCGCAACGACCTTCATTTTGCGACGGTAACGATCGTTACCGTCGCAAAATGAAGGTCAGAAAATCTTAGTATTCACGCAAACAGCTTTAATTTTCATCGATTTAGCATCAAATCTGACGGAGTTTTATAGAAACTTACCCCCTTTTACACCCTCGTCACGGCAGAATTTCCAAAAATCCTTATTGTGTCATTCTTAATTTCTAACCGTATAGCCAAAAAAGTTTGATCGAATTGGCGTTAAAACTGACGGAGTTCCATATAAACTTACCTCCCTCCATTTTACCCTCTTAAAGAGCGAATTTCCAAAAAAATGATAGCCTATAATGACATAGATTTGTCCTTATACGAGGGTCAAACTGAAAGTTCTTAGAAAATCAAAAACTAAGCATTCTAGCAAGTTATTAGTTTTATTATAACTTTTCAAAATAGCGTCCATTTACATCAATACATCGCTGCATTCGATGGAACTATTTAGAAAAGCACCTTGCCCACTCGGCCTTAGGGGTCTCTTTAACGGCGTTTTGAAACGCAGCCACTGCTTCTTCGGCGTCCATAAAATGTTTTCCTCGAAGTTTTTCTTTTATCTTCGGGAATAAACAAAAATCGCAGGTTGCGAGGTCGGGGCTATACGGCGGGTGACCCAGTAATTCCACGTCTAAGGTCGCCAAATAGTCGATCGTTTGCCTGGCGGTGTGCGACGAGGCATTGTCGTGATGAAGGAGGATCTTGCTGCGAGGTCGTTTCTCTCGAACTTTTTCCAAGACAAGTGGCAAACAGTTGTTAATATACCACTCTGCATTAACCGTTTTCTGATCCTCTAAGACAACTGTCGCGTAATGACCTGTCTTTCCGAAGAACGAGGCCACCATCTTTTTTCCAACACTTCGACCTCTCTTCACTTTAGTTGGCAACTCTTCGGAAGGAAACATCCACTGAGCAGACTGTCTTTTGGTTTCCGGTTTCGTCACCCGTTAGTATGTCGAACACAGCATTTGAGTCACCTCCGTTAAATTTTTGGATCATTTCTCGGCACCAATCAACACGGCGGAGTTTTTGAGCCTCGGTCAAATTATGCGGTATCCAGCGGGCACGAAGCTTCCTGACCGCTAAATGTTCATGGAGGATTTTGTACACTTGACTCATACCTATGCCTAGACTTGTCCGAATCTGCTGATAGGTCACTCTTTTGTCAGTCTCTATCATACGCCGCACAACACTGATATTATCTTCAGTCGTCGCTGTAGAAAGCCGTCCCTCACGCAAATCATCGGTGAGATTAGTTCGACCACGTTTGAATTCATTAAACCAGGTGTAAACTGTGGCACGAGATGGGGCTTCATCGTGAAAAGCCAATCGAAGTCTATCATAACTTTCTTGTTGACTTATATGACATCGAAAGTCATAAAAAATCATTGCACGAAAATTTTCTCGGCTTAAATTCATTCTGACGTGCACAGACAATTTTCAATTTGCCGCCAAATCGTAAAACAAATGACAAATGAATGAAATGTATACTCAATATTATTGGTAAAGAGTTTTATTTTCAAAATTTAAACTTATTTTTTTAATATAATGCTTTTAAATTGCCAGTTCTAAAAACTTTCAGTTTGACCCTCGTACTAAATATAAACTATGAATCCCTAAAAAATGTTTTCACTTTACTGTAATGGCGGAACCCAACGGTGCGTTTTGTCTTGTTAGAAAAGCAAAGAAATTAAAATAAAAAAACAATATGTTATTTACATTTAATTTATTTCATTTTAAACATCAATGGTGTCAAATAGAAATCACTCACTTCTGGCTACAAGTATTAATTTACTGTTAACTAAATAATTTTATTTAGTATTCTTTCAAAAAATATATTAACCTAAGTGGCATATAGTTATGATCATAATTAAACATTTTTTAAATTGGTATAAAATAAAGAAAAAAAAACCTATTATAAACGAATTATTAGCATACTCAAGATTATATCAATAGTTAAACCTTGATTGTAGAAACAGAAGAACGTAATATTGTTCAAGCGATTTAGTTTAAAATTAAATATATATAAATTAAAATCATAATATATTAAAAAATGTTGCATTTATTATTTCATTTAGTTGTAGTGGCTATAAATTCATTTACTATATTTTACGACCAAATGTATGTGGATCTACCGGTACCTTCTAAGGAATTTTTGAATCTACCCTTAAAGTCTAGGAGCATGTATTTAACTGGATGGTGCATCGTAAGTACCTTTTTTTACACGTTTGAATTCTTGGGGGATGCTCTCATCACAATTTGCCTCCTCAAAGTCATTTCTAAAGTTATTTTGTTGGGATATGATATTTGTGTTGTAATATCAGTGTCGTAGAAAATCGTTTTATTTGTCAAAAGGCATAAGGATATATGAATATCCGAATAATCGATTCTATGACGGAAACGTTTAAAAAGCTTTGTTTTGAATCAATATTTATTGGCCTTCCTCTCTGCTCAGTGTGACCGTCGCAACTGTACAGTGCCTGACGATAAAGCGATGATTGTGGGTTCTATTCCCACTTGATGAGAATAAACTATTTAAATTCTGGCTTTCGAAGCGCAGCGTTGAGTCTAATTAACTCGCAATATCTGTAAATTGGGTGGAAAATGGAAAACGAAGGAAGTCAGGAATCTTATGTCTACCAATGAAGCTGTTTTCTTTTGTTACGTTTATTACTGTGTCATGTTTTTCTTCTTTCCTTGATTATATCTTTATATTAAATGTATATTTTATTCTAGGTTAATCAAGATAAATTTATATAGAGCAAATTCCAAAGCCTCAGCTTCCTTGTTTTTCAGTCAATGCCATTTTTTGTATATGTATAAAAATAAAGTTGTATATAAACGTTCAGTTAATTTATTCTTTTTGGTTTAGTTGTAAAAAAGTGATTTGTGGAAAATTAGATTTGATCCAGTGAGTAGGTTCATCCGTAGTAAATATTTATAAGGATATTTTCCACAACATCTTGAACTTATTATATAGGATATTTCCACACGTATCAAAGTAGGTATTACTTTTTATAATATAAAAAGGAATTAGACATCTTTATTATGCATAAATATCTACTTTTTTATTATATTTTTAATAATATATTCTTAGAAACGTAGTGTGGATTTAAATAAACGTGGACGAAATCGCAGCAGCGAGGCCATTTTATTATCTAGATAACATAACTTTCGTTTCCTCTCTATCCTATAATTCTTTGTTACTAAATATGACACATGAAAGTGGCAATGTGGCTTACATTACACTGATTTGTCCTCACACTCACACACTCACTAAAAATTTTTATTTCGAGCATTTCGAGCTTGGTGAAATCGCATTTTATAGGCCTCGCGAGACCTCTTTGAGTACCGTGAGCCAGGGCCTTTTTAGACCATGTCTAACAATATTACTGCATATTCACAACATAGTGAACTAACAAGTGGAAATGATCCCAACAACAAGGTGAAGAGATAAAAATTTAATATAATTCGTGACTGTTAGAATATAAACCTACACTTAGGTCGCAAATCCCAAGCGCTGCTCGGAGCTCTTCTTTACACACAAATACTTAATTTTGACAATTAATTAATTTTGACATGTTTATTGTTTGTAAATTTTTCTCTTTAAACGATCCGCACCACTTGGAAATCGTCCAACTATGACCATTAACAACGTAATTAATGTTGTTTTAACAAATGTAAGAACTATACTTATATTAGTTACTAATTAAAACTTAGAGATAACATATGGCTTAGTGGTCAAAGCACTTGGACGGTTTATAAAAGTGCGAGTTCAAATTAAATTAGCTTCAAATTTCTAAATGTTTAGAAATTCAAAAGTGAGTAAGTACCATAGTAAATTCTTCATAAAATTAATTTATTGTTTTATTAATAACTACATTTGTCAACAGGTGCTGCAAACTTTGTATTTTATCATAGCCTTAATAAACGACATCGTCGGAACAAACGCCCAGACTACTGAAAGGCCTGTAATTAGGAAAATAAAAGATTTTTTATTTCCCATAGCTTACAACGTAGCTATGTACGTATCAATCTTATTTTGGTCTTTATGCGCAATAAACAAAGATTGGATTGTCGTGGAGGAAGTTGAAAAACTATATCCATCTATAATTAATCACTTTTTACATACAACAGTGTCAATATTTATGCTTATCGAAATATTGTTGCCATATAAAACGTATCCGTCATATTTAATTGGAAATTGTTCACTTCTTACGTTTCTTATAATTTACACGATTTGGTTTTTAATCGTTTTTGTTAAAGCTGGTGTGGGAGTGTACCCATTTTTTAATTATATCAATTGGCCCGCCAGAATAGGTTTTATGGTTGCTAATATATCAATTATACCTGTACTGTATAATATTAGTAACAAATTAAATAATTATGCTTGTATATATATGAATAATGATAGTAAAAAATATATATAATTATAGTGACTTATTTATTTATATTGTTTTTTATTTTTAATGACGTATATACGTCAAAAAACATGAAATAACGTACAGATAAGAGATTATAAATTAAGTTTATTTTAGAGCCAAATTTGTTGCGTTTTTTTAAACATTTCGATAAATGTGGCACAGATACACAAAGGAAGAGAAACAAAAAATTGTAAAAAAATACTATATTATAACTTCAGATTCAAATTTTTCTAGAATAAAAGATAAACCATCATCATCATGTGCTTTTTTTCTTCTGCCCCTTTTCCTTCTGGACCATACAACAGTCGATAAATTCATTTTTTCCCTTAATTTGTCATAAATGGAGTATAAACTTTTATAAAATTGTAACACAGAGGAAGCACCTTTTAAATAATTTTCTAAAAACATCATAGGGTCCATTTGATTTTCTAATTTTAATGCGATATTGTAAATAAATGTTCCATTATAGCACTTAGAGTAAATGGTAGTTTCAAATGGAGTCCCACAAACAATATTTAACGCATTCACCTGGTGCAAGATTGATTGAAACTGGGCAAAAGAATGAATCTTCTTAATATCATAGCTTTTTGGTTTTTTCAATATGCTACTGTCAATTTCAAAATGCTTTAAGAGAACACTAGCGGCTATAAGACAATCTTCATATTGAACCTTGTTCTTGTTTAATAAAAGCTCAGTATTAATTTCCATATTACCATTCTTTCTTAATTCTTCAAGTTTTTTACTATGTCTATTATTGAAATGATAATGTCCTCTAGGAGTACCAGTTTTGTCATCAACCACATCTAACATTGTATACGACATAAACAAACTGTGTACATGATTAGCCGGCACATTGCAATTTGATATCCACCATAGTAAAGACATCATAAATAATTGAAAATTTTTTGGTACCAATTTCAGCATCTCCCAATCTAAATTTGGCAGTTTTTCATCAAAGAATTTATAGAAATACAAGTGTAATTGAGCTTGAGTTAAATTTTGAAATGGTATATCTAATAGTTGAGAAATGCCATGCTCTCTATTTACAGGTGTTTTACGATAATTACAATTTTCCCTTCCAACATATGTAAAAGTATCGTGAGAAAAGTCAGTTATAATGTCAAAAGCATATCTTATCAATGGTAAAGCACTAAGGAAGCTGTCCTTGTCTGAATAATCTTCGGCTTGTGGGTTACATAAATATAAATTATGAACATATAAATTTAAATATTCCTTTGGTATTTCATTTTGTCTTATTTTTTCTATAAGCCATAAGGGAATATTATTTGGGTTTGAATCTGAAACATTCTCTTCATCTTCATCTGAGCTTTCATCTTCTGAGGTTTCAGATTTCTCTTCACCAGACTCTTCATTATCCATTTCAGGCATTTGTAACTGAAATTGTGGAGATTTTTCCTCACATAATCCAAAATATTTCAAAGATGGACATTTGTTACTTTTATATCCATCTATACTGTTTTTAATAATCTCAAACACTTTATTCTTTTGATGTTTTTTAAGTCTCCCCAAAATCTTTGCAATAGCTGAATCCAAAGTCTCATTTTGAAGCCAATTAAACAAAGCATGTATACTTCTTTGTTGGTCATTTTTCTTTCTTTTGCTCTTCTGCAACTTCAACTGAGAAAAGAATTTTTTAAAAATTTTCTTTTCTACATAATCATTGCCTAGCATAGTGGCAAGTAACGGTAGCAACTCCTCCTTAAGACCACCAAAATGTTCACAGAGATATTCTACTTTATAAAGTTTACATTCTATAACATGTATTTTATTACCATTCTCTTCTATTAATATTGGTTTTGTTTCCAATAAATTGAATGGAATATATGAAACATTGTATATAAAGAAATCTGAATCATAGCTAAGCACCGGACAGTCTAAGTGTCTTGCTAACGATGCTATTTCGTCGTCAGCTTCATAAGTACATACAGTGTATTTAATATTCATCTCTATGAGTATTTCTATGAATACATTCCTGAACAAAAGTGGAAATATTTGCAAACTATCTTGTGTAACTGGGTCAAGATGACTACAGTTTTGCAATTTAGACCGGAGGCGGGTAAATACAGTTTTCAATTTTTTACTTTCGTGACAGCCATCAAAAAGTACGAATGCAGTTATTTTACATTTTCGCAGGTTTTTAAAGAATGTTCTAACATAAGATGCGAATTTGTCATAATCTCCACCGAATGCTGAGAAACTATTTAGAGATCTGTACAATTGAGCACATAAACTATGTCCATCAATAACAAGGTTTGTGTCGTGTAAATAATGTTTTTTCAAGATAATATTCTGATTATAATTGATATATGTGGTCAAACCTCGTACACCCATGATTGTAAAAGTAATAAAACATATAACATTTATTACGCTACTTCTTCGTGCATTGTTTGTGTCCTTATATTATTATTTTTCATTAATTTAATTCTTATTATATATTTTATTTAGGTTATAAATTAGGTAAATCAACATGGTTTAGGAAAAATAACAAAGATCAATCAAAGACTATAGAGTATGGAGCATAGATGATACACTAATACTGGTATAGATGCGCAACTCTCGATATTTTTCAATACAAATTTTTTTGTCCTGGGCGAGAGAGGGCGTTATTAGTACTAAAACTCTCACTAGGTGGCAGTTTAGAATATCCGGAATTTTATATATTTTTAAAATATTAGGTATATTTTTAAATTACTATTATTAAAAGAATAAAATAAATTTAAATCTGGTTGATATGAATATTGTTGTAATATACATAGTATTTTGCAAGACAAGTTTTATCTTCTAATAAAATAAAACACTTGACTATTACAGTTTAATTTTTATTTCTTTTTTACAAAATTCATATGCTTATACTTAAATTAGGTCATTCATATTAAAGGTTGTTTATTTGCCACTTAAGACTATTTACACATTTACACCAACTATGAGTAATTAATTTAATGTCAAGATTATTAATCAATTTAATCAACATGACATGCCTTTATAAGAATGACCATTAAGCAAATCAAACACTTTATCAGAGATCATCATCAGCAGTTTTCTGACATTCGTTGGGAAGTGTCTTGTGTTCTGAAATAATAAAAAATCAATATTTAAAGCCTTACAATTATAAAAATAATTTGGCAACAATAATTTAATAATAAAAAATATCTATTATGTTAACTAATATAATATGTAAATCCTAAATTATGAGTATTATAAAGTGAAATTTAATATTGATGTTTATAGGTGTCTTAGAATATTTACAGTTTTGATTTTAGTGTCAATGGTTATCATCTCCGATTTTATTCCTTTTTAAACATTTTTAATAATATGGGCGAACTCAAATTTATATACGAGTATAGTATATAAACATATACGATGTGTATGTTAGATTACTAAGAAGTTACATTTAGTATCTCCATTATATATTATCCTCACTTTTAAATGAAAATGAATAAATATTTTACACAAATACAAATTTCGGCTAATTATCGTTAACGATATAATTAAAAAAACCTGTTGGTCACACTTACCATCACTACTGCAAAGAAAATAACAAGTTAATCCGTAGACGTAAGAAATCAAAGATCCGAGTA
Organism: Dione vanillae; assembly: GCA_037178615.1. NCBI lineage: Eukaryota > Metazoa > Arthropoda > Insecta > Lepidoptera > Nymphalidae > Dione > Dione vanillae. Next base: position 6,044,168 of record JAZFAU010000024.1, read on the forward strand.
TCTTCCTAAGGTAGATCGTCAAAACAAGTATCAGAGTCCAGTAAAAGGCAACGTGATATTAAAATTAAATTATCAAAATAAACACCAACAAATTTCAGTAACATCCAGAACACAAAAGCGAGCATAAATTTTTAAAAACGTTAAGTATGCTGCCATACTTTAGTAGTTATACAATGTTGCCATTAAAATAAATAAACTAATTTTATTTAAAATATGAAAAATAAAATAACATTAAAAATGAAAATAAAGTTATTAGTAAAGAAAATAAAAAATAATGAAATAATTTTAATTTAATATTTTATCCTATCTGTTAATGTCATCTAGTGGCGTAATACGTAAAAAATATCAAACTTTCTTACGTCCTGGGCGAGAGTTGGCGCTAGTTTCCTTTGAAACTTATTTTGTACAGAATATAATTAGTCGTGATTAGTTCGAGTTATTTCGATTCGAATACTCTTTCACGAGTTTAATCGAGAATCTCGTAAGGTATACTTTTATAAAGGTTGCAAGGATTTTTTTAATTATATAAACATAACTTCATTGCCTTGGACTAAACTTATGTACTAAAAGAGAAAATAAACTAAGTTACACATTAACTCGAGTTATATGTTGAATGCCCGCGTTCTTACGTGACAAGACACATCACTACCTACCATACTTTAAATTTCAATTCGACATGCCGCTGCCGGTGCTTGCATGTGGTTAATAACGTTAAGTAACACGTGTTTTACATTACTGTAACATTTTCACGTATTTATATTATTTAAGTCATTAATAGTTACGGACAATTTGCCCTATAATCAAAATACGTAGGTTTTACATTTGAAAGTATTATTATAAATAAGTACGCATTAACTTTTGCACGCGTGCAAACACACATTTCAATCAACTAGAAATTTGACAAAAATGACGGAGGAAAAAGAAGTAGTAGCTGCAGAACAGAGCAATGGGCAGGAAAACGACAAGGAAAATAATATGGATGAAGAAAATGATTTAGATAAAGCTATCATACGACAAATGGAATATTACTTCAGTAAGTCAAATTATGAAATAAGTTTTTAACGAACATAAGGTTCGTTAAAAACTCATTTCATAGTTTTTGTTCTACATTTATTTACTAAAATCAGTGCTCATTGTTTTATCTTCCATTTTCAAGTACTGTTGTCGACAAAATTAGATGATTGCAAGAGTTTGGAATATACGTCTATTTATATGTGTTGTTGAATTATACCCAGTTATTTTGGTATTTGTTTTTTTATTATGATGATTATTAAAATATCTTAAAATTTGTTTCATAAGCCTCTTAAAAACATTTCATGCTTTATAAATAGTTACATGCATTATAAAATATAGCAGCCCGCTTTAGTATATTGTTAAATTGCAATCTATCAACATTATCATACCTACAATAAAGTTTTAATTATACAAAGTTCTTAGGATGCTTACTTATGCTGTTACTTTCCATTCTTACATAAAATGATTATCAATACAGAAACTACTTAAATATTTTTATCTTTAGTAATATTTAAATATGATTATCTTATGAACTCAACAAGTAATTACAAGTAATAATTAAGTGCCTTTAAGCAATGTTAACATTTAAACCTATTTTCATTTATTATAACAAATAAAAGTTTATTATTTCTTATAATAGGACAAAATTTGTTTGAACATTTCTGTAAAGTTATAAAAGACCGAAATATATTTATGTTAATGATAGTAATTTTAGAATAATTAGTTTTTTACTAACAAAACAGTATATAAAATAGGAAAAAACATAACAAATATACTGACTTTAATATATTTATATTATAAATAACTTATTGTCTAGTGCAAATTTTGGATTTTGGCATTTTCACAGTTAGTTGAACGAACATCAAAGTGATCTTCTCGCGAAGGCATAATTGAATTGTCTTCAATAATTTTCCTTTTCATTACAGGTGACATCAACTTGCCAAGAGACAAATTTCTTAGACAGCAAGTGACGCTGGACGATGGTTGGGTGCCCTTAGATGTACTTATAAGGTTCAACAGACTTGCCAAATTAACTACAGATATTGATGTTATTGCTAAAGCAATCAACCAGTCATCGTCAGATTTGCTAGAGGTATGCTTTATGTAAAAAAAATCAAAAGTCAAATAATTTAATTCAAAGTAAGCTTTATTTTTTTAAAGTCAAATAATTTAATTTACCACCACTTTGCTAAAGTCAACACCTCAGACCTGATAAAAACTGTTTTTTTTCCTTTTTTTAATTTGCCAAATATTTACAGTTTGACAATTCTTATTATTGACAATGATACTGATAATTGAAGTAGACTGGAAGAAACACTATGAATGGATAGATGAATTTTTTATATCTTAAATTTAAAATATAAGGGAAATTACTATAGAATCTTATAAAAATATATAATGACCAATTTATCTTTCTTAATATATTATAGCTATATTATGTTCATTAGGTATCAGAAGACAACAAGAAAGTAAGACGAAATCCAGAACATCCTATACCAGAAATGAATGAAGAAAGGCGTAAAGAACTGTCTTCCAGAACAATCTATGCTAAAGGTTTTCCCAAAGATTCCATTTTAGATGATCTTCTTAAATTCTTTAAGCAGTTTGAAGAGGTTGAAAATATTATAATGCGAAGATATTTGGATCGTCAAACGAAAAACCGTATTTTTAAAGGCTCAGTGTTTGCTACTTTCAAGACAAAAGAGCAGGTAACTTTGAATTCAAAAGAATAAAGATATATATTATATTAGTGGGGATGAAGAAAGCAGGGACTAAGCAATGAAGTGTCTTAACACTAGGTCCCCACAGTCTCTGCACTTCCCTCTGCCTACCCTGCCATGTGCGGGATAAAGCCTGAGGCTAAAAAAAAACATGAAATAATTTCCAAATTAATACATTTTATTAAATAATATACTAAAAATAAATAAATAAATAAAATAGCCTTTATTGACCAAATAACATTCACAATATATCACATTTTTTTTTTTTTTTTTTTTTTTCTTATTTAGTCTGCTTTTCAGCATAGGCCTCCTCCATCCCTTTCCATTCTCTCCTATTCCTTGCCTTCCGCAGCCAGTGGGGACCGGCTGTTTTCCTGATGTCATCTTCCCATCGTCTGTAAGGTCTTCCTCTTTTTCTTTGAGCATTTCTTGGGTACCACTCAAAAATATCTTTTGGCCATTTTCCTGAAGTATCTCTTGCCATATGTCCTGACCATCTCCATTTTAACTTTTTTATGGTTATTGCAATATCTCTTACTTTTGTTTTCTTTCTGATCAAATCAAGTCTCTTTTTATCTTTCTTTTTTATACCAAGTAGGTTCCTTTCCATGTTGTGCTGACATACTTTAAGTATGTGGACCGCCTTCTTTGTGAGAGTCCAGGATTGACAGCCATATGTGATGCATGGTAGAATACACATATTAAAGATTTTTGTCTTGCATTCCATAGGGATATCTCTATTTTTTAAAACATCTTTTAGTGCCCAGAAACATCTCCATCCTTTTGCTACTCTTATATTTATTTCTTTTAATGTCATATTAACAGGTGAGACTGTCTGTCCCAGGTAAGTATATTCTTCCACGTATTCTATTGGGCAATTGCTAATTTGAATAAGCGTTTTTAGACCATTTGTCATTACTTTTGTCTTTTCCGTGTTCATTGTCAATCCAACAAGAACACTTTGGTCTGCGAGTTGTTGTAACATTTCCTCGAGCGACCTAGGATTATCTGTCATAAGCACGATGTCATCCGCAAATCTCAAATGTGTTAAACATTTACCATCTATGTTAATGCCCTTACCCTTCCATTTCATGTTTCGAAATACACTCTCGAGAACAGCAGAAAATAACTTGGGGGATAATGGATCACCCTGACGTACTCCTTTTCTTATTTCGAATTCTTGTCCTGCGTTCTCTAGTTTTATCTTGGATGTACTTCTATTGTATATTTGTTTAATGATTCTAATATACTTCTTTGGAATTCCTTGCTGTAATAGAGATCTCCAGATTTCGATATGTTTAATTGAGTCAAATGCTTTATTATAGTCCACGAAGGCTATGTAGTACTGTTTGCCGTATTCATTGAACTTCTCAATAACTTGTTTCACTACAAATATGTGATCAATAGTACAATAGTTCTTTCTGAAGCCACCTTGTTCTCTTGGCTGGTTTTCGTCTAGAATAGTCGTCAGACGATTTAGTAAGACTTTAGAAAATATTTTATAGAGGTTAGATAACAGGCTTATTGGTCTATAGTTATTGATTTGATTTTTATCTCCTTTCTTGTGTAAGAGTACGATGCTAGATTTCTTCCATTGCTGTGGGATGATTTCTTCTAATATAATTTGATTAAAAATCTGTGTAACAGGCTTGGATACATTTTCTAAAATTGTCTTTAATAATTCATTTGTAATTCCATCCTCCCCTGGTGCCCTGTTGTTCTTTTGGGATACTATAGCATATTTAACTTCTGATTCCATGATGCAGGGTATTTGTTCTTCATCCTCTTCCTTTCTACCCAAGTCTATGTCTTCACCATAATCTTTATCATTGTATAAGTCCTTGTAGAACTTTGTAGCTATGTCTTTTATTGATTTTCTATTGGATTCCAATTTCCCAGTTTTGTTCTTTAAGTTTGGTATCCAAGTTGTGTTTTGTCTAAGTTCTTTAATTGCTTTCTTTATTGCACCTGCTTTCTCAATATGACGCTTAAATGTTTCTGTTCTGGTTCTTTTTCTGTGTTTTCTAATGCTTTTGTTGATGTCCTTACTAATTTGGGCAATCTCTTTCCTCTTTTCCTTCCTTTCTTGTAACATGCTCTTTCTTTTTTCAATTAGACGTTTTGCTTCTTCTCCAAGTAGGTCTTTAGATTGTCGATTCAGTGATAAATTTGCGCTAAAATTTTGTATGATAGTTTCGAAATAATTGTACTTATTTTGTATTGATTCTTTATTTGATATTTCCTTTAGATCATTATCTAAGTTTAGCAGTTCCTTTTCATTTAATAAGATTGTGCCCTGGACTTTTTGATTCTTTATATAGCTACGCCTTGAATGTTTAATTGGTATCAGGTTTAGTTTTGCTCTAACCATCCTGTGATTAGAGTTAAAGTTAAACTGCGCTATAACTTCAACATCTTTAAATATTTTTGGCCGACTGGATAGAAAGAAATCAATTTCATTTTTGACAGTATATCCTGGTGACACCCAGGTCCATTTTCTACTCTTCCTCTTTTTGTAAAAAGTGTTCATTATATAAAAGTTGTTCTGGATTGCAAAGTTTATTATACGCTGCCCATTGTCGTTAAGTTTTCCAGTTGCATGTTTTCCTATTATGTGAATATTTGTTTCTTTGCTATCTGTCCCAATTTGACCATTGAAGTCTCCCATTACAATAACGTGCTTATGTACCTTTTCCATAGTATTATTTAATTCCTCGTAGAACTAATTTTTGATTTCTTTTGTTGCAACTTCTGTGGGTGCGTATATCTGAATGATTGACATGGGTTCCTTCTGCTCTGGAAATTGTATATGTAGCATTGCAATTCTTTCTGACACCCCATTGAATTCTAATATTGCATTTTTATGTTGCTTTTTTACAATAAAACCAACACCATATTGCCCAGGCGTTTCTCCAATATAGTAAAATATATAATTGTTATGTTCTTCTATTGCTTCTCCATTTCTTCTAATCTCGCTAAGCCCCACTATATCCCAATTAATTGATTTCAGAGCTTCTTCAAGCTCCATGAGTTTTTCTGGAGTTCGGAGAGTTGTAGCGTTGAAGGTTGCTATATATAGATTTTTATTGTCTTTTTGTACTTGACTTGAGAGTACATTTCTTAGTATCGGAGAAGATGCGTTACTATCTTCATAATTGCGTGATGGAGGGTTGCGGTCGTAATTCCCCACGGTGACCGCATTTGACCGGCTTGGGGAATGTCGTTTCTTATGATATATACTTTCTCTGACTTTTATTTGGTTATCTTTTGGTTTTTGTTTATTAATTATGTATGTGTAATTTTTATTCTGCCAAGGAACTTGAGGAATTAGATCTTGGGCGAAACATACTATGTAATTTGTGTAATTTATTATATGGTGCTCGATCCCCATCTTTTATTTTGTCGGCTATGGTAGGTGATTTAGATTCTGATCTCTTTCTTTTTGTTTCCTTGTCTGTTTTACCTTTAACTATGAGTTTATTGTAGCGAATGTAGGCTGTGTTTCCTTTTTGTTGTTCTTGTTTTTGTTTTTCTTTTAACTCTTTTCTTTTAATGATAACTGATTTAGGGTAATCTTGGGTGACATAAATGCCAGTAGGGAAGTTATTATTATTTTTCAAGAGCTCATATTTTCGCCATGTTAGAGTAACTGTTAGGAGGATAGGTCTTATTTTACTACTGTCCCTTTTCCCTATCCTTCTCACATCACTTATCTCCCATTTGTCCCATTCTTGCATATCTGATCTATCACTTGCATACTTCAAAATTTCTAGCACCTTTTCTCTCAGTTCGAAGCCATGTTTTTCTTCTTCCGTCACTCCATGAATTAGGCAATTGTTTTTTCGTACATCTCGCTCTAAGTTTTGTACCTTTGATTGCAGATTTTCGACCTCTTTCTTTAGCCTTATATTTTCTTCAATAAGTGGTTTTAATTTTTCATCTACTAAATCTGACATGCTTCTTGTAAACCTTTCAGCTAGCTCCTCAGTTTGATTTTTAAAATCGCATTTCATTTCATTCATTTTGTCTAAAATTAGTTTAGTTTGCGGATCCATTTTTATTGCAGGTATCCCTTACGCAATAGCAACACTGTTTTGTCGATGGTAAAGTCAATGTCAAACACCGGAAGTCGTTCACTTTCTCTTACTCTTTATTTTTTTATTTGCGAGGGTATTCGTTTTTTTTTCTAAAAAATTATGTCTACTTCGGTGATTTTTTTTAATATTTTCCTTTAAATTGCGTTAATTAACACTGATTATTAAACCTTTCAATGCACTGGTGTTTTAGGCACGCTGTTAACAGTTGAGGATCTTGTAATACTTGATATTTTTAATAAATTTTGCGAAAATTTACAGCAACCACTGTTTTATGTGTTCACTTGACAGCTCTCACTTGACAACTCCCTCAAATAATATACTATTTAGTTCTAAACAATAATTTCACATACTAAGTGTTTAATGTTATTATTTTTAGGCACAAAAATTCATAGACACAAAAGGCCATAAATATAAGGATACGGAACTAATTGTTCTATGGCAAGATGATTATATACAGCAGAAACAAGAAGAATATGCATCTAAGAAAGAGAAGAAAGACAAGAAACACAAACAGAAGGAGGTGGGTTGATGAGATATAAGCTATATGCTTATTAGTATTTATTTCTATAGGCGTAATTGTGATAGACACCATTATAAAAAATTGGTTAAAAAAGTCATTTAGTACCAAAAGTATTGAAATCAGATTTCTTTTATATTTTGCCTAATATTTCTCTGAGATTATTATAAATTGCTTATAATTTTATTACAACTTGAAACTATTTGCATCTTTTATTAGGTAGTTTATAAAATAGTTTACATACATATGTACACAGTATCAGTATTTCGTTAAGATCTGGATATAATATTTATTTTTATATATTAGTCTTATACCTTCAAAATTAAATAAATAATATTATACACTACATATTGTCAATATGCAGAGGGAACCTTGTGTTAAAGTTCCCTTATTTTGTATCCAATTATATTAAGTTGCAGAACTCAATGCACACACGTTGTGTTACCAGATCAAAAATTTTAAATAATTCATTCTTTAACATGGAAAATACTATTGGAATGAGAGTGGCTTTTCAATAGTGTGTATGTTGATTATATGTACTGTCTATATCTATGTCTCTATATTTAAATAAAGTTCTGCAGTAATAATTGTTTTACGCATTAGTCTTAGTTTCTAACATAAATTATTTAATGTTAAGGACAAAGAAGAAAAAGAGGAGTTCAAGCTTCCAGTCGGCACTGTGCTACATTTCAGTCAGGGACACGATAAAATGACAAGGGAGGATATTAAAGAGGCTCTTTCACCTTTAGGTATGATATTTAAATAATATACTTAGATAATATTTATGTATTTTAAAATTATACATATTAAAACAATTACAATTATACAATTTGTGATTCGACTCATTCAGGAAGAATGAAATACTTTCATTTCCCAACTCTAATATAAAGGTAGAATGCGTTGCGGTGTTCAGTTCCGCCATCTACACACAATGACTCGATTGTGAACACAAATGCATATCTTCACGATATAACCGTAGCGGGGTAATCAGATGGAACCGAGCGCCAAACTGTGTGTACCTCTTCCTGCATACCTCTTTCGCCTTGTCCACTGTCATTAACTTCTTTATACATGCTCTCCGGAGAGTCCTCATCCTTTTTACGTGACGTTATTCTAGTATCTTCGAAACTGTGTTTTGTAAAGTCAACTGAGAGGTAAGGGGGACTTACCCTTCTTACCTTTTTTAATATCTTTCAACATGCCCAAACCTTCTGAGCATTTTATAATAATTGTGAAGCTGGTGGAAAATCATTATTTATTATTATAAATAGAAAAACCCACTCCCAACGCAGTGACAACACTTACACACGGTGTTGCCACAATATAAAAGTGGGTAAATGAAAGCTTTACTAAAACACATGCAGGTTTTCTAAATAAATCTGTGTGCACCTAAGTATTGCTACATGTAAATATATTTATTTAATATGTTATAGATTTAATATATTGGAAAATAAACTGTTATTAAATAATTTAAAATAAAATCAATTTAAAATAAATAATACTGTTTACTGTATTTATGTTTTTCAATTTGTTACATTCAGTATATTCTTAATACAGGTGGTGAAGTAGCCTACATTGACTTCAAAGTAGGTGACTCAGAAGGCTGGGTGCGAATTGGCCAAAGAAAACAATGCAAAGGAAGTGGGAGAAAAGATAACAGACGGCAAAATCAAAATTGGTGAATCAGAAGTTGTCTTCCGTGTGCTAGAAGGGGATGAAGAGAAGGCTTATTTGGACAAAACAGTTGAAGAAATGTCCAAAAGACGTAAAAATATGAAAAATTTCAAACAAAATAAAGGTAAAAACTTCAAAGGAAAGCATCAGGGTAGAAAGAGGAAGCAAGACCAACATGGCGACGCGCCACCTTCCAAAGTCAAGAATGACAGCTAGTTTTATTTGTTAATTGGTACATAAATTTCGTACATTACTATTATTATTCAACATAGAAACAACATTCAATTACATATAGAGTTTAATTTAAATACATAATATATTGTGATGTTATTACATATAACTATGTAAGAGAATTAAAGCTTATATGTATTTTGATTTCTTTGACTTTGACTGGTAAAAATAATTATAAGTGAAGTCTTATAAAGATTAGTGATACTAAGAGGTTCTTTGTTTACTTAAAATATTACTTCTTAACATTTTGAACCTGTTTATATTATATAGAATGTCGCGCAGTTTGTATCGAAAGCAATTACTGAGTATATGATTAAATTTATATTTTACATGATTGGTGGTTTTTATTGTTATCAACTTCATTGCATTGACAGATTTCCACAACTGAATGTTTTCACACCTACTTTGCTATATCGTAGCTTAATATGTGGCAGTATTTGTGCCGTTATAAACCCGCCTACGAGAGTGGCTGAGTTATGGATTAGATCATAACTTAAAAATGTAATTTTTTCTATTATTTTTTTTTTCTATTATATTTCTAAAAATTCAGTCTTCAAGGCTTTAGTGACGTTTGTGTCTAGATATCTCTCTAAGTGTGAAGCTAAAAGAAAATTATTAAAATTAATCTAGCAATAAGAACCAAGTTAATGAATTTCAAATTATATATATATATATATATATATATATATATATATATATATATATATATATATATATATATATATATATATATATATATATATATATATATATATATATATATATATATATATATATATATATATATATATATATATATATATATATATATATTATTTTTATAATATTCGTATTTGTTTAACTCGTATTATAATATTCTGTTGTCGATTCGATTTGCTCATTGCCCAAAATGATCACTAACTATATTCTTACTATAATTGTATTATGAGTATAAATATTATATAAATATTTTTTTGCATAATGTTAAAAGAATTACACAAATATATGAAACCTTAAGAATAATAAAATATTAAATTTTAGTGATTTTTTGAATTTAAGAAAATTTACAGCATTGCTATTGTAGCCATGAGCAATATTATTATACGATTAAACTTATAAATAGATTTTTTATTCTATGCTATTATTAATAGCCGTCTGCCGTAACCGTTCAACTGTCAATGATGTTGTCAGTATAGAAGTGTCATTGAATTGTAATTTGTCGATCAAAATCGACTGTTGAATATTTACCCTCACAGGAATTTAATATAAAGGAAATACAAAGTACTTAGCTTATGTTAAAATGAAGCCATCCGCTGAAGGTGATAACAACGAAGATGAAAATGTTACTGGAGATGTTATAGGCAATACTGCTTACAGCGAACGATTTGTTTTGAAATTGTTAATAAAATTTGCCAATTTAGACACTCTGAAAGAAGAACTACAAGAAAAATCATTTGAAGATGACCTCTGCACACTTTGGGACATGACTGCTGAGAAGGATGTAGTGTTATTTCTACAAAAACATGACGTTTTTAACTTATTCAATTTCGCACTTCCCATTATAGATTCCCCTCGTATAATAGAGATACTGATTGGAATTGTTGGTAATATGTGTTGTCAAAAAGTAGCCGCCAAAGAACTGTTAAAAATGAATACGTTTCTAACCTTGTTACTAGAATATGCTAAATCAGAAGACAGCTTAATAATATTACAAGTCCTGCGTCTAGTAAACGGTAGTTTGTTTTTATCAGAAGAGGATGAAATGTTCAAGTGGATTGATACTTTCATTAAAATAGGATATTCAAATGCTTTATATTTTGTACTGAGAAATTCTTCTAACAAAGACCTTTTAGTAACCGCCTTAGAAAATTTCAACACAATTTGCTCATACTGCAATACAGAGAAACATGGCACAAATTTCTTTGGTCATTTTGTAACCTCTGAAGCTATTGAATCTTTAGTTACTGCATTTACTGAAGTAACAGTGAAACAAAAGTCATCTTGTGAAAGAGAGGAATTAGAGCGAGTTTTAATTATAAGCTTACAGATAATATTAAATTTAATAGGTTTTGACCAATCATATGAAGTATACAGTGAAAATAAAGTAGATGTATTGAAAGTTATTTCAGAAGTACTCTCTTATTACGAAAACAAATTTGTAAATCAAAAAGAGATTGACATGGATTTAGTTGATGTTATAGATTCTAGTATAACAATAGTAAAGGAGTTAGAACTAAGTGACATGTGCGGTTTGGAGAAATTCTTTCAACAAAGTCTTAATATGTGGCGGACGTTGAGCAACATCAAAGAATCTGATAAAAATGGAAGTTCCAGCTTCGAAAATGATGATAAAGAAGAGCTAGAAGTATTTTCAAATCAAATGAAAATATCTTTGAGTAATTTAATATTTATTTATATGGAGAAGTGTAGTGACACAGACTTATTTAAAGCACTTGATGAAATTGGATCAGATTTTGAAGAAATGTCTGGTTTAGTAAATGAGAAAGATGTATGGAAATCTGTTTCTGACCGAGCTTCAAATTATAAGACTAGGTTAAAAGAAACAGAAAACTGCTAGTATTTATTTTATATTGTAATTAAGATAATTTAGTCTTATTATAATTATATATAAAAGGAGTTCAGGAGTTAGTTCTAAATGATGTAAGTTAGACATGAACTGAAGTCCAAACATAAGTTTTTGTTTAATGTAGACATTTCCCTATGATTTTAAGCATATTCGTCACTAATAAATAATAAAATTTTCAAGAAATAGGTTTAGATGTTGTTATAAGACTATATGCATCAAATGGTGATCTTTTGGTAATCTTGTGAATTTTGAGTTAGAAATTAATTTTTCTTTACTTCAAATGACTGGGTATTGAATATTAATTTTAGCTTGACGCCTCTGTATTCCTGAGAAAAAGGCTATTAACAGACAGACAAAAAAGAGAAGAGTTTTGGTTTTTATATAAGTGCCCTAAAATTTCCAGTAATGATGTCACTTGTAGGTTTGATATGCAGTAATTAGGGGTATGATACTTTTGTAAATAGTTAGATTTTTTACTTATTCCAATATATATTTTTATGGAATGAATAAATATTTAACACAATTATTTTTTTTTTATTTTTCTTTTCGATGTATAAAAATTATTCCATTAATCAATATTGTAGTATTAAATTGAGAACTTTCTTTTCTTTATGGCAACACTTAATACAAACGAGTATATTCTGCTCTTAGATGGCTACTATTAATAAATATTTATAAATATATTTTTTATTGCAAGCCTTTTTGTAGTACAATATTTTATTTGCAAATCAACAAATAGATTATGGGTTTCTTTTATAAATATTGTTGATTATTCAAATATATTATTTATATTTTTTTAGCTTCACGCTTTATCACATGCCAGGGTAGGCACTGCACCTTTTTCGACCGTTGTTCGTGCGTGCGTGTTCCGTGGCGTAACTCAACGCCGCGTTTTGCCAAGTTTCCAGAGCGAAGAAAATGAAAAAAATTGTTTTCCCTGAGTGGGAATTGAACCCAAAAAACCATCGCGTTTACAAGCAGACTCGCTTCTGCGCCACGACTTAAATATTTTATAGAACCAGGAACATATATTTAGGACTATATGAACACTAAATCAATGTGAAATATTTAAAAATCATAATATAAATCATGTAAAGAGGATTTCTATCCGGGAAAACAGAAATAATTTCAGCACATATTAGGTACCCAATCATCATCATTTCAACGAAGTGAGATCGAATCACTGCGTTTACGTAAAGAAAATCAACCAGCAGGTACCAGGACTTTATAAGTGGCTAAGAGATTATTTAGTATAAAATAAAGGGTAGATTCCTCTTTACGCCGATTGGATCTCATTTTTGATGATTATACAGCGCCATCACATTAAACACTTCTCACTACTGTAATATTACCAGGTATAAAAAAACAATTTACGACGGATGGAGAGAATATACGTAAACAAATAATAAATTTACATCATAGATATATCTAATTAGTCAAATGTTTCGCCACTTTTCCCTAAGACAGCGCTAGTTTCCATACTTGCAACATTATATCGAAAGTTAACACTTTCTCTATATTACTATTTTCTGTGGTATAATTTTCAAATTCGTTAATATATTACAATTTCTTCTCACAGGGATCGAACCCATACTCGTCGTTTTTACAATCATAGCTGTCCCAAGTAAACTTGTTAAAGGTAAATAAAGTCTACTTATTTAAGGGTAAACAAATAAATAAATAAAAAACAAGAAACAAATAAATGAAACCACTATATATACAGGATTATATATTTTATACACATAATAAAGCAACATTTAGATTACAGTAAACGAGTCCGACCTTAGAGCGGACAAACTATTCGAATGTAACAGTAGAGCACTCACTCACTCACTAACTGACACTGACTGACACTGACTGACTGACCAATGACACGCTTATCATACAAAAAAATCACAAATACTGTAAGAGCGGAGATTTATAACTTTACATTATAAACGTAAACACTAACTAACCGATACGAGTTATCGTATATTATATTATTTTATATATAATAATAATAATAAAAAAACAAGATAAAGACTAGATCAGTGTTGACACACCGATTAACGATAAATTGCTAACAGCAATAACGTATGCGTGACGCTGGCAACACATGCACTCGAATATTATATATTACAAAACATATATACACATTATTTTAATATATTATATATTTATATAATACTAAATCTGTTCATACTAAAAAAGCTAGGCCAGTTTCGACATAACACAAGAAAATATCATAAACAAAACAAAATCAGTTAAAATGATAAAAAAAAAATACAAAAAATCGTTTAATTCATAGCACAGTTTAAAAAAAATAATAATATTAAAAATGTGTTGCCAGCTCACATCAAACAAGTAAGCTAACAAAATAATATTGTCCAGACATCGCAATGTCAACTATTATTAAATATACGTTATAAACGTTTCTCTTTAACCTAAACTAATCATAAATATAAATTATATAAATAATATGAAAATGTAAAACAAATCTTAGGCTTCGAACGCGTCGCATACAAAACAGTTACGTAAAACTGAAACAGTATCACTTAAAATAAACACTAGAAACAATTATAATGAACTGCAATAAATATGTACAGTGTGAACGCAAGCCTTTGTACTCGCCCCGGATATGTTCAAGTTGTGACAAACATCTTATATTAAATAATCACCGACATATAAATCGTTCTATACCTGGCGTGAATAGGTGGATAATTCGATTTACAATACACACACACTCACATATATATATATATATATATATATATATATATATATATATATATATATATATATATATATATATATATATATATATATATATATATATATATATATATATGTTGAGTATTATTTAAAGTAAATTTGGTTTGTGCAGTAGTATAACAGACCTTTATATTTAGTTATTTATTAGCCCTATGTATAAAGCGATGTTAATTATGATTCAAAATTCTATGTATTGGAAATCGATTTATCTATCTATTCACGCCGAGTATAAAACTATAAGTAAATAAATAAAAAAAAAGAAAAATCACGTACATCGAGATATGAAGACTCCACAGTAAACTTGTATAAATATACAGCAAATACGATATAGACATTACCATTCCAGCAAATTTGATCCGAATGGTCCATTTTTTGGCACATTTCCTTCAAATCTTTTTTTTTTCAAAATAATACTATGCGACGCATGGAGTGGCAGTGTCTACGGTGAGTGTTGCCGCTTTATTAAAATTTATTAACTGGCAACACCTAAATATAAATATGCCATAGAGTAAATACGCAACAGATTATAAATTTATATACTCTTTTACTCTAAAACGTCGCTAAGTACGGGCAAATGTTTGAAATTAAATGAATCGAGTAAATATGTACCGTTTCGATCACGATATGTATTTATAGTAAAAGATATGCCAAAACCTTCCTTCGCCTATGTTTCTACTATCGGGAACATTCTCGTAAGACGCGTTTCTTTAAGCATTTCAAAGTTTCAAACACTTGCCCGTACACTAATAACTCTTTGGTACATTTTGTGAGCAAAGACGAGTGTGGAAGTCAAGCTAAGCGAAATCCAATAGTCGATTTACAACTTGCGTTCAAGATCCTACGCACTTCAACCGTGTCCTTATAATAGAACGATCGTTACATACAAAGCTGTAGTCCGATTAAGCTTTACTTTTCTGTATATTTTAAATTTGACATGATTTATTTGTAATTTCTTACTGTATTCGCATATAGCAGATTAAGGGGGCATAGGATATTTTTATCAATTTCCGTTGGCGGAACTCAACGCCGCGTTTATCCTCCTATTAGAGCGAGGAAATGAAACCATAGACTCCCCGAGTGGGAATCGAACCCGCAACCATCGCTATACAGTAAGTTTATGACAGATGTAGTATATTTTCCGTTAATTATCGGCCGTCCCATTATATGGCTGACTTTTGATCTTTCACTGGAATGTTCACAATCTCACAGTCGTAATATTGCTTTCTGCGTTAACACCCATTTGTACTTATTATAGATTTATTTATATATATTATATAGTAAACAACCTAATTTCCCCGATTCGTTGTCTTCATAGGACAGCTGTGTTACTCTTCGGGACAATCGATCGATATCGAACGCTTTCCGAAGTAACTCACGTGATAGTTGTAAAAACGTGAAGCACTCGCTATCGAGTATCATAGCATTTCGAATAAAGGTATCATATTATAATATACTATTACAAAGAGCGACAATAAACTTCATATCACACATAATGCACTGAATCGATTTTGATAAAAACACTTGTAGAATTAGACGTAGACATACAAAATACATTCAAAAGAATCTAAAAATCAATATTTTATGCAAATTGTTACATTTAATTATATAAATTTATAAATCAAACTGTTATACAAATAATAAATAAATAAAATATATTTTTTTTAAATAATAACACCTTAAATATTTAAAACTCTTGAATAATTTTGCACGACTACGTCCAATTCGTAACGTACCTAGAGCAAGAGTAAGCGAATCACAAGTCTACACTAGACGGCAAGGGATATATATTACTCCACAATAATATTAAGAACACGAAATATTATATCTAACGAATATCTAGTAATATAGAATCGCCATTTCGTAGCCAACGTACAAAATGGCCGACATTCACAGACAATTAATAAACGCGATCGAAAAATTCGAACACGGCAACTCCTGTCAAAATGGCGTATACGAATTACGAAATATATATAAATGTATATTAAAAATTCGCGCGCGCTATTCCGAAAGTTATAAACTGCCAAAATCCGACGAATTTAACGAAACGTACGATCCATTTGTTGAGTTAGCCTTAATTTATAATACTTGTAAATAATCGTTGCATCGATCGTTTCACTAGGGCGGGACCTTCACACGGGATCGAGATTACGTCACTCCGTAACAACTATCAATGTTGACATTGGGTCCTTTAGTCACATCACTACGGGTCTAAAATTGGACCAAAAATGTAACAATCAGAGATCTAGTCCCAAAATGACCCATCCAGACCCATTTTCAGGCATTTTCAGGTCTAAGCTCCAGAGAAGCCGTAAACTTCTAGTACGCGTATTTCAAAGTCACCGCTGGGACATAGCGGCGGGTTGTTGAATGTAGAGCACCGGTCCGTTTTACCGAACCTTATGTTCTCGTCCATCCAAATAGCCTGTCCGTCACTGGAAATAACAAATAAAATGGCCGTTAGCTAACTAAAGGAACTAATATGTAGCTACTTACGCTATGTACGTATATGGAACAATATATTTTGATTAATATTCGTGTGGAATTTTTGAATTCTATGTCATACCGAGTTATTGGTTTTGAGCACAGAGCGACGAAAGACATACAAGTTATTTTCTTAGATA
This sequence comes from Dione vanillae, assembly GCA_037178615.1. NCBI lineage: Eukaryota > Metazoa > Arthropoda > Insecta > Lepidoptera > Nymphalidae > Dione > Dione vanillae. The sequence continues at coordinate 6,061,360 of JAZFAU010000024.1, forward strand.
AGATTTATTTCTTTTCTATGAGCTATATACATAGACTAAAATCATATTATTCTAATCTGGCTATATACAATTAGTTAACAGTACACTAATATACATTACTAACAAATAATAACCACATTAATTCAACAAGACAATAACATACCCTCCTCCAATCGTAATCATAGTGTTATCGGCCGCCATAAACAACGAGTTGGCGTGAAACGTTTTCACGTCACCCTCATCCATCGACTCCTCCTGACATCCGACCCATGGATATTTGGCCCTAACGGGATGTAGGCTGAAATATGGGAAAAATCAATGGTAATCTCTACTAACCCTCCTCCAATGGTGATCATTTTCGAATCTGCTGCCATGAAGAGTTCAGATCCGTGGGCAACACTTTCCCCTTTCCCGTCAGCTCCAATAGAACAGCCGACCCACGGATACTTGGCGCGCTCCGGGTAAAGGCTGTAAGCGAACTCATGTTTGTATGTATGTGTTATGTTATACCGGGTATTAGAATGGTGGGATTGACACAATGTTTAGGGGTTATTTACATACTTGGTATATACATAGTGTTTTTTTAACAAATTCTAGACTAAGGCTCGACTATAAATATAGAGAGAGTGGCGTGAAGAAAGAAAAAAATAACGTTCTTAAATAAGTGCATTTCATTAATAAAAAGTATTTAACAAAATAATATTTTTTAATAAACTACACGGCCCTCTCAACCATTTAAGAATAAGTTTATATAAAAAAAATGAAAAGAAATAAGACATTGAACACTTGACATCGCGTTAAAGATTATAGAAAATATCGAATCGTCGAATTAAATATTATAGAAAAAGTAGTGCTCAAGAACTGTACTTAAATCAAAGCAGTCCTAGCTTTGGCTATTTCAATATTCACAATAATAAATTAAATTCAACATAAATATTATTTCAATAAATAAAACATCATTACAATAAAATACTTAACTAAATAAATAAATTACATTTCAAAAATTACAACTAAATTTATAAGCAACTAAGTAAGGTGGCAGCTCTACTTGGCAGCATTTAATTAAAAAAGTATTTAAGCATTCTAAGAAGCCGGTACTTGATCGTGCTATAGTAAGTGAGTAAAATATAAGGAAAGCGATTAGTGTATGTATGTATGTATATATGTATGTATGTATGTGTGTATGTGTGTATGTATATATGTATGTATGAGTGTATGTTTGTATGTGTATTATTTTTTTCCAAGTATTGAAACTACTGTTTAATGTGTTTAATATTGAAATATATAAACATATATTATGAGAAAATATGTTAAAAGTATTTCGTAAATATTGTGCTTTATAAAGTGGGCTTAAGTAATTCTGTTGTTATTAGGACTTGATACAATGAGCTTTGGAAATATTTACTTAATAATGAATTATATTGATGTAATAAACGGAAATGTATGTTTTTGTGTTAAGTTTATGATATATAGTAAAAAATAATAATCTTTTAATAGTAATTAAAGTTTTAGAATAAATTTTAAAAAATTTACTAAGTAATCTGTTTAATTTTTATTTTATTTATGATTTAAATATAAAAATCAAGAACTACCTAGTAGAAATAGAGAATTTATTACTACTAGGTAGCTATAACTTAGTGTTGAAATTCAAAGACAAATGTACCAATGTATGTAACATATGAAAGGAGTTAGTGTAGCAAGTTGTCAGACACGTCATATTGTGTAGACATTGTGAGTAGTGGAAGTTGAAAAAAGCCTTTACCCGAAGAGCCCAAGAAATAAAGTAAATAAAAATAATATACCAAGTGATTTATATTGTACGAAAGATTTCATTAATAAATACACAATAAAAGTACCATAGTTTTAGACAAAAGTTATTATAAATTATCAATATGAATATAACAAAATAGATCACTTGGTTATTATAAAATATAAAATTAAGATAATGCTCGAAACTACTAGAAAATAAATAGAAATTAAATACCTATAGTAAAAATTAAAGTAGAAAGAAATGAGCTTTTCTCACTAAATCTACCACCAACTGTTACAAGCGTCAAAGCGATCTTAAAATATTTATTTTTTAATAATAAATAAAGCAGCTATATGTAATAGAGCGTAATATAATAGAAAAGTAATTTAATTAAAGTGAAATCGTAATTTTTCCATATATGCAAGTAAGAAAAGAAGCTTTAATTAATTTAAAAACAGCGTCGTCCTTTGCTAGGGCAGGAAATGAATTGATTCATTCCCTCAACTGGGTATCGAACCCCATATCATCGCGTTTACAGACATCTACTATATTAGATTGCCTTAAAATAACATCAGTCAGAGATTTATTAAGGCGAAAATAAAATAATTTCCTTAGAAAATTCGATGCCAATAAACAAATGTATTTACAATATCTAGAAACATTAATATCTTCTAAAACAATTTAGTATGAAGAACTTAACTTTCGTAAAATTATGACAATTCCATATTGACGTCTAAAGTTAATTATATAATATAGCTTTGTAGAATAAGAAGATAGGTTTTTTTCTACAATTAAGTTGTTATAAACATAACAGTAAGTAATGTTAAAGTATTATTACAGATTTAAGACACAATAGGCTAGAATATACAAGCCAGGCATAAAATGCCTGAAACAAAAGGGCCATTTTGTAAAGCATATGTAATATAAAATATATAATATTATTATAAATTAATCTGTACTATACTAAAACACATAAATAAATATATTAAATTTTTCATATAAACGTATATAAATATAAATAAATAAAGACTTACCTGAAGAGGAATGTCTCGCCAGTTCCAAAGTAAGCCTGTCGGTTGCCGCGCTCGTCTTTCTGATTGCGTTCGAACCACCGCGTCGAACAATATGCACCGAACACCTGACATATCGGAAATAGTATCAAATCAATTTAATGGGTTTATATTATTGATGTAACGAATATAAATTTTAAGTGTTAAGGGTTTAATGCCTACTCTAAGATATGATTACATTTAAATTAAATTTTTGTACGGGTAGACAGATTACACAATTTTTACATTAAACACTTTTTACGTATTTTTATATTATTTCTTTTGTAAGTTTAAGTCAAATCCAAAAAATTTACTACTAAAAATAAACTTATTATGACTACACTACAGTACTTACCTCATTATTACAAGTCTTGATCATAAGCAGAGTAGGCTCGTGGTGTTCTACGCGCACGTAGAACGTTGTCAACGAACACCCATGTTCCTCCGTCGTGTACAAAAGCACTGGCTGATACATCGTGATTCGAACCGGTAACCACGACCATAGGGTGAACAGCTGTAATACATTTCCATCATAGAAATATATATATAAATAAAAGTATAAACATGATTATACACTAGCTAGTGATCGCTAACTCGTATTAAACTTCGTGTACGATGATTAAAATAACAACGACATGCTAAAACTGATATCTAAATGGTTATTATATTAATATGTATAGAACAACCGTTAATTCAATATTAATGCGGTTCGCATCTAATGAATTGTATAACAATGTAATAATAATGTTTTAAAAGTTATTCAAAATAGTAGCAGTGGACAGAAAAAAGTAAATCTATTAAAAGAAAAGGGAAAAAAAGAACTTATTTCTAATTACTTACATCAAAATTACATTAAAAAAAAATAAAAAATGTTATACGTGAAAAAAAAATATACAATACAAATAATGAAATTATCAAAATGCTAAAAATTTTACGGAACATTAAAAGTTACGTAAAACGTAAACGTAGAAACAAACACGTAAAGACAACGGCACGTAACGGTTGATATTAATTGTGTCATATTAGTGACGGCTACAAGTGTCAAGTGCTAGTGAACATCTAAACATTTACAACACGAAGACGATTTAGTTTATTATAGAATATGTTTATTATAGAATATCGACAGAAATACGACATTACATGCAAAGTATGTACTATATATAACTTATCGACAGTTATTTTTTAGGGAATCATTTTAACCACTGCAGTATCAAATGTAATGTAAATTATACTTTTTTTATAATTATTAAAAATTTCTTTACGAGTTCGTGTAATGGTATAAATGATCCCATATACTAAACCAACTAATATTACTGACAAAACGAAGGTATCGCAACTGTCTACGATCTATAACGAAGAAGCTAGCAATAAAATATATGAAACACTAACATAACTATGATAGGATACTGTGAACGAATATGGTGAGTGTGTACTTTAGTCCTCTTCCTTTTGCAACCCGAAATATAGTGCGGTGACGTTAAATATATTAGTATGTTTATATCTCTTCAGTGATAAAAAAATTAAAGAACAAAAATTTTAAAATGACTAATCACAATAACTATATTATTTAAATATAAAGAAAATTTAAATAACATAAAACATAATATATAATTATATAAAAAACATAAAAGCTCAAAAAATATACACACAAATTCGATTTTTTTTAAATAATATCACAAAAAAGGAAGAGATATAAACACAAGTATCTAAACAAGCCACCAAGTCAATCCCCAAGTTATCCATACAATACACCTATCGAACCTTCTGACGGAGGTCTGACGAGTGCTGGCGCTGATCGCTGAACACCGCGTTAGGGAATGGGAACCACAGGGCCAGGTGAGAGGAACGCGGACTCTGAAAACTCCCTCGCGATGATGAAAGTGATCCGTGAAGTCTTCAATGTGAAGACGAAGGGGGATTGTGAAACTGGTGATTTTGATGGTAATGTGTGATAAAAATATTTAGTGTAGGTACTGTGTGTGTTTATATATATTTTTGTGTCTTATATGAGTTTTGTGGAATGGCATCGAAAATGTTCTATTCCTATAGTCATTTAAGCCTATAGTTGTATATATATAATTCAATGTAGCGATAATCTTAATATGTAAGTCTTGTAGGTTTATGATGAATATTTTGGAAGTTAAGTTATCGAAATCCAAATTTGGTTCCTTGATGCATGTTGGTATTTATGATACTGTATATATTTTACTAAAATAGCGCGGTCTTGCTTTCTTGGCTTCGCATGTAATTCATTATATTTAGCTTTAGTTAAGGAAGATGACGTCACTAGCATAACCAAATTATAATCGGGCCAAACATGCAAAATTGAGCTGAAGTCGATCAGATTTTATCAAATACAAAATAGAAAATTTTAAAATCTAATTATACGTTACAACATTTCTAAACAAGAAATAGACAAAAAAATAAATAATAAAATCTGACACAACTAAACGTACACTTAATACAGTGATGCAAAATAAATCATATTAACAGAAAAATCGAAGCGACCTTAAATGTAACGAATTCTGAGAAGCAATCTGATCTCTGCGATGCTAATAATCAAAATAAAAAAAAAACACCTAACAGGCAAGCGGTGCATCTAAACATCGACGTTGGTCGCAAGCTGGAGGCGACATATAAAATTGTTTTGTGACAACACTACGTATTCTTACTTCACTCTGGTCAAGTATCTGCGACTTGATCGCTTGTATCGGATAAACGCCCATCGATAGGGCGCGCGGGCCCGGCGAATGTGAGCCCTAACAGGAAAATCGACACAAAGTTAGCACACAAAACAATCGATAACATGCCGACACATCACTATTATATCTATGATCCTTCACATTACATATTATGTTAATCGTTACTTAGACTTACACACATACGTATCTCCAACCGTCACACGCATGCCATTTTCCCATACATATCAACTTAAACTCGTATTAGAATGTGAAAATCAATAAAAAATCTGTTCACTTTACAAAATAAACAACACATAGAAACATTTATAAGAACGCTAATAGTAAACATATTCATCCAAAGCCAGCGAAATGAACTTCGAATTGGTCGTAGAGTACTGTATGTATTGTGTCGAGTAAAATGATCACATCAATAGAACACAACATAAGAAATAAGATATATTCACAAAATCTGGCTACACTGATCGAAAAAAATAACAAAGAAAAACGTGGAATCGTCAAAGGGAAAGGAAACACAGGATATATTTTACAAGAAATTAAAATCATCGTCATCGAATCTGTGTAGTAATCCGATGTAACTGAAGTTAGTCGTGTTAGAGTCGCAATCGAATGATTGAATGAGAAAGAAAAGCGAAAGCCACGCCTAATGTTGTGTACAATACCATCTGTTTGCACGTTTCCTCAGACATTCTCTGCAAATCAAGTAAAATGATTTCTAATACACAATATTTTAAATGGCAAGATAAGGTAAATAATAAATCGTGGAGGTGCTGGTGTCGTTAGGACATTTTCGCCTTTGTTAGATTGGTGACCATAAATATAATAACGAAACAAACGCAACAAGCGCACTATTTCATTTCATATAATTTATATTAATTAGATATATTTATTACCATCTATTATATTATAAACAACTTACTCAATTAAAGCAATATTTAAATAGGTAGTCCCTTAAGCGGTGGTTCGATCTAAATTGGATTCAAAACTGAAATTACTTGGACTTACGAAATTGAAAACTCATTTAACTTGTAGATTAAGCTGTAAATTTGAATTTGGTCACATCCAAGTTCATGTTTTAGCCTCACCTCGCGTATAGTGAGTGTGTGGGACATCATCTGTATGTTCACTTGGGACTGGCTTGTGGGAAGGTTGTCGGAGGACCGGGACCTCACGAGACGAGACCCGGTTATTACTTGCTTGGACTTTAATGTCATTTCTGTTTTGATGAACACTCGAGATATGTACTGGGAGCTGAAAGAAATATTAAGGATTCGCTTTAAAAACCTAATATAGCATTTGTTTTTACAAATGTATAATAAATGTATGAAACGTTATAGAAGAGCGGAGCCTGCTGACACAAGTACTAGTAGAATGCCAGTAAATTATTGATTTGACCTCATAATTTAATTTCATATATATAAAAACATTTGAAATTTAAATAAATATATTATTATTTTTTTAATAATGATAAATACGAAAATATATATGTAAAGTTATTAACCTCAAAGCCCTTATACTAAAAGCAGTTCTGAGTAGTTTCGTCGGTGAAGCGGGCATGTTCCTGCAAAATTTGTCTATGGCGTGGTCCACTCCGTTCTTGGTCGCTTCCACGTACCATTCGGAGTTTTGGTTGGTCGAGTGCTTGTGGAACAGGATGAGAATCGCGAGCGCTACTCTGTAGAATACCTATGGGAAAAAATATATATATTTTACTTTACATATGTAATAAAAATAAAAAGAAAACTATATTAAGTGTTTTAGGAGTTTCGTAAGTAACTTTACCACGGAATGACCAAAGTACTCCCTGTAGTTTACTGCACTTTAATGCAAATATATATTTAGCACAGTTGTTAAGCCCTTTCACTATCATAGAACAATAAATAAGATTGTTACAAAATCGAATATATAACTATATAAATTTATTATAATTTAATATAAGTATTTAAAAAATATAGACATGTTAAAATAGTTAAAATATACTAATTAGCTTAAAATTAGGTCGAATCCATATAATATATGTATGAAAAATTCATTCTCTTTTTTAATGACTAACACACAACACACTGCAAAATGTTTATACATAGAACGATCAAAGCTGGTTAAGTATCCATATGTCTCTAGAGAAGCGCTAAGTTAATTACCAGAAAGACACAAGAAATGAAGATTCTCTGTTTCAAAAAAAGTTGTGTCAGTCAACGACTAATATGACGTTAAATAAAATACATGACGTTAAATAAAATTTATATGGTGACTATTCACCATATAAATTTTATTTAACGTCATGTATAGTAATATAAATTATTATATAAACATCTTAATAAGATCTTTGATTTTCGCGATTTTTATACATTTTAAATAAAACAACTTAAACGGATAATCGTGTATATTAACCTTGAGTTTCCAAAAAAAGTCAATTAAAATAAAACAATTTAAATTAAACTGATTTATTTAAAACATAATCATCTTAATAATAAAAAGAATCTACATATACAAACCTTAATTCCTTCGTGGAAGAAGCAATCGAGCACTCTAACCAGATGAGGGAAAGGTAGAGCTGCGAGTATCCACCACTGCCAGTCCGCGTATATGCGCTCTGGACCGATCGCGCCGGACAGTCGCGACAGGTGCTGAGCGGCCGACTTCTGCAACAAGATGCGATGCTGTACGGACGTCAGGACAGTGGAACGAGATTAATATTTTCTTTACTAAGAAAGGAACTAATATGTAAAAATGCGTAAAGAAAACATATAAAAATTTGGACGCAGCTGTATTTGAATCCGCGCCCTCCTGCGAAACGTGCAAGCGCTTTGCATACTGAGCCATGCGTTCTTCATCACGTCGCGTCACCGTTTTTATATATTTTCTTTAAGTACTTTAAAAATCATAAAAATAACTAATATGTAGCTACTTCAGCTTTGTAGTAGTAGTCATGAAATGCACTTGTCAGTCTAATATCTCTTGAGGATGACTCGTCGAGGGATGAAACACACGTGTAGAGAGTAGATTTACGGTGGTAGTTGTATTTCGCATTGCTTACTTCAATGCGTGACTATTACTGCATACCGGAAGCAGCTATGATAGTTCCTTTCTAAGTTAGGATGGACTTTCGCAAGGTAAAGACTGATTCTATTAGACAAAAATTTTCTTTGTAAAATTTCATCATG